>VUYV01000247.1:1037611-1079369 GCA_008711295.1 Anarhynchus alexandrinus
CAAGAAACCTGGGCTCTGACAACTACCCAAACTAGATCGTCTGAACTGGGGTCCCCACTACTAAATGTTTTAATATTCAGATTTTTAAACATTCTGAAATAAGTTTGTTCTTTCTAATAACATTGGGGTTTTGTGTGGAAAAAAAAATAATTACATAATAATTTAATATGTAGATATTGTCTTCTTTTCTGAACCTGGCAGCTTTCAGATGGGTTCTGGTTCACGTACTAATGAATAAATAACTTTTTTAAAAAAAAAATAAATATCAACACGAGAGGTTTAGAATTCCCCTGTATTTTTTCCTTTACTACCTTATTGGCCAGCATGTACAGTGTAGAATAGGGTACTGAGGATGCTTTCCTGCACGTTGCTTTAGCAGCATTTTGAGTGTGAGGGTTGTCCTCCTTAGTGCCATGAGAAGCAAAGCAGTTCTCTGTGTTGAAATATTAAGTTATACAATCAAAGGAAATGCATCTGATATAACTTAATATCACCTTTGTGCAAATAACATAGATAACTTAGCCAGCCAAATTCAGAGTTCTAAAAAATAAGTGAAGACACTTTCACTCTTCAATATTTTATCTAATTCATTACTGCTTAGTGGTACTTAAGATATAGCAGTGTTCCCCTTATTTCTCTACCAGTCTGAAACCTAACATGCTTTCCTTTGGGTTGTTAAAAAAGGAACCTTTCCAAGGCAATTGATGCTTAAAAGAAGAAAAGCTGTCCTCTTCATTTTAATAACTGCTAAACCATATTACACCTTTTAATTAAGCATCGGGAAAGCTGTTTTGAATTTCCTTAAATGACACAGGAGGCTAAACTCCTTTGTAGAAAGAAGTCTCATTAAATTGTATTGGGTTGCTTCCATTTCAGAAGAGACGAGATGTAATTATTTTTGCTTGCATAATGAATAGGAGGCCAGCGCACAGCTCCTGGAGCTGGCAAGAACCGATGCTGCTGTTGAAGCACTGCACACAGTCCAAAGAGAGGAAGCACTGCCCACGCATGGAGGGCAAGGAGGTTAGAAGTAACCATTTAGTCAATGAAAAAGCAGGGGATCCTCAGAAAAATGTACAAGAATTGCTTCATCCGCAAGCTGTAAACAGACTTATCCTAGCAACGGGATTGCATTAAGGATTGTGTTGACATAAACACCGTAACAATTGGGCTTAAAAACTGTGTGCTTAGTAGAAGTCTGGAAAGCAGTTTGTTCGATGTGCTGAGTAGCACGCTAGTGCAGTGATGCATCTCCAGAAACACTGTAGAAGGTAAAACAGGTCTTTTCCTTGAAGTTTCTAAGAACCTTTGGCTGGCATTAACTAATAATCACACACAAAGTTGGTTGTGTAACTCAACTGGAAAATGCATAAGCTTTTGCTAGACTTCTCTGTAGCAGCTTACAGAACTCTTTCTCACTGCAGCCTTTTATTCCATAAATTAAGCTCATCACAGCAGCAGAGAGGAGCATAATTTAAAAAAAATAAAATTCACAAGACTGCAACCCTTTAATGGAGCAAATATGCACATGGGTATTTATTAACTGTTTCCTGGTGTAACACTGTTTGATGTATTCTGGTCTACTTGTACTGTATAGACCCATCTTGTACTCTTTTCATCATCTTCCCTACAATTATACTACTTTCAGAAATTATTGTTTTTATGGGAAGTATGTTTATGGTAAATGTGTTAATCTACTCTCTCCAGACTTTTAGTTAGGCTAAGGCATGTTGTACAGCAAACCTCTGCAATGAAAATGTTTTTTCAAGGTATTTATGTTATGGTACAGGATGGCTTTTTTTTTTAATAGGCTTTCTCAAAAATACCTTTGAGTATGGTTCTGCAATCTCTTTAGTTAGATACAGCAAGGTGACCCTGCAGAGGGCTGTCCCCAGTTCTCTTTCGAGAGCCCTTGTTTCAAGGAAACCTGAAGTAGGCTCCTAATGAATAATAGTGGTGGTACTTTTTACCCTGGAGAGGTGGTGAGAGCTCCGCTCTCCTCCTGCTGATCAGAAGAATTGACTCCACACAGAAGCCTATATATCACCAGAACAAAAAGTCAGAGACACCACACATCATCAATATTTTATCGAAATACAGAATCCATGGAAGCTCCATGTAGGTTGTGAGTTGTCCACATGATCTGTACTTTAGCATGGAAAAGTAAGGAAAATTATCAGATCTTGTGTGTTTTCTAGAAATGCATATTGAGCTCTTCTGACTAGAAGGGGGAAAGAACAGAAAACACTGATTTGAGAAGATTTAGATCTTATTTGTGTTAAAAGCCACTGGACTCTGATTCTGCTCAGATTTGTTTCTGACAGCTGGAGTCTCTGTTTACAGCTTGTAGATGAAATGCACTTTCCAATAACTAAAGTGCTTTGTGTCTTTCCCTGAAGCATTCATCGGTTTGATGATGTGCAGGTATTGCTAAACACTGGCTACAGTTCTCCAACACAATGCCAGTAAATCAAATCAGTGTTCGCAGAAAGATGGCATTTTATGAAATTTAATTGCCTTTATAAAAGGACACTTTCCACTTACAAAATACCGCAATTTAATGTGATTGAAGAACAGCTGTGTAGAGGACTTGTATCCACTACTAACTAGTAATAGCTATCAAATAGCAACAGCGCAACTGCAAGTTTGGGTAGCTCACAGTAGGAAAGGGGGCTGCATGTAATTTATTTACTTAAAAGACAATACCTTTGCTGTCTGGCGTCACTTTTCAACAAAGTAATCTTTAAAGTAGATGAAAATGAGTTAGACAGTAATTTAATACAAGCAGTGCGTAAGCCAGAAGGTGAAACAGCATTTCGTCTGTATAGTAGAACAATAAAAGGTGGTCTTAAGTAAAATTAGTCTGTTAGGTCAGAATAATGAAGTTCTAAGATCTACCAGAGTGCAATTACTTTGTACAAAGAGCAGAACCAAAGTACTCAGAGAAGTCTAGTACACCTGACACATAGGTTTTGTTCTTACAGCTAGGAAAAGCAGTCTTAAATGCTCCAAATTTCTGTATTAAATTGAGAAAGTAATAAGGTTAATTTAGATAAATAGCCTCTATTCTTTGAGTTGTTCTAAAGTGAAGGTAAAGGCTTTTGAATGAGTGAAGCAAGCATATATTTAAAATTGAACTGAAATGATAAATTAGTGTTATATTGATTTTAAGCTTCTCATTAGCAGGATGATATTCATATTTCTATTGACATAATTCCTATCAAAATAATTCTTTTGAATTTTTTTACAAGTTTTAAAAAAATTGTATACTTCTACTTTGAATAAAATTAGTTCTGACAGCAACATCCTTTATTTCTACATGTTCAATATGCAGAACTTGCACTGAAAACCTTGTGTAGACATGTACAGATCATCTCACCACGCAATACAAAATCAATTCTCCCTAGATTGTTTGATACTTTCTTTTTAACCTGTTCTTAAAGCCTCCCAGGCAAGCTGGAAGACTGCGGAGTCTCCATCTTTACTGGTAGATGCGTGTTAGGCATAAGAAAATCTTTCTACCTGCAATTTAAACTCATTGTGTGATATACTATCTGCTATAGAGATGAGGAACATCTCTGTTCTTGCCTTTGACATAGTTAAATATTATCATTCTCTTCCCTCGCTGCTCTTCCTTCACCTTCTGCCCTTTGAGTTAAGCAACTGTAAATTCTTTTCATTTCTCTTGAAATAAAATCCTCAAAATTTTACTCTAGATAAGGTCATTACCTGCTATTCAGGTTGTGCTCATGTTTGAACTTTCTAGGATGATGTTTATTCTTTTGGTTTGTCTTTTAAGTATCTCGGATTCTTGAGCGTTGTATCCCTGTTGGGACGGTTTCAAAAGAAGGTGTGGTAAGCACATAGACCACTTCATGACCTTCAGGTTAGGGCACTTGCACGGAGTTGGGAAATGCAGGTTGAATTTGAAGGGAAGGGAGTTCAGTTTGTCTTCCACACCCTGGATGAATGCTGGAATTTATACAGAAGAAAGGTATGACTGTTTGTACCTGTTGCGAGGTAGTTAACAAGAAAGCTATAAGAGTGCCAAGGCAAATGGAGTCACTTGAAGGATTTGGGGAAAGAAACCTTTATTTTATGGTCCACTCTTACGGTTTGAAAGTACTAGCTGGGAAAATTCTCAACCTTACCATCAACTGAACACCCATGAATACGTACAGAAGCAAATCTATAGGTATGTAGGGAACTTTATTTTTATTTCGTTGATTCCTTCAGAGGTTTTCCGAGTGTAGACATTAGCTAAGGCTTGGGAGAGGTGCTTTTCATTTGGGTATCTAAAATGTATCACAGTCCTATTTTTTAACTTGCTGGTTTTGCATTGTTTTTAGATCTAGACATAAATTTTGCTTTGTTTTGCTTTTTATCTGTAAATGAGGTAAAGGAAGTGCTGGATGATTTAATAAAGGCTGACATGCTCGCTTAGTCCAGTAATGGGGCTGTGTGACCGTCCTTCTTACAACTCCACTAAACCGGCTGGTTGAATACTGAGACAATTCTTGACCCTTTGTCACATTCGCTGCCATAGCCCTGCCAGGTATATCTCTCTTTCAGCCGACGTATCAATCTGTTCTCACGTTTGTTGTCTACTCCTTCAAATGACCACACATACTCTCCAAGGTGGGTATTTTTGCTCATAAATCTTAATAATAATCACTATAAACATCACAGCTCTTTGTCAGAGAGCTTGTAGGAAGCTGCTTTTGATGTTATTGAGTTAACGTATTACAGAGCTTCTTCATTAGATTTGTGCTGGCGCTGTACAGGGGGAAATTAGTGATTGCCAGTGGGGCGGATGTGCATCTGCTTTTTATGCAGCTTTTGGGTTTAAGAAATACTTAAATATTTTTTTTTTTAGGTAAGGATTGGCATGCTTGACTTTGAGTTTCTGCTTCTCAGATTAAATGATTAGAATCACTAACAGACTCAGCCATGCTGTTTCGCCACACCCATATAGACTAAATAAGAAATTTTCTCATATTTACCTTTTCTGACTGTCCTTTCTGATATACATAAAGTGTATATATGTACACATATATACATACACTTTCCCTGTAAAGCACACTGCATTTTTCAGCCTATTTGTCAAAGCTGTAGCGTATAGGAAATATTTGAATCCGCGTGACCGTGTGTATGTACACGTACTTACTCCCTGCATCTTAACCTAATCATCCAAAAGCTTGTGACAGTAAATGTAGAGGGGTTTCCTTGTCTGCAGCAGCATTCTTTGAAAGGGAAGATTCCCTGGTGAATTCATTATTACAGAGAAGTCCCACCCCCGTGAAACTGCTGTAGACACATAACAGGATTACTGCTCAAGAGTTTACTAGGATGCAAGTAAAATTTTTCCAGTCAGTCAGAAGCAAGCATCTTCGACTAAGGTAGGAGAATGCTCTTTTTTTTACACACCTTACGACAAAATAAGGAAGCATTTCTAAGGAAGCATTTCTAATTTATTTTCTTCAAATAAAATTGCTTTAGATATTGCAGTATCAGTTCAATTTATATGAGAAAAAAAATAGTAATGATTTAAATACTCTAAACCTAGCTCTGTAAAAAAAAAAAATCGTGTTAGAGTTAGTGTATTCCCATTCAGTCAAACAGTAGATGTGAAGATTGCTTTACTGTTGGAGAGGAGATGTAGCTCAAAAAAATTTAAAAATAGCAAAGGGAGGTCTTTTGTACTTAAGAGATTAAATTACTTATGATTTTGAGAGATGATATTTAGCATTTGTGTGTTGCTTAACATTGTTTCCTTGTATCTTGTAATTTTATAGCAGCAAGGAAACGACAATATTAGTTTCAAAATATTGGCTGTTGTATGTTATATGTTAAAGGATACATATTTTATCTCTGAATCAACATTTTGATAATATTGATTCGTTATACTTATAGAAAGGTTTTAATACAAATTTTATAACTTTCTTAATTAGCTAATGTGTCAAATGTATTCATGTAATTCTAGGAAAACAAATTAGCTGGATTTAATAAGCTAATGGCATAGAAGCACTCTCGATGTAGAGCTGCCTAATCGATGTGGTGACAAATGAAATGATCTGTGGCCTTCAAGGTTAGGAGTTAATTGAATGAACGGACAGTATTTTTTTTTTTTTAAACAGCTGCTCATATATTCCTAATGGAGAGCTTGGTTTTATTCTTCCTTAAAGTAATTGCACATTCATCCCTAATTGAAATTCCCTGGTTTTATCCAGCAAGTTGCTTTTAGGCAGGGCAAGGGTCTTTGACATTTATACTTTAGAGATTTAAGTTGTCAATATGATGTATAGAGCACCTACTTTAACTATAAGTGACTAAAAATCATTTTAACCTGCACTTAAAATGTTCCCCTAGTCTCAGATTCTAAAAGCTTGAGCGAGTGGGTGCTGGGAAATATCTCAATTTGTGAACTGTATTCCATGTTTCAGATATTGTTTGCTCTCCACATTACATATAATACAGTTTAATTTTGTTGAAGAAGTAGATTTTTATTTATTTGTATAACCAGCTATGTACTCAATAAATTGCTTCATTGACAACTAGGTCAAGAAGACTATGTAATGAGATCTAGACTTTTACTAGAGTCCTAGTCTGAATCCTAGGATATTCTCTTACTAGGATTCAGATATCAGAAATGTCATAACAATTATTAATCTCCAAGTGATCATCCATGTCTCCAAAATATTAGGAAAGCCAGCTCCTCTTCCTGTACTTCCTCCAACTGCTCCATCTCTGGGCAACACAGTGATCAGAATTAACTTCATTTTTGACTGCTAACCCTGAACACTCACTTGTGTTTGGTGGGAGCCCACACCTGTCAGTCAGTTCTGGCTCCGCGCAGCCCATGTCCCTGCTTATTGGATGGGGGTTGGACTACATGATCTTTGGAGGTCGCTTCCAACCCAAGCTATTTTATGATTCCATGTCTTCTCATCGCTCTTCCAACAGCAGCCATTCTGAAAGTCTGGATTTAACATCTTCTAAGACTGGGGAAAGGAAGGGAACAAAGATTCAGAAAAAATGCTGTTCAGCTGCAGAAGCATTAATGGAGTTAATAAGTCATGTTCAAATGGGGTCACAATCAGGACCCAGTGAACTGCAAAATTAAAACAGTGAGAGATAGCAAGGAACTGCCTGCTGCCAGTGGTCCATCTGCCTGTCTATGTTATGAAAAGGGTTGGCTGATGAACGGAATCATAGAATCATCGAATGGTTTAGGTTGGAAAGGACCTTGAAGATCATCGAGTTCCAACCCCCCTGCCATAGGCAGGGACACCTCCCACTAGACCAGGTTGCCCAAGGCCACGTCCAGCCTGGCCTTGAACACCTCCAGGGATGGGACCTCAACAACCTCTCTGGGCAACCTGTGCCAGTGCCTTACCACCCTCAGAGTGAAAAACTTCTTCCTAGTGTTCAATCTAAACCTGCCCTCTTCCAGTTTGAAGCCATTCCCCCTTGTCCTGTCACTACATGCCCTAGTAAAAAGTCCTTCCCCAGCTCTCCTGTAGGCCCCCTTTAGGTACTGGAAGGCCGCAATAAGGTCTCCCCGGAGCCTTCTCTTCTCCAGGCTGAACAGCCCCAACTCCTTCAGCCTCTCCTCATAGGAGAAAGGAAGAAATAGAAGATTTCATGGTTGGCAATAAGTGTGAAGCTGTGCCCAAAACCTGAGATACAATTTTAGTATAGAGATATCTGAATGACTCTTCAAATTTGGGGAGGGAGAGGGGTGTCTCAGTGGCAACCATGTACTGCAAAACTTACGGCCACTGGACATCTTGGCAACCCTACTTTCACCCTTCAAACCTCTAGGAACTGTTCTGGATTGACCTAAACACATTGTGGTTCAGCGTGTGCAGTGGCATACAAATATATGCCAAACACCGTGACAGGCAGTTGGCTTTGCGGCCTGTGGTTTTTGGGGCTCAGTTATGCTAAATCCAGAAAACAATAGTTCGTCCATATCACTGCACTTACTGGAAGTTTGGTATACTATAGCTGTAATAAACAATTTGTTTTGTCGGTTGAAACATTAAACAGGAAATATAGTGTTGATAAGGAACTAGAAACTTTCTCAACACCCACGTTCATCTCAGAACATCACTAGTGGCACACAAATTTTGAGCGTGCTTTGGGGGTGTATGAATTTGAGATAAAGAACTTGATTCTACAATTGCCAGATCCAGCTCTTACCTCCTGGGCTTTTGAGCAGGGGCTTATGTTTCAGCTACTTGGTTTCAGGGAGGTACTGTGCAATATGAAAGATGCTCTCCCCTGGTACTTGATACTAACAAAGGTGTCCCTGAGTATTTGCAAGCAACTAGTTCTTTTGTTTCTTAATTTAGATAGAGTTTGGACATATTCAACACTGATAGGACTGCCTGCTAGCATTAGCAGGCTTTATTCCACATTCATGTTTTGTCTGTTGCCAAAATAATTTTTTTTTTCTATAGCCTTTGGACTTCTGTTTTCCCCCATGGATCCTATATCTCTCTTTGCTCTACTCCAGTGTTTAACACATCAGTCAATTGCACAGGTTCCCTCCCTTCCCATTCCTGTAGCTTGGAAAAGCTTTGGGAATGGTATCCCAGAACTGTGCAGTGAAATAAAGTCTGTTTCCTTGGAAACTTGACAACGAACAATAACCTGTCCTTTGCTTTTCACACTTGAATGTCATCCAAAAAAAAAAAAATGTGAAAAGTTTCCACACGGTTTGCTTTATTCTCTTCTCAGAAAACACACAAGTGTCTTGCATGCTTTGGACTAGAAATGGCTTTCCAGAGTGAGAAACAAAAACAGGAAGAAAGGAGAAAGAGGGGTGTGGGGGGGAAAGCCAAAGGAAGAGCCTTCCTCTGTTGAAAACATGTATCCACAAATAGTTATCCCACACACTAGTATTATTTTTTTTTGTATTGGTAAACTACAAAGCAAAGTAGCTCCTACAAGCCTAATTAATTCTACATCTTTCCCTATCCCTCGCTCTGGCCAAAGTGCAATCTCACTATATAGTGAAAAGATAAGTTCCATACCTTAGAAATTCATGGAAGTATGCAAAATGCAAACATATTGTGCAGGGGAAGGGAGAAATCATTCCACCCTTCCCATGCCTGGCTAAGAAAAAAACCTGTGTTACCACTTTTGTTTACTCCAGTGTGACATTTTATCCTGCCCCTGCTACGTGAATTTACAGTGGGTAAAGAGTATGTCAAAAGTGATGTCTCCATGATGAAACCACCTTAATTAATCCATTCTATTGCACTTTTAATACTAAATAATAATAACAAAGAATGTTTTTTGTTTTTTTCTGGCTTTTTTTTTTTAATTTTAGAGTCTATTAAAAANAAAATAATAATAACAAAGAGTGGACTACTGAGTGCAGTTTGGAGGGGAGAAGGGAGAAGGTTTTTTTTTGTTTTTTCTGGCTTCTTTTTTTTTAATTTTAGAGTCTATTAAAAAGCTGCTTTTAGCTATGTTGTCAGAAGGTAAGGAGAATTAATAACAGAAAAGTTGACACCCTGTTGGTAATATTATTTTCCAAAGCACCTCACCCACTTTTTCATCAGACAAGCAGCTTGGAGCTCTTAAAATTCCTGCACTCTGGATTTCTCAAACAAGACTATGCTGACTGTGGTAAAATTGCCGCACAGGCAAGGCTTGGAGCATGATGGAGCGATATTTTTTTTCCTCTACTGATGTCTGGTGAAAAGCAGTAGAAATATTTACAGGAATACAGATTTTACTGATAATCTGGTGTAACTTGTGTGCAGAGCCTTGAGAGCAAGCAGTTTTCACAGAGTATACAGACAGTATCTCCTTAACTTTCCTATACACGCTCACACCAAACTGGCTAGTAGCTGGTGGTTAATAAGGCTGTTAACTTGCTGGCTTCGATTAAGGCACCTTTGAACGTATGGGGAAATTCTCGTGCTGACGCTTGGCCTTATAAATCGTTACTGCAGATCACTAGGAAAAAAAAAATCCCTTTTTTATGCTGAATATTCCGAGTTCAGTTTATATTTCCGAAAGTACTATGTGATCTTTTCCCAGGAGTGAATCATACAGAAAATAAGATGCATACTAGAAACAAACTTATTCAGAGCACCTTCTTGTTTCATCTTGTTATTTTCCATCTTATTTCTACATGTAATTTGATTCATCTTTAGGGAGAAAATCATGCAATTGCAAATGTTAGAGCCAAACTTACTTGTTAATGCAGTGATTGGTCTGGAAATCTCCAGCCATCCAGTAGCTAATGGCAAGTAGATGTGCATAAGCTGCATTTACTCTGTTACTTGATTCAGTGTGGGGAATTTTTTCCCCCATGCCTGGTTGTCTCTTAAGTGTTTGAAATGGGTAACCTTTGAAATGCAATGGCTATTCTTGCATAGGAAGCTATCCCGTAATGCAACCGTAAAGGTTAGTTATGTAGAAGAGCATGTTACAGTAGCATAGCATATAGCTAAAGCATATTTTGGGGACTCCCCCTCTTTTGAAAATAGAAATTTGCAATAAAATAGAAGTGAGATGTTCCTGTAGTTGAACACTGCGTGTAGAGCCATAACAGGGAAGGAGGCAGCAGCAGAAAGAAAACAAATGGTGCTTGACCAAATTTCCTCCTTCATACCTACTGTCTATACAGCAGGCACTTTTTTCCACTCTATTTTCTTTGTGCTGGCATATGCTAATTTCATATCGATTAGTTTAAAATCATAATAATGCAGTATTTACCTTTTAAGTAAATCTTTTTGTATGATAAACCCATTGCTATTGCATAAATACAGACGTATGTATCAAGAAGACTGTATATGCTACTTGAGTTCTAACGATTACAACCAAAGAAAATCTTTTCTTGGCTTGAGATGGAAAGGTTTAGTTTTCTATTGCATATGGATGTATATTCACCAACAAGTAATGGGCAAGTTTACAAGGTTTCAAATTTGTTTTCTTAATCACCTGTAAGCTATTGAGCTCCTTGCAACCCAAACTTTATGCATGGTTGTGTATTATACAGATGTATAAATCAGTGTGCTTTCTCAGATGTAGAACAAATTGTGTGCCATTTAAAGCACACATAAATATACAAATGTATTTAGGTTTCTAGTTTGTTTTCACAATGAAAACATCAGCCTTTTGAAATGCAAAGATATCTTTGAAATGCAATATTGTTCATGTACCACTTAAGTAAGATGTGCTTTTGAAAGGATGGTTAGACAATGTGTCGCAGTCTGTATTGATGCATGCAGGAGCAATGAGGTAGCTATTCATTATCTATGTAATAATGAATTTAAAGTACTTGTAGTTTTACCCCTGGTTTTATTTGCTTTAGGTATAGATTCCCTGTGGTAAAGTCCTGTCGAGAAACTTCTATTCTAACAGTTTTAGCAATCAGTTTTACAGAACTGCTCTGGATAATTTATCTACAGAGTGAATTCTATTTAGACTCCCTAATGCTACTGAAAGTTTTCCAACTTTATTTGACCTTATATTCACCTAATTAAGAGATCTATTGAAATCAGCAAAACTCACACAGGTGTAATTATCTATATCTTGCTAGAAACTGGTATCAACTAGGGTAATGGTTTTTTTCAGCCATCTCTCTGCTGCTCTGGGTTTGCACCTTGACTTTGTACCAGCTTGATCTCAGGCATATACTGGGAGGTACCAAGGGTATCCTGGCTTACCAGAAGGTCTAAAGTAATCTTCTGGAGAGTTTCAGAGGCCTTTTGGCATCTAAAAGAGCAGTAGGAGCTTAGGTTCAAGTAACGGAATCTCAAGCTCCTTTATTCAGAGAATTTTGGTAAACAGACACACTTGCCAGCACCACTGCTCCATTCATAAATCCAGTCTGAGGTGGCTCTGTGCCTCGACCTCGCTTTCCTATTTTAATTTGGGCTTTTAAAAGGGAAGCCTCCACAAGTACCATTACGTAAACATGACTTACTCTCCATTCCCTCTATAATAGCTGTTGACAACAGAACGGCCTTGAATGCTATAGAGGATATAGCTATGTATAAGATTAAGAGTCGGTGGTTTGAAGCTATTAAATTTAATGCTGGATTTGCCAGTCATGTTATTTATGAGTTCTATCAAACGTACAATTAATAGATTTTAAGTTTGACAGAGCTGTAGTGCGGTATAGGCTTACTCCTGGCAATTCCTTATGTTGACCTTTCATTATTCAAGTCTTCCCTCAAAGTTTCCTGCTGACTCACCTTGGTTCTGGACTTTGACTGGGCTGACCGGGTGATCCTTTGGACAGGCTGCTGTCAAATGTGATGAAGGCATTTCCCACCTTTAGCTAGGAAATACTCTGGGCAGAGTGTCAGCTCTTGCTGTTTCTCTTTTCCTTCTCTCTCTCTTGCTGGGTGGGATTTGAGTGCTCTACCCAGGTTACCCCTCACAGGCCAGAGGGGCACTCAGATTGTGATAGGTATTTGTAAACTGGGCTAATAACTAGCACTCATCTAATCTTCTATAGTGCCTTGGGTGGAGAAAGACATGGGTATCAACTTCCTAAAAATAAAAAATATAAAATAAAAAAAAAAATTAAAAAAAAAATTAAAAAAAAAACCTAATAAAAATAAAAAAAAATCCACAAGTCAAAAGCTGATTCTAGCCTTTGTAAGTAGGAGGGAAAGTATATTGTTCTTGAACCAGGACACCAAGAGCATGTGCAGACGTTGATCAAGATACTGTAAACCAAAATGGTTTGGAGAAACTTCTGTAGCTTTCTTAAACGTTATCTTATTCTGACAATCTGAATTGTCTTTGTCGAGGATGGGAAAGGGATTGTGAGGAAAGTAAGAACAGTTTTGATTCTTGAAATAAATGAGGAAGAAAAAAACCACTATGGTACTGGGTGCATCTTTTCTTTTTTTTTTTTTTTTTAATTCCCCTTGATGTTAAGACAGAGATCTGTTACTTTGACACAAAAGAGAAGCATTTTCTTTCTTTCTTATGCCAAGAGTCGTCAAGTAAATCTCTGTCAGGTGAATCTAATGTTTACAGAAAAGAAGTTCCTGTAAGAAGCATCCAATTAGCCTACTTATGTCACTTAGTACTCTGTGCGTTAGTGTTCTCTGACTATAGATTAGTTTCTGTGCTCTAATTCCTGACATTAATATTCACCCACCATAAGCTTGCTTTGCTATGCATTATTTATCAAGTTTAAAAAGTGTTATAACAAGTTTTAACTAAGAAACAGGCAAAAATGTTGTGCTTTTAACCTGAACAGCTCACACACTGAAGAAGAAACATGAAAAATGCTATTAAAAATAAGATAACTTTACAGATACTAGTGTCATGCTGCTTGCTTGCTTTTTTTTTTACCTGTCTCTATAGCCAGCTGTTTCTTTCAGCGTGAAGAACGGAACTAAGTTTCTATAGACTTGAATTTGGAAAATTGGAAAAAAACCCCAAAAGTATACCAAAGGGAATCTTTACTTCCAGAAGCAGAATCAAGAAACTAACAGTTAAAGGGGCTCTTATAGATACTTCTATAGTTTGTTGTGCAGAAGGGGCTTGTATAGATGTTTCTGTAGTTTGTTGTGCAGAATAGAGTTGGATCATCTAACTGATGAATGCAAATCACTACTGCAAATCTATTAGTTGGTGTGTGCTATTATTTGCTAAATAAAATTCATACTTTTCATAATACATCTGAAAAAAAGATGTATATAGAAAAAAGAAATTTTAAAAACTTTTCTTTTTATGAAGGGCATATGGATCGGGTAGAGAAACAGAGATATGCAGAATCCTGTTGAGGAATACAAGCTTTTACAAGGGCATTGGACCAGGCCAGTCACTAATTTTGGAGAGTACCCAGGAAAACTGTGTTCAACGTATTTTGGAGCTTGTTTAAACTCAGAACTCAATATAGCAGTCATGAAAACACAAAGAAACAAGCATGGGACTTTCACTCCTGTGAATTTCATACAACTGCTGTGGGAAGGGAGACAGCCGCCTTCTACAAACAGGGTAGAAGCCTAAGCACAATCAGTTAAGTTATAGGTTAGGAGAAGTAAATTGCTGCTTGCATGAATGCGATTTAAAAATGATCCATTTGTTTGAGTATTCAACTAAAAGTGACCAGGAATACCACTGGGCTTGTTACATCAAGTATGTATTATATATCAAGTCAAGAGCAAGAAAATTCTGTGAATGTGTGAAAGCTGTTCTTCGGAAGGATAATTTGAATAACTATTTAGTCATATTTAGATGAGTGATGTGGTTATACATATGAATACACACATACAAGCAGACACACAAAAAGATGTAACCTGCAGGTATCTGGGTAGAGGTCAAGATCTTATGTTAACTATCTAGAGAAAGGGATATTTGAACATTTGAGAAAGGAATTCATTCAGGAGGAGCTGCCAAAGCTGCGTTTGGCGTATAACTGGTGATTGTATCATGTTGCTCTTATCAAAGAAGAGCCTAATGTTTAGAGCACTAAAATAAGGAATCAGATATTTGTGTTGTGTTCCCTTCTCTGCCTTATTTCAGGCAGAAGAATACAACATCTATAGCTATTAGCACCCCTCAGTACTTACATCTTTTTCACAAGTTACATGACTCTTCATTCTATTGATCAGGGACACTACTGAAGGTGTAACCTCAACCTGCATTTTCTTGGTGTTCAAATCTACATAAAAAAAGAATGGGTCTGAGCTGAAGGTACTGTGGGAAGCTGGACCCACAGTAGCTCTAATTTTAATAAATTCCTTTTGACTGAAAAATATTTTTGTCATTCAGAATATCTGGCATTTGGGATTTGAGGAAAAATATGTGATTTGGAGAAAGTGAATAAAGTTTTCTGGTCATTAGTTAAACTTTAAACTCCTATAGGAATATCTTAGAGCTGATGTAATGCATGAGTTGAGGGCAATTATAAATTGCTGGAGGATATTGTCATAGACTTACCCACACTTGTGGTTTAGGAATACATTTAATGTTGACTTTGTAAAGCCTGTTGGTTTCTATGAGTCACTTTTAAAGCACTTCATAATCATATGAAAGTGAATTTGAATTTTATTGACTGATTTCTCTGCTTTCTTCAGCAAATAAGTTATTTACTATTACAGATGATGATATAATATGTAGCCCTAAAACATCCCGTTTTGAAATTATAAAATTAAAGGTTGAATTTCTATGTATTTGATAGTCAAATACCCTCCAAATGAAGTAAGGCTTAATGATGATATACAGTCACACCTTTAAACCAATCGAGGAATTAAAAGGTTTCACGTACAAAAATGCAAGTACGTTTTGTGTAGAAACCCACCTTATTCTACTTCTACCATGAAACATCTGCTTTAAAGGCATGTGAAGCTTCTCTAAATACAGTATTTAATGCTTCAGCTGTTAAAAATCTTTAACATTTTTAAGATTTATGTATATAATCATGGAGTACAAATGAAAGCAAACTAGTGATGCCTGGAAATGAAAGGCTTTGTGCTTCCCCAGTGTCCTGCAGTGCACCCTGTGAATCATTCGCTTTCTAAGCATTAACCTAATATTTTTTTGGTAAAATATATCCCCTTACTATGTTTTTATTTGTTTGAAACTAAAACAACACCACACTTTGTTTTCCCTGCAAGACTGTCATAGCTGATGCTAATGCTAGAATTAAAATAGGAGGAGGGACTCTGTGCCCGGACTGGACTCTGAGAGTCCTACTGGCTGAACCTATTGTATTTCTGAGGTATATCTATAATTCTACCCATAACTCCCAAACCTATTGCAGTAGGTGACTGTAATAAATACAAGTGGTATAAGGGACCAAATTCTGCTTTCTCTTGTCAGCTCTGTAAGACCTCATACAGTAAGATGTTTCTGTTCGTAACTGGCAGCCTCGAAATTCTGGAATTCTAAACTAGTTTTCTCCATGGGACATCTAAGTAACCTTGTAGGCGCAGTGGTGAGGAGGGCTTGTCTGGTTCAGCACTGGAGATAAAATCCATTGAATTTCAAAGGATTGCACCCTCACGTGCAATGTTCAATGCTGGTTTGGATGCAGAAGGGTTAAGCAGCATGCCTGGGAAGATGGTAAGTGTTGGTTTCAATGCTGTTTCCAATTAGTTTGATAAAGAATTGTATACAAGAGCAACAGTTAAGGGCAATGGGGAGCTGCTTTAGAAGAAAGAACAGATGGTGAAGATGACAGATTTATGTTCCAGGTGATTGGTATAATAAGCTAGAGGAAATAACGCAGGAGAAAGCAAAGCATTTTAAACAATGTTCCATGCATATTTCTGCTGTACTTTTTATGCGTGGGCTGCATTATTCTGTGGAACATCTGACATGCTGTAGTTCTGAATGTACCTGCACCCGTCCTGGGAGAAAAGCTGCGGCTGACCCTAGTCACTTAAGCATTAACACATGTTATATGCCGAAATAAGGAATGCATTTCTTACCCTATTAGTGCTTTTCTACTTGTATGGAACTTAGAGGTCAAATTGAAAAAAAACAGGAACTATTTTTTTAAAGAGATTTTGCATCTTCTGTTTTAATTTCTTTCCTTCTGAGATACCCCCAAAAGTACGGCACCAATTGTACCAAAAGTTTTTAAAATTTATTTTCCGAAGCTGATAAGAATTACTTACCAGGTTGAGACGTTACTCCGTCCTGCCCTCAGACCTGAGGATTCCTACTTTCTATTCCTGGTGTGCTGAAAGCTATTCCTACCATCTACATCTGCTGTGCTTAAAGCCATCCAATAGAGCAGGACTGGAGAGATACAAGATGACAGGGGAGGGGATGATCTAATCAGCAATGAGCTAAAGGTTATGGGTTAGACGTCCACACAGTTATGTCTCTTTACTATGTGCTTATGGCTGCATCTTCATGAAATGTCCTCCATATTAAGTGTTCAGCATCATCTGAGCAATCTCATGCTGCATTGTCCTATTGCAGGACTAGGGCTCTGGTGTTGCTGCACGTTGGGATATATCATAAAAGGTAGCCAGACCTGACTGCAGCCTCCAGCCTCTGCAGTCACACTCCATGGTTCCTCTCTCACCATCCCGTTAGTCATCTCTCTTGTGAAAGTCTACACACCATTTTCAATGGGATAAAGAAATAATACGTATTTGGTGGCTGTAAATACACTGCTTGAGAAGAAGTATTTGACAGCTCACTACATTGTGGCATCATCTCTGCAAACTAAAGTCCTGCTAGGGAAATCCGCATCTGTTTTGTCGGTATTGTGGACAAATAGTCTACCACTGAAAAAGAGACCAATGCTATAGACCATTTGCTTTCACAGTGTTTTTTTTTTTTACAAATGCTTTAGAGTCCTTTTTTTTTCTGAGCTCATGAGACAAACAGATGGGAAGGAAGTTGCTGTGCCACATTGCTGAGGTGATCAGCAGCTGCAAAAACTCAGGATAACAAAATGTTCTTTGCTGAAGGTCTGCACAGAGCTCACCTCAGAATTGCAGAGCAATGTGGAGTCTCCCCAAGCAATTCAGAGGCACGCATAGCTCAGTGTATGGAGGGTCACTCGATCTCATGGCAAACAGTATCAAAATTTTTAGGGCAGACATCTCCTGAGGCAGTAAATGTGTGACTTACTCTTAAGACTGTACTGCGATCACATAACTTATTAGTCCTCAATCCTGTTTTAGTAACTTGTGTCACTTTTAAGACAGGAAAAAACAAGATGTTAAAAGTTCTGAAACATGCATACTATTGTGATTCCTCCTTGTTTAGGATGACAGCAGGCAGTCTTCCAGCACAACACATTAAAGAAAAATAAGGAATTTATTCACTACTTCTCATCAGCAGGCAGATGTTTAACCGCTTCCTGTCAAGCAGAGCTTCAGCATGCGTAACAGTTACTTTGGAAGACAAATGCCATAACCATGAATGTCCCCCTTTCCTCCTCCTTTCCCTGGGTTTTTATTTCTGAGCATGATGACATATGGTATGGAATATCCCTTTGGCCAGTTTGAGTCAGCTGTCCCCTCCCAACTTCTGGCAAACCCCCGGCTTACTCACTGGAAGCAGGCGGAGCAGGGGTAAAAAGAAAAAACCTCAATGCTGTGCAAGCACTGTTCAGCAACAGCCAAAACATTGGTGTGTTATCAACACAGTTGTAGTTACAAATCCAAAACACATATGGGATGCTATGAAGAAACTTAACTCCATTCCCAGTGAGCCACAGTACAGGGTTTTATTTGGGGTTTTGTCTTTTGTCTTGCCCCCCTCCCCCCCCCCTTTTGTTTCATTTTGGGAATACAAGTAGTTGGGATGCCATGGGGTAATGCTGTTGAGCAGAAGGGCTCACAGAAGCTACTGTGTTTCCTAATGTCAAATGGACAGGGAGTTCTCTGCTTCTTTATATGGAGGAGGCAGTAGTGGATATGATGGATGGCTACCCCTTGATAAGGTAATTCTCTAACTTTTGGCTATATGAAGCTACTGTACTACTCCAAATAAAGATAGAAAACATGACAGAGTGAACTACTCTAGGTGTGAATTCTGTGTAAGGCAAGAAAATAGTCACCATGAATTACTGTCAGTTTAACAGTTTTCTCTTCATCCTTAGGATGTCACATAGCCACTTCCCAGTGGTGTAAAAGACTAAAAGCAATATGTTGCTTTCCATGTGGTTTTTTGATCTTTGATGTAGTAAATTAGGTACACAACCTTGGCAAGAATTTTGAGGAAGAGAGAACACGGACTGAATTTTGAACACTCACAGGCAAAAAGTTTAAAAGAATATCACTAGTTCAACATGACTTGAAGACAAGACTTCAAGAGTTGATGACAAGATATTTAAAAATTTGTTAAGACACATGGAAGGCTGATCAGAGTTTCACAATCTACTGATGTTTTCTAGGTCCTACTAATGTTTTCCAGGTTTTAGGGAGGGTGTCATACTCTATTTTGGAATAATTTAAAGAACACTTCATCCCATAACATGCTCATTATACTTTATGCACCTACACATCTGAATTTATATCCCTCTTGAAATGTGTGAAGTTACACCAGTGAAATTGGAGAGCAATAGATGAACTGCACTATTTGGGCCACTTGGAGTTCAGTGCAATCAGACCTTATTGTTGTAAGCAGGTTTTTTAAACAGAGTTTTATTAGCAATAAAGTTCTATACTTGGGGAGAATATCTCACAGCTGAAATGCTGCAAATAAAACATGCAGAGAAAATACTATTTAGAGACATTCTATGCCATGCCTTTCTTGTGTTATAAGGTGTTAAACCCCAACCCCACTTCATAAAATTTTGTCTTCTGCTCAAAGAGGACCTCGTCATTTTAAGTTTGAGTAGATGCAACAAAAAGATAGTGCCAACAGTCATCTGCTTGATGACAAAGAGAAAAGGATGGGTAGGATGTACAATGTCGTAGTAAATTATTACTGTGAAGCTGGTCAGTTTGAGAAAGTAGGAGAGCAGCAGTGAGTTGCTGTAGAAGGAATGACAGGAAAACAGGTCAGGATAGATGAGAGCACTTTATGAAGATATTGCTTCATTTCAGGCAGAGAACTTCTTAATGTGCACAGGGGGAACGTGATTCTATATAAATCCTACAATCTAGCTGCTATTTTTACCACATGGAATCTGCTGTGGTAGTTTTCAGAGTATAATCTGGAAAAATAAATGATAGGCATTCACTTAGCAGAAGACCACTTACTTATAATAAAGTCTATTAAATCAAAAGATAAATAGCTACCGGCTGACACATCCAGGGAAGTGGGTAGTCATGTCCACATCGGGCTTTATGGTGCAGCCTCTTGCATAGCAGGGAAGTCTTGGCCCTTAGTCAATTTTTCCTTTTCAGAGTCAGCAGAAGCTGTCTTTGTCTTTTCTTCCTTTGCCTAAATTGGTAATATCTGCCCAAACCTCAACCTGCAGTGTGTCTTGCAGCGAAATCTTCATGATGTGGGTGGACTGTGTGAACGTTTTTAAGGCTAGATTCTCATCCTTGTTCAAATCATTGCTTTTGATTTGGCAATAAATTATATCCTGGTTATGACCCCATCCTTTTAGCAGTTCTCCCAAATCTAGTCTAGTTGCTCTGTTTCATTTCAGGAGCTTACTGAATCTGACTGTTAGACTGTGTAGAAATTTATCTGTGGTTAAGGTTACAAAGTCCAGTTGCAGAGTAATGTGAAGCCTAATGTTTGCTTTTGGAGCAGGTACCCCTCATAGTCTAGTCTTAGCTGTAGACCAGTGTGTGAAGAGGCAGGTGGCATCCAATTACTATGATTCCCAAAAAGCAGAGACTACACTGGTGCATAGATTAATTTGCAAACAGCAGCACCCACCAATTTCATATACTAGGAGCTTCCTCCACTTTCAGGCACAGAATAGACATGTTAATGTATATTAGAACTGTGTGACAGCTGAACTGAGAGTAATCTGGGTTGCACACACCTGACTACTTATGTCTTTGTGTAAATTTAAAATAATTAAAATATATTGACATTGGTTTTCCTGTATGATTTCATATATGTCTGTGACATGTCGTGGCAGAGCAGCTGAAGGGTTACGCAGTTACGTGTGGAGAATCAGTTTGAGCTTTCTGCTGTTCTCAAGAAAACTCAGCTTCAAATGCATTGTTACAACAGTACTGAGTGTGATATGTCATACTGGTGGGCTATCTAGGATCAGGATGGATCTTTAATATTTTGATTTTTTTTTTAACTCTCTCTATATAATTTCCTTTCTATTCTGGGACTCCATCTTTCTTGAATTCATCAGCCTCCTTAATAAATTAATGATAACTTATCAATACATAATTCATTTTAGAATAGTCCCCCTTTGTTATGCTTTCTTAGCTTTTTGTAGCTAATATTTTTAGATCACTACATTACTTGTGATTTTTGTCAGGTAGCAAAGATACATGCTTAGCCCTAATTATCTCTTAACATTTCCGGTCTCCTTTGCAATTTTTGTCTTTTTTCTCTGAATTCCCTTCAATTTGCTAATAATATTTTGACAACAATGCCTTAAAATACTTCCGCTCTCCACTTTTTTGGCTGTAGGACTTTGAGAAGAAAAGTTGTCGAGAGTAAGCTATGTAGGAACATGCTTAAAATCCAATGGTTTGGGTGGTTTGTTTTTTGGTGGTTTCCACTTTTTTTCCATGCCGACCACAAGGGACTCTGAGCAGTCGGACTGAAGTCTATTTGAAGCAGCTAGAAAGTGCCTGTGTCTTAGTCATACTGACTGGCCACCCACAAATCCTCAACAAAATTCTTTAAACTTCATCCACCGTTTTTATTGTCTTGAGGCCAACAAATGGAATGACCTGGATATTAGTCACAGATGTATGTGCTGCTTCATAGTGTGTGTGGGCACTGCCCACACTTTGCTGGTACATGAGCTTTTTGGACTTCTGTAGTCTAAATGGGGAAGGGGAAAGAAGATATATATATATATAAAAAAATATAAATAAAGTTCATTTGTGAGTGAGCTCATCATCCAGTGTTTTTTGATGATGGGCTTTGGAAAGGTTTACTGAAGCAGTTATATTTAGGTATGTTCAACTTTTTGTGAACATACAGACAAATATTTGCTATAGCTCTATTTCACCTTTCACATACTATAGTATATTAAACCACAAACCACACTGGCATAGTTAAAGGGTGGATATTTAACATTATGCTCTTCTTGGAATAGATGTGTTTGGGGAGGGATAGGGGGGGCAGTTCTGTGTGGTTTTGGGTTTTTTTATGTTTTGGGGGTTTCTTGCCCTGCAACTGTGTGTGCATGGTAATAACTACTTTTTGTCATTAAAATCTTGTCACTGGGCACACACCACAACTCAGATGTTCAATTGCAGTGCACAAAATTACAAAATGGCATCCTAGTGTTATGGTGGCTTTAAAGATGGTAATGCATCAAACCATTTTCTCATCCAATGAGGAAGCTTAATGAAAAAAAAGTTAAAATACACCATTCTGTGATTATTTGCAAAAAAATATCAGATGCAAATATTATTCATAATGAATTCTTATGAAGAATCTGAAAAAAATGGCAGGATTCAGTACCAGTAAGCTACATTACTGGTACTCAGTTGGTACTAATTGGTACCAGTTTTAATAATCTGTATTTGGAGTTGCCCCAGGGGTTGCTTCAGTTAGGAAACAAGGATGGGACCAAGTATTTCTTTGTTACATTGCTGTTGCTTTGCAATTTGTGTCTTTGGCTCCCATTTCTTGAGTCAAGTGTCATTGATTAACAGAGGAATCCAAGAGAGAAGACAAGCTCATATTTAGTAAGCCAGACCCTTTTTTAACCAGCAATCTTTCCTGAAAAACTCTTGCTTTCACATCAGGGACAAACCCTACTAGCAACAGTTCACTGGGTTTTGCTTTTGCATCATTTACAACTTTCATCCTTGTGATGACTTGTATTGTTTCTGCTGCTTTCTTCTGACACTGTCACCAAATAATTTCCTCATCAAACTCTCGCGTCCCCTTAAAATGCAGCAGTATCTACTGACACCCTCCAAGTGTTCACTTAGGATCAGAGTCACAGACTCCTGCTTTCACAGATCTTAGTCAGCAAAACTTACTCTTTGTGCCAGGAAACTCATCAAATACCAAACTAACTCAGGAGGCAGAGATGCAGAAACTTATTCCATATATTTTGCCCATTTGCTATATATATATTGGTTTTGTGTAATAAAAAAAAAAACATAGGTCATGGAGGTAAGCTTGTAAAGATATAAATCTGGAGCTCATTTGACTGCACATGCCCTTTTATATTTCCACTAATAACTAATTTATGTCCCTGAGTGGCACAGGAACATACTGCCCACAGACAATTTCAGTTAAATAAGGAAAATGGATGAAGCTTCTGTAGTATATCTTCAATGTAGTTAAACTTTATAATAGAAAAATGTTTCCTTTGAAATTACTTTTAGGACTGAATCATTGCTAATAGCGTAGGAGGCTACATGCTTATTGTTCTTACCTCTCTAAAAGCTCCAGTAATACAACAAAAGACGAAAGCAGACATGACACTGAATATTGTGCTACCACTGAACTTTGTAGATTTTATCTCCCAAACTGGTAATACTATCTTACTCTCTAAACTGACTTACATTCCTAATTTTGTGTTTTGAACAATACTGAAGGCTTTGTGAAAATGTTATGAAAGTATCTTTTCACATATGACGTGCAAGCTATGTGTTAAAGTGCATAATATGTATTACACTTCCATTGTTGCATTGTTTTCTTTTGACTAAACACCTTTTGAAAATTCAGCAATTTCCTTCATCTCAAGTGTTACCCAGTCACATCATCTTTGCTGCATGTATGTGCCTAACTGGCACATGATTACCATAAAAATCCATAAACCTCACTGACTGATTGATGTCACTGAATCACTCTAAATTAAAACATCTTTTGCCATGCACAAGAGAGATAAGAAGGACATTTATGAATTAAGTGCATAAAGGAATGATTTTTATTGTTTTTTCCGAATAACAGCAGGTGGTAGGTGCTAACGTGGTATGGATTAGTGTGTGGTGGTCATGCTCCTGGTGAGACACCTCATGATCCTCTACACAACTCCTACTTAAGTCCTTTCTTGCACCTTAACAATAATTTCTTGAGTAAAATAGAGCCAGCTGTACTACACCAAACTAGACCTTGACTCATAGCAGAAAGCCTAGGCCCAAGTTTACACTTCACATGATTAATAATTAAAAAAATAATAATAATTCAGATTCCCAAGACTTTTATTTTTTATTTTTGGGTGTAATCCAACATAGCTCAACATACTCTATGGGCATCTGCTAAGTATGTTGGGTGCTTACAGCACCCAGCCTTTGAGACGTGTGAATGTTGCACACTGTGTACCAATGTGCATTTTGGAGGTTGGAATAAATCAGGCATGCCAAAGCATGGCTGAATTGGATTGGTAAAATGTTATGGTGAAGTGAAGCAAGTCTGGTATCTGTTGCTGCTAATTATGGTCTGACATGTTTAGGCTTTGCTTCTCCTCTCTTTCCCCCGAGTTTGCAGCATAAAGTAAATGATAAAAGTAATGACTAGAAGAAACGATCATCTGAGACTCATCTGATAAGTGATTGACCCTGTGCCTTATGGTCTACAGTGTGTTTCATTAATCCTTGGAGAGTCTGCAAAAACCAAAGATGCTGTCCCTGCCCCTTCATTGCTAATTCATCCTGAAGATTTGAGAAGCTTCCTTACTGTTCCCATATTGTTCCCTTGTTCCCTTTAACCTCTACACTGACTCAGGTTCTCCCTTTTAGCCCAGCTGCAAAAGTCAAGTCGCTGATGGAGAATGAAGATCTCCATCTATTCTGGACTCGCATGTCCTGTGTATGCAGGTTGGATAGCAAGAAGAGGTAACCTACACAGGGTCCTTTAACCACCTGCTGTGACCCTTTTGATAAGTAGGAGAGCTGAAGGGGTTCTTTAAACTGGATAAAGCAAGCAACCTGCGAAACATGTCATTAATAAACTAATTCTTTGAAGATGCAGAGTCTAAATCTTCTGAATTGCGAATAGTAGTACCTGGAACCTACAAAAAAAGAGAGGTGGGAAAGAAACCTTTCAGGGTGGAAGCTCACCCCAAAAATTGCCATTTTTTAATGGAAAGTTCATTTAGTTCATTATATGTCAGGATGAATCTCCAAAGCTTCCAGAAGTTTCACATTTTAAGTAGGCTTTATATGTGCTGAATTCCACTTTGAATTCTGCTGGAATGGGAAAATTCTACAGCAGTGTGAGTAAAATCTCATGAGCTGAGAAGCTGTTTGGACTCAAACACTGAGCTTGTAACAAATCAGTTGTTCTCAAGATTTTTCATCCTGCAGACCAGCTCATTTTTCTGGTTGTCTCAGACCACATATGATATATGATTGCTTCCATCTGTTTATGAGGTTAAATTCTGAACTGTAAGTGTAGAAGGAGAAATTCAGTTATGCGTGTTGCTAACTGAATGGGTCTACTTAACAGAGAAAAATGTTTTTGTAATGTATTTTCTTGAGTTGTAGTCACTGTAAATCACTTACTGCATTAATTTATAACCATGACATAAATCAATTACAGTATAAAACTGCATTCCTCTTTCTAGATTTTAATATTCTCTGTCGTGTTCTCAGAAATGACACTGGAATTACACCTGTCTGAGGAGAGTCATCCAGGCATCATGGTCCTTGACGACAGCTGCTAAGCTGACTCTTAAGAGGGATTCTCTCTTACTGAGGAATGTAGCTTAAAGTCCTAAGATTCACAAATCTTTGAATTTGTGTTACTTGGAATGCTTACCTCTCCAAAAATAAAAGTATTACAGATTTGTCAATTTTCTCTGAATTACTCAGCCTAAAAATAAAAAAAAAGACCCCACGTTTATTCCAATGATTTAAGGAGTTGAGCTTTTGATTATAAAATTGGAGCCAGTGACAAAGGGAAATGTAAAACATTAAATATAGGTTTCATTTAATAAAAAAGCTGTTACTGAGATGCTGCAATATTTCAAATGGTATAGTTCCAGTTATTTGGAGCGGATCTTATTTTGGATCACTCTATTTTCCTTTCAGAAGGAACTTCTCTGTCTTTCCTTCATTTGCCATTCTTAAGTACTTTTTCTAATTGTTCTCCATTAGGAATCCTATTTCAGTAAGAGAGCTCTGTGTCAGACTTGCCTATAATGATTTGCATATCTTCCTTTCAGTCCTTTGGAATTAGATTTTTCTCCCCTTGTTCCTTGAAGTTCAGCTAGGAAGCGTGGCAATATAGGAAGTATACTCAAGAAGGTGGCGCTGATTAAAGTGAATCGTTCTTTATTATGACCCTTTCAGGTTGATAAAATGAATATGTTGTTTGCAAGACAAAATGCTTTATAAATCACTTGAATTTCATCAATTCTATACAAACATATCTTTAACTTTTCTAGCTCATTATACTAACTGCAGTTAATCTGATCATACAGACAATATATTCAGCATTTTTCTGTTTTCCTCTGGTTTTTCTTTTTCCTCCCTTCAAGTTTGATAGTTTTCCTTTTCCTTTCTTCAGGTTTGATAGTTTTGTGGTGTAATACAGAGCTAGCACACGGATGGAGAATTTGTCTTTATGAGTTTTCTCAAATTATTTTAATCACAAGGGTCACTGTGTGTCAAGAACATCTTCTCTCCGAAAGATGAACTTTTGTGAGAAGGCGAAGGCTAGTAATAACTAAATGGGGTTTTTTCTAACTGCAAGATGTGAAAAGGATTTAAAAAATCCCTTTGATCTTTTCAAATTATACCTAATGGACTCTGTGGGTTACCTAGATATGCAGAAAAGCATACTTCAGTGTTTCCATTCGTGCTCTGCTTTGAACCTCCTGTAGATTAGCATAACAACTTTACACTACCCATGTTAAACGCTTTACTTTTACCTTTAGGTATCTTCTAGATAACTATGGCAGACAGTGCTGAATCACTACTTACTGTCTTGAATGGTAAAGAAAAGAAATAGCATCTCTCCTTAACCCACAAAGGAATCTGAGACACTGAGAATTTACAGTAATTGATTCTTTAAAACCATTCTGATAAGTATAGAAAGGGTGAGTTCAGTGAAAACAGGGTGCCTACCAGTCTGGCCAGGACAAATAATTCAACCATTGATCTTGGTTAGACAGACAAGAGCTCATGTCACGTGTACAAACACTGGCATTATCTAATGTAAAATTTGATTTATTGTAGGCAACAGCAGCAACAACAACAAAAAAACATTGTTGAATTCAGTGGATATGAAAGTGTTTTGTATACCTTACCTTGACCCTCCTTACCTTGACCCTCCAGAGGAGGGCCACAAGGATGATCTGAGGGCTGGAGCACCTCTCCTATGAGGAGAGGTTGAAAGAGTTGGGGCTGTTCAGCCTGGAGAAGAGAAGGCTCCGGGGAGATCTTATTGCAGCCTTCCAGTACCTAAAGGGGGCCTACAGGAGAGCTGGGGAAGGACTTTTTACTAGGGCATGTAGTGATAGGACGAGGGGGAATGGCTTCAAACTGGAGGAGGGCAGGTTTAGATTGAACATTAGGAAGAAGTTTTTCACTTTGAGGGTGGTGAGGCACTGGAACAGGTTGCCCAGAGAGGCTGTTGAGGCCCCATCCCTGGAGGTGTTCAAGGCCAGGCTGGACGTGGCCTTGGGCAACCTGGTCTAGTGGGAGGTGTCCCTGCCTATGGCAGGGGGGTTGGAATTCGATGATCTTCAAGGTCCTTTCCAACCTAAACCATTCTATGATTCTATGATATATATTTCTATGCGTATGTTGACTAAACATGTGAGTAGCAGAAACACCTCGCAATAAAAGCTTCATGCGAAAGCATGCCTTGGCCATGTTTATCGCTTTGAGCAAATAGAAGTTTTGTTTGAAAAATTTGTATGATGTCCAGAAAGCATTCCAGATGTCTGCCTCTTTCTCAGAAAAGCAGGTTTTAATCTCTCCTTTCTCTACTTTGTAAACTAATCTTAAAATCTAGTATGCGGTGAAGGGCATGGAAGTTGGGCTCCTATCAAACATTGACAATCTTGCATTATTCTTCTTTTACTACTCAGGTGACAAAAACTGTTATCCAAAATTCTTCTTTTGGTTAACTTTAATCTCTTGGTAAAGCATGTCTCGTTGCTTTTATGTGTCCTTTAAACCTGTTTGTGATGGGAGGCAGGGCAGTAACAGTTCCTTTCCTTTACTTTGAGTATGTCATCAGCTGAAACATCAAGTCAGATTCAGGCCAGTTTTAGGAGAGCAAAACTCCTGCTGGAGTCCTTACATCTTAACACAGCATATACTCTTTTTTTCCTTCCTTTCCATTTTGCCAATTTCTACTTTATTTTTGAAAATATAAGATTTGTATCTTTTTCCCTTATGTGTTACTACTCTTTGGTCTTCCTCCAAAATAATCGCTGTGTATAGCTTGTCACCATTTTTCAGGTACCTTTTCATTATCTTCTCCTCGCAAGTCACTTTATAAAATATCCTTTTTTAATTTTTTCCCCATTTTCATACCATGATGCATTTTGCTTTTCTAGTCTCCTTGCTCCTTTGTCCTTTAAAGAAATCTAATTAGTAAATCAGGTAATGATAAGCTGCATAAAATAGGATTTTACAAGCAAAGCTGAGTTGCGCTGTGTGCCAATATTCACTTTGTTCTGAATCTGGATTGTTTTATCAGTATAAACTTCTGTTCAAAAGACCAAATTCCACAGCTATCTAATTAGCTCAGCAGGGAGGTTCCTTGCAACTTAAACATTTATGTTTACATAGAAACACTAATTGGAGTTGCTCTTATAAATGATGGAGTATGGGAATAAACCAGTTTGTTTCTATTTATCTTAACTTTCTATTGCCTTCAAATCTCTGAATAGTCTCATTCTCATAATGAGTAACAAATTAGATACAATGCTATTATTTATTCCGCTATGTTTTATTTATTTTGTCCCTTGTACTTTGAGATCAGTTCTCCCTGAGGAACAATCATTGTTTCTCAAATAGTACATAAACTCAAAGCCTACTGTTGTGCTTATCCTGGTTTTGCTCAAGTTAAACATATGGTCTTGAAAAAAAGCTGTGAAAACAGTCTTTATCATTGTCAGTTTTGCCATTTCTAGAAAGACTAGCAGCTGGGAAGCTCTGAACAATCATGGTAGTCAGACTATGAAAAGTAGGAAATCTGAGAGAGAGGGAAAAAATGTCTTACTAAGCTAAATTTGGAGAAATGTACTCTATTTTAAAATACCATGCAAGAACCAAATATTGCCAATGAAAATATCAAGAATGGAAAGAGGAAGAAAGCATCAGCAAAGGATGAATAGAATATTTATTCTGCAAAAAGGGAAGCGGAAACCCTTCAAGATGAAAGCTGTGTGTGATCTTATTTTCTACTAAAAATCAGCAATGCATTTTTAGTGAAAACTCATAGCGGTAATTATAATGAACTCAATAAATTGTATCGTTACACGATTAGCAAATCACCCCAATGTCTAATCAAGATCAATAAGTTCTAAGCTCCCTCCTTCCCCTGACGAGGCCAACAAAACTTCTCTTGAGACAGGTTGTTTCAGAAACTCCCTTATTGAGGTTTCTTCTTTTTTTCCAGGCTCCTAACACATCTACATTAGCAGGTTAGCGCAAATCAGGAGCATATTTTGAGGCAAATCTCCCAGTCATCCCTATTTACAATGTTTTCCATTGCATTACAGAGCAGGCTCAAGAAACATTACCCCTTGGGGATGAAACCAAACCACATCACATGGAGCACACTAATACCTCCAGCCCACAGCACCCAACTAGCACTAGTTCAGAGAGGCAAAACTTCTGAAATGCATATAATGTAGTTCTCACTTCCTCAGCTATTTTCCTCTACAGGTTTACTTTTATTGGTTGGCGCTTCTTACCAATGTAGACATATGCACCCTGGTGCAAGACCAGACTAAATAGACCACAAGATAAAGTGCTGTGTGAAAAGCTCCGTAAAGAGCTGGCAGTCTTGGTTCAATGGTGTTTCTGAAAAAAAAATGGAATAGGACTTGTCTGGACATAAAATTTTATATGAACAGAAACAAAATACCTATCTTCTAGTTTTTCAGAGTATTAGGTGTTAAAGACAAGTAATAAGGAAGGATATTTAAAAAATAATGTTATTTGGAGGAAAGGAACTTAAAATTTCCATTTTAGAAAAAAAGTGGATGAAATTTTGACTTTCAGCTGTTTTTCTTGGTTTACTTTCCTACCAGTCTCAATGCATTTCAGTTGTTTAATCTTCTTTATATTTCAAACACAAATTGTTTAGGTCCAGCCCTTTCTTCAAACTCCTTTCTTTTTAAGGTTGATTTCTTAACTAAGTGAGATGTATGCAACTCTGAGTATGTCTGTCTTGTCTTTAACTTTTGAACCTATGGGCTGGTTGCTGCCGGTTTAGGAATACAAGGCTCAAAGACAGTTGAAGCAGAGTGAAAGCTACTGAGAGTATTCTGTGAGGGCTCAAATTCTTTTAGGCATTGAGAATCTAAATGTAAAAGACAATACAATACTGTAAGAAATCAGACTTAATTATCCCTGCTGTTCATGGAGCAACTTGCCATTTGTGTAAAACAGTGAACTAGCTAAATGCTATGCAGAAATTATAAATTTAACTCTTAATCATCAACATCTTTTTCTTCAACAATTACATATTGGATATTTCATTTTAACTCATGGAGAGACATTACTTGCATTTTATCTTCCTTATAGATTCTGGGGGCAAACTAATGTGGAAACCACCAAATCCTCCATTTTTAATTTAAATGTTGAAGGGTTTTGTTTTTCATTGGGTTTTGTTTCTTTTAAAAAAAGCTTTAAGAAATATATAGCTCAGCATAAGCTGAGATGTATGCAGTGTGGTTGCACTGGTATGTAATGTATGGCTGTGATCTCCCAACCCACTTAATGTTCATGTTGCAGATATGTCTTTGCTCATATTTATGAAAAAAAAAGTGAGTGTATGCCATGATCCACTAACAAAATCTGCATTAAGTGATTGCACTGTCCCTATAGAGTGTTCCATCCATTCTTGGATGGAAGCCACATTTGAAAAACCTGCTGCTGCAGCTATTGATGGCCTCCTTGTTTTCATCACAGTATCCTTCTAATTACCATCTGGCAACTAGAAGGGCCAGAATAAAAATATTTTCACATTTGCGTCATTGCTTTCTGTACGTTTGGCTTAATGCGTGCATGCATGTGTTTTGAAATGCCTCTTAGGGGTTTTTATAACAGCTTATCTCAAACTGTGCTGTAGGGAGGTAGTGGGGTCTAGAGAACAAACAGGTTTCCATGTCTGTCATTCTGGGGTTTCAGTATCAGCAGCCAATTGAGATGAATGGGAGGTATTCCTGCAGTTCGTTGCAGTTTTAATATTTTCTGGAAATAAGGGAAGAGGAGTGGGGAGGAGGGCGGGGGGGTAGAAGCCAGGTATTTTCCTCCCAGCATCATCTAGCTCTGTGTTCTGTGGATAAGATGCTGCCCTTCATGCAGGAGAGGAGACTGGAGGAAGTCTTCCCTGGAAAGTGTCATGAATTCCTTGGAGGGGGTGAACAATTTTACTCCCCCTACAGGAAGAGGCAGGGGGATTAACCTTCACCATGTATCTGTAGGAAGTCAAGCGATCTCATTTGATGCTTGAGTGGCCAAACATGCTCCTGCCACTGAAACCTCATCCATAGCTCGTTATGCAGTGTGCACATTTGCCAGGTAAATCAAGGAAGCTCATATCTTCTTTGAGTTCCAGTAGACCAAGTCCTTATTGTTTTCAAGTTCTCAGAAAGATCAGTTAGGAAAAAAGCTCGTTTATAAAAAAGAAAAGTTAAATCTCAGTTTTTAATAAGCTCGTAAGGGGACAAAACTGACACGCAACTAAAATGGTAACAAATATTGTAAGTTTCAGCTGTTTATTCTGTCTCTCCAAGGGGGAATAAAAACAGGCAAAAGGTTGTCAGAAATGTTGGATTTTCTTGAATTTGTAATTGGATATGCTGTATAAGGAGGAGGTAGTCATAAGAAAACCTGACATAAGAATGGTGGTACTGTATAGCAAGACTAAGTCAGACCAAAAGTGCATCTGGACCAATATCCTGTCTCTCACAGCAGCCAGGAGCAGATTCCTAGTAGTGGCAAGTCATGAAAGAACAGGACAACCCCACAAGGAGGGTTCTCCTGGTAGTTCTTTTCTTTAGCCCTCCAGTTTCCTCAGAAGTCATCAGTTTAGCTCAGAAACTCAAGCCCAAGTTCATATCTTTGTTTAATAGCCCTTGATACATCTAATTACAAATGGAGGAAAGGTTGTCCTCAGTGTGTTACCTTAGATAATGTGAATCGTGAATTGAGACCTTCCTTAGTTCATCAGTATTCTGAACAAAATTATAATAAGATTAAAGAGCAACATGCAATTTCATACATATTTCTGTATGAACATTTATATTATGCTTAACTGCCTAACTTTGCACCCTGGAAGCTTTTTACGCCTGTGATATTGGTAAAGTGTTATACTAAAGTAGTTCTCTCCCACAAAATCTCATTTATCTTTATGGTTATTATTTCCTATGTATTTTTAAAATCTGCACCTATAGAATTCCTAATAAAAATGAAAAACATAATTCTACACCACACTTAGTTTTTCAGTAATTCTTTCTCAGCAGACGCATCCCAGGTCACATTTCCTATCTGAAATGTAGCCACTGTCTTGTAGAATGTCAATCTCTCTCCATCTTTTCTAATTGGTATGATCTCAACACTAAGTATGGTACTAACAGAAATTTTATACACAGCTGGGAACTTCTAGTCTATAAATAAAAGCAATTCTTGGAACTAAACCTGTTCTCATATGCATGGTTGTTGATTTGGCTTTTCTTTTTTGGAAAACATAAGTAGTAAATTTTTGGAATACCCTAAGAATGTTCATGAAAACAAATATAAAAGTTATCAATAGGGAATTAAATAGCATTTTTAGACTATTTATGTGTCATCTGGATTTTCGATATTTACAAGTTTAACAGTCTCACGTTAAAGCAAATTCTAAAACCAAATTCTTCTGCCTCTCTTTGTGTAAATAAAAGCTATACATTAAAATCTTCAAAAATCACAGTAGAAGGGAAGGGATGGTATGCCATTAGAGAGACATAATGGAGAGTAGTTCAAAGATTAGAAAACACGTGCATCGAAGAGTTTAAAATACTAACCAGATTCATGTCTGAAATGTCTAAATGATTTTTGTTTGCTGCTGTTAGCAGACTGATCTCACTGGCTAGATTTCTTTATAATCTGATCTATTCATATCTTTATATTCTGATCTATATATTCTGATATTCTGATCTATTTCAAAAGCAAATCAAGTTGCAGAAGAACTTAAAGTTGTTTCCTTGGAGCTCTCTAGGAAGCTGGGGGCCAGGGGGCCGGGACAAGGTGAGAGGATAAACCTTCAGTGAGGCATATGGATGGGGGGTTGTACCCCCATATGATGTGGGGATGTGGACTGTCAGCGAACAATTCCTTTTTGTTTCCGTAACTAAAAACCAATCTGAAACCATACCCAACACTACACACACCTGAAGTAACACAGTGGCAGTCTTGGTCTTGACTCCAGAACTCACTCACGTGCCTTTCAGCTCCGTGGGTTGGTGTACACTGAGACTGGACCAAAATACATGGCCAAGTTTCATCCCCATGCCCCATACCCTGCCGTTTCAAGTTTAAAGGCAGATGCTGGTCCATGACTTAGCGTCAATATGCTCTTGGTATTAAAGGGATATTTAACTTGTTTATGAACTATTTATAACCATTACATATTTAAATTGGAAATTTAGTGATTCTTTAATTACTAGAGGTTTTGAATTTTTTTTTAATTGATAGCTAATAACCATATGTCTAAATGGATTGTGTTGTGAAGCGACTTGCATGCTGGCTGTACATCTACTTCAGTTGCTGTTATATTACTAATTTTTATTTTTTTTTCTGGTAAGCTTCCGTTTTATCTAAAATACCTAAAAACATTTTATGTACGCATTTCTTCCTCCAGGACTAAGGAGCAGCACATTCTGTATATGTCTTCAAAAGTTTTTGAGATTGGGTGGATTTGGGACCTTTTCATTCTTACCAGTTTTCAGAGCCGATATGGCTACTGACAAAACCCCTAGAAGCAGACCATAATTCATTCTGTTCTGTAAAATCCTGATAACGGGTATAGTCATTCAGAAACTCCAGTTCTCTTGTATCAAACTCATATTAAATTTTAGCAACTTTGATGCAACAGAGATTTTCATATCATGGTGTTTTGTTGAGGAGCTGCTGCCTTTGATTAATGAATTATATATTTCATAAAAGCCAGGAAGTTAAGAAAGCATACTTTTGTGATACCTATCTGCTAGGGAAGTGTGGCATCTTAGCTTTTTTTCAAAGCTTTTTTTGTTGGTGTAGAAAATTACACTGTCCATGTGATAGTAGAAAAATAAGGTACTGGTATGAGCTTTAAGGTCACAGAAATGAGAATGACTACCTCGTTGTCAAAGAAAACACCTTATGTCCGTAGAGAGACAGCCTTATAAATTTTAAGCTTAGTACTGTAGGTATATAATTGTTCTGAAGATCTTTCTACTTTGTACTGTTCTCTTCAATGGAAAGAAAAATGTGAGCTTAGAGTTTCTTACTTCATCTAATTAGGATTTATCAGTTGCTACTAATAAATGTAGTGTTCGGTACATGCTTCAGTATTCAAATATATCTAAATACATCTAGCTGTTACGAATAACTGATTATCCTATAAGAAATGTAATTTATAGTTATTTGTGTACCAGTGTTACGTGTATTCTGAAGTTATAAGCTTATTGCTACCTAAATAGAATGTCTCTGGTGCTTAATTTTTTTTCTTAAAATACCCCTTTTGCCCCTTTTGTTGGAAAAATTCCTGCTATGTAAAACTAAAAATTATAGAAGGATCTTTCTCTGCCAAAAAATATTTAATTCTTTTTTTTTTTCCTGGTCTTTCTCTAAAATACACAGAAATCTTCATCTTTGAGGCAGTAACGCCTAAATTTGATTCCATAAGGGCAGCATTAAAAGCTATAAATATATTAAAGCTATAAATGTATTTGGCCCAAAGTAGATGTATTTCTGGAATGTAAGTTGATCCTTTTGGAAGCCTGGATCTCTCCCTGGATGTACCCATGCATTCTTGCTGTATCCAAAACTTACAGTTTTGAGCTGAATGCATGTTGTGTTTAGTACAAACTGATTGTTCAGCCATCGTATATGATGATTTATATCGTCATGTAAAGGACAACTTATCAGGTAATATATTTCTTCTAATGAGTAAGGCAGCACAGTGCAGCTAAGGTTAATGACACTAAATAAAATGACACCAGGAAGGAATCTGTCTGAAGTAATCCAATAATTCCCTATTGTTTGGGAGGTCTGAATTTATTTTGAGTAATCGGTGGTTTCTACAAGAAAACAGTGATAATTATATTTATGTCTCCCAAGTATTTTCTCAGGAAACAGACAAACAGCCTTGCTTGGTTTGTTTTAAGAACAAACACAGTACCACTATAACTATTTTCTTGTTGACTCGGAAGATGAAACGGATTACTGATGGAATGAAATGTGACACTGAAAGAGCAAATTTTCAGGGTATTCTGCGAAACAGAAAATAAAAGCAGACTTTGCACAAACTTCATAGATTCTGTAGAAATGTTGAACAGTGTGTACATATCCAAATGCAAAACAAACAGGGCCTTGTCATATTCTGCTCTATAGGAAGAAAACTGACAATAGCACCACATATTCAGCTAGATGTACATCTTAAAATCATGGGCTTCAGTGGATTAAGAACTAATGTGGAAAGTAGATTAACATTATTGAAACCAGAGATAAGTTAGTACAACACGGTTTTGGTTTTTTTGTTGTTTTTTTGTTTGTTTGTTTGTTTTTGTTGTTGTTGTTTTTTTGTTTTTTTTTTTTTAAATGGGATATTTGGCACAATTTTAACGAGTGAAAAGTACTCCCTAGATCTTTCAAATAAAATTCCCCCAGACATGTATAGGGTTGTATAATGTTCTCCATAACAATAGTACTGAAATAATAAATATTTTAAAATTTTGCAAGATGGAGCCCACTGGCCATCCTCCACATAATCTAACTTAACTGGACATCCCCTGAGTTAAGATATAGACAGAAGTGATCTTAAGCTTAATTTGCATGGTTCTCCTCAGCTCTCTGTTCCTCAGTGTGTCAAGTGGTTTGGAGCAGCTACAGCATATAAAGTCAACAGATGGTTGCAGATGCATCATTATAAGCAGGGGACTTGACATGCACAATTTAAACCAATTTTTTATCACTTTTTGGTTTTAATTTTCTGATTCTAAGCTCTCAAAATTAATAATGGACTATAATGACTAGCTTGTCATAGTCTTTTGCTAATAATGATATTTTTTCATTATTAAATGTGTCTTTAGTTATGTAAATGTTCTATAGAGGTTTATGAATAACTTCTCTCATAGGTAGGCATGCAGTAACTGAATAATATAGAAATAGCCTTTGTTATACATTATAATTTTAACCTTGTTTCTCTGTGTTTGATATTTCATTGAGTCACATGTGAAGCTGGAAAAGGCTAGAAAAAAGTTCAGTATTTTCAGCAATTGTTCATTGACAATGATGAGGTTAAGGGATACAATAAAGGTGATGGTCCATAGATTCCTAATTCTTTCTGGAAATATCTGTGTGGTCTTAACAGAGTTATAATGCATGTAGAAAACTTTGCATAAGGTATGGTTAATGTCATGAGAAGACAATACTACAAACAGTGGCAGCGTAAGAATTTTATGCCTTTATACTGAGTAAGAAAAACAGAACCAACAACAATTGAATATACAGTGTTTTTACTTTTGTGTTCATAATCCATTCTTTTGTGAATAGTCTTCAAGTTGATGAAGAATTTGGTTTTCTTATTCATTCCCTTTAGACATAGCCATGGTAATAATTTTATTAATGTGTTTTTGTCTCCTGGAACTGAATAGCACTGTTGAAATATACCTGTCTGAACTGGATTTGACCTAATGGTTCATAAGACTTTCCGCTGAGCATTTCCTGTGCTTGTTAAATTCTTCTGGTACTCAGGCAACTTTTTTAGATTAATTCCTAGGAAGAAGTCTGCTGCCATAGTTTCTTACTGCAAGCACTCCCAGAAGTTGGGCACAGGACTTTGTGTTTCTCCATTCACCCACTGCAAACTTATACGTTATTACAATGAGAGAGAATGATAAGCCTCCTGCATGTTATGGAATGCTCTTATGCGCCCAACCACAGAAACAGGGTTTAGGAAGTCGATCAACAGCTTTTATGTTCTTAGATTCCACTTTGAATAGGTGGACAAAAATAAAGTAATTAACAGTAAATATAGAGAGACACAACAACAACAAATCAGTAGAGGGTGAGAGGAAGCGGCCCCAAGTTGTGCCGGGGAGGTTCAGGGTGGAAATTAGGAAAAAATTCTTCACTGAAAGGGTTGTCAAGCATTGGAACGGGCTGCCCCAGGAAGCTGTGGAGTCACCATCCCTGGAGGTATTTAAAAGGTGTGTAGATGTGGTGCTTAGGGACACGGTTGAGTGGTGGACTTGGCAGTGTTAATTTACGGTTGGACTTAATGATTTTAAAGGTCTTTTCCGACCTAAATGATTCCATGATTCTACATCTAAAAGGTCTCACATCGGTTGTGCTGAACAGACACAGCCATTGAGACACTGTGTTGTTCCACAGATCTGAAAGCAATTAGGAAGGATGAATCCAAATAGCTTGTAAAAATCTGGAACAAATGGACCCACATCCTCAACTGCTTTAAAATGAAGTATCTCCCCTGAGTTTAGTGCAGCTATTTCGATCCTATCACAAAAACAGTAACAAAACGTGACTTTTCAAGTAAATGTACTTCAATATCCTTCCAAGAACATTCATATGAATGAGATTTAAGGAAAGAATCGTCTTCACTGAGAGCTGAAGACTGAAGAACCTGACTGCATATTGTCTACTCATACCCAATATTTAATTGCACTATCCGTAATATTTACCACATGTAAGCACGTATCCTGCTTTATCAGTGCCTGTCATCTCTACAGAAATAAAATATACCACCTGCACCCATGTGATCATTTTTAACTCATCTTGTAACCACAATACATTTGTACAGTACTTGGAAACAGAGAGCAGTTACTTACATCTTTGTGCTTTACTTTTGCTTGACATTTGTGGTCCTTCAAACAAAAATTGTCTTCATGGAGGCTTCATTTAAAAATTAATAATTGCTTGAAAGACATCCCCAGAATAGAAGATGCAGAGTCTTCACAACAGGAAATGTAAGATATGGTTCAGCAATACACAACTTTCTGAGTTTCTTGCCAAGTTATGACAGATACACTGATTGATTACCAAAAGGTAGAAGCAAGGCCAAAATCTGGATAGCATATTCCAGTGAGACTGGAACCACTTATTCTTCGATTAGCTCTTGAAACTGCGGTTTAACTTCAGTTTACATCATTGTGTAACAGTATCGACCAAATAGCTTTGCAATGTCTTGTTGAACTTTAGTGTTACTTATCTGGAAAACTGAAGTTGTAGACTGTGTCAGTTTTTATTTCCACGGGGACTGCAGTAATTGTACTCTTAGAGGTTTTGTCATCAGTTTGCCAGCACAAGAAAAGGTGTGTTCATCAGCCAGCTTGTCTGCTGACAGGTACATTTGAGAGCTAATTTGAGGAAAGTTTCATGGCCCTTAGGAAATTTAATTGCATCCACCTTTGGTGTTTCTAAAATGCTTCCCCCTGCTAAAACAGAGTAGCCTGAAAGGATTTCATATGAAAATTAATGAAGAAAAGTTTTTTAAATACTAACACAGAAATTCCTACCAATATTTGAAGCTTTTAAAGGAGTGAGATTTGTTTGGAGCATTGGTTAAGAAACAATGTCAGGGAAAATGTAAGCAACTCTGACAAACACACTTAAAATAGCATAATATATTATAAACAAAATCCTTCTTTTGATCATTCAAACCTGAATTTGAATGATCAAAAATTCCTAAACAGGAAATATAACAAACAGTACTAAAAATAGCTAATCTGCATAAGGATTATCATCTACCCATTTTGGAAGTAATTTAATTCTTTTAATCAGTGTTAATCCTTATTTGGCATTTTATTTTGGTGCTTCTGCCTGCCTCAGGAGCAGCTTCGGATTTCAGAGTTTATCTTCTGTGGAAAAATTAGGATCTTTGAATAAAAAACAAAATGGCCTTAGCTTTCTTCTTTTCCTTTGGTGGCTTAATGACAATCTTTGTTAATATGTCACCTAGGACAGGGAGGTATATAAGTACATGCAAAACTAAAGGTATTTATTTAAACAACGGTCTGAATGTTTCTGGCTAAATTAAATGAGAAGTTAGGTTCTTTGACAATTAGAATTCAATGTTCCAAATTGCAGAAATGTAATTAGCAAATTCCAAATGAACAGTTTATTTGGAACTAGCTTTATTTGGTGGTTTGTTGTTTTGTTTTGTGTTTTTTTTTTTAATGGAATGTAATTTCTCATATTGATACACACAGATATTGTTGCTTCTCCTACTGAGTTTGAGTCCTTAAAAGTGGTTATCTAAAGGTTGATGAGGACATTTCTCAAGTAGTTCCAATCATATCCTGTTCATAAAGTCTTGACAGTGAAGAGCCTTAACATACTCAAGTGAGCATCATTTTGCTGAAATAACTATTTGTAAATTTATTGGAACTGGGAAATTGTAAAAGGATTTGTTTAGATTTCTTCATGCAATGCATTTATACTGTAGGTCAGTGCACTGGGACCTAGCAAGGATGTAGAAGACATGCCCATGTCCCTGAACAGAACAAGTACATGAAATCTGTGTTTCTCTCATACCTGGCCACTGTCCCCAACCTCTGTTATGCCAGTCTGTTTGCCTGAAGAATACTTCTCTTTCCCTTTCTTTCTCTTGCTCCCTCTTGTGTTTTATCCATAGCGATTTCATCAAATCCAAAACTTCTTTGTGAAATTCTTTGAGGCAGTAGTGTACGTAGGTGGCCAAGAAGGACAACAGCATCCTGGCCTGTATCAGGAATGGTGTGGCCAGGGCCAGCAGTGATCATCCCCCTGTACTTGGCACTGGTGAGGCCCCACCTTGGTACTGCCTTCAATTTTGTGTCCCTCACTACAAGAAGGACATTGAGGTGCTGGAGCGTGTCCAGAGAAGGGTAACAAAGCTGGTGAAGGGTCTGGAGCACAAGTCTTATGAGGAGCAGCTGAGGGAACTGGGGTTGTTTAGCCTGGAGAAAAGGAGGCTGAGGGGAGACCTTATTGCTCTCTACAACTACCTGAAAGGAGATTATAGAGAGGTGGGGGTTGGTGTCTTCTCCCAAGTAACAGGCAATAGGACACAAGTTGTACCAGGATAGGTTTAGGATGGATATTAGGAAAAAATTCTTTGCAGTGAGGGTTATCAAGCATTGGAACAGGCTGCCCAGGGAAGTGGTTGAATCACAGTCCCTGGAGGTATTTAAACGATGGGTAGACATGGTGTTTAGGGACGTGGTTTAGTGGTGGACTTGGCAGTGTTACGTTAATGGTTCGACTTAAAGATCTTAAAGGTCCTTTCCAACCTAGACAATTCTATGATTCTATGAAATGCCTTGTCATGAACAAAATAATATATTTGATGCAGTATGAAGTATAAAAGTATGAAATACTTTATGAAATCAGGTAAATCTACTGTGAATCAAAAGCAAGTACTGAAACTTTGAAATGGTTAAAAAGAATAGAGTGGTCTGCCCCTGTCTTGCTGTACTTTCAGCAGTTCCCAGGTCTATTTAAACAAAATGGATTTTTTTTTTTTCTTATGTTACAGTCATTAGGAGAAATATCTCAGGTTTAACTATACTCTTCAGGAAAAAGGAAGATGTCAGCAAAAGCTTTCATGTTTTTCTACGAGGCATATGGCTTAAGACAAATAAGAGTAAGATTTCAGGTGTTCTTTTCTTTCTTTTTTTTTATTTTCTCATCAGGATGGCTTTTTAAGCATGAAAACAGATTGGGTCAGTCTACAAACCTTGGTCATTCTGTTTCATTAAAGAAGTTTGAATTTTGCATACAATAAACCATAGCTATATTGTGTGTTAATGATTTTCTATAAACGAGCTGCATGATTCAGATGAATTCTCATTGATTTATGTATTGAATTGTTTTGGTACTTCACTTTACACAGAATCATGTAAATAGCATACTATTACTTTCTCTGCCTAGAATAAGTCATGGAGCTTACTCAGCTTATACTACTATGAAAAAAGAATATTTTATATTTGTGGATAAATAACATTACATATAATGATACTTTTTCTACATTTTTCTCACTTTATAATTATTTTAGAAATAAAATATAGTTATTATAATAATAGCATATTATAATTGTTCATCTAACATTACCTAAACAGAAATTAGAGTTGTCTGAGTACCTGATTTATATGGCCTAGCTTTGAGCCATATGGTTTTCTAAGCTACAGAGCTATCAACAAAAAAAAGACCATCTTTGCGTTTGATTTAAGCCCAGAAATAGCAAGGAGCTAAATTCTAACATTTTAGTATGGTCAGTCTGACTGCAATGGAAGTGCATTTTATCACGGCATACAAAGTACAGCAGCGCTACTAACTTGTCTCATTAGTGAATTACCTTGTTTCTCATTACTCCTTCATTCCTCTATTTACTTCTTCAGTTCTACTGATTGTCCAAGACCCAACAGACTTATTAAGATTTTCAGACTTAGATGTTCTGATTCCACGTGTTCCTTCTTTTCTTTTTTCACCATAAAATACTGCTATATGCTTTTTTTTTATTGTTATCATTATTGAGTTTTATTAAAGTATCTTAGAAGTATTCAAACTCTGATTATTCTTCTCTTTTCTCTAGATACGATAGCAGGAAAAGATATATAGGAGACAGTCTGTCCCCAGTTTTCTTAGACAGACAGGAAATGGACAGACATTGTGTATGATGTCCTCCTCTTCTCTTTCTTAGTTATTCATCAAACATTACAATATTTGAAAGTAACTTCCCTTTGTGAAACTGGTTCACAGACCAGACCATGTCCTAATAATTTCATAACTTTTAGATATGTCCACACTTACACGTTTTTAATTTTTTATTCCTTTGTCCAGCTTCTGAAAAAAAAAAAAAAACC
>VUYV01000247.1:1079401-1104248 GCA_008711295.1 Anarhynchus alexandrinus
TGATGGAAAAATAAGTGACGTTCAGCTTGAGAAAAATAAATAGAAAAAAAAAACCCAATACATTTATTAAAATTCTGTCTTGAGTTATCTGTTTATTATTTTGGAACAGTGAGTTTCAATGTTTCATTGTTTTTTTGGTATTGTAAAACTAACATTCTTCGTAAATTTTAACTGTAAGGAAACTAAAGGCTTTTGAGTTGTTTTTTTTTTTATTCCCATAAAAATAAATTTCAAAATGGTGCAATTTATGCAATTGCATAATTGCAAATAAAATTTGTCCCTTCTCAGCCTGTAGTTTATTCACTGAATTTCGAACTGGAAATCTTTCAGAAAAAATAGTATAAATCACAGTTTATAGTAAAGTAAAAGTTATGCATTCAGATCTTGGGCTAGTGAAATATAGTTAAAAATAATTCTGAAAAGCTATTTACCTCTGGGGCTGTACTTCTGTCTGTTCGGAGTTTACCACCACATATGCCATTTCCTTTTATGGGCTTCAAAGACCTCTGACTTTGAAGATGCAGAGGTTAGGCTGGTAAGTCGTTCCACTTAAGGTTGTCTACCTCCACTATCCATGTACATGAAAGCTACCAGGGAAAAATTTCAAACCCACTTCCATTGGGGCCTGCATAATTTTGCAACTAACTTTTAAAGTTAATACTGTAATTTTAAGCTTGAAAAACGCATATATAAAATTACATGTACGACAATGAAGACCACGTTCGGCAAATTTAGCAGACTTGAGCACAAAGTTCCACATGGTGAGGAACTAAAGCTTGACAAATTAGCTCCAGATATGACCATATTAGTGGGAGCTGGAGACAGCCCTACAGGGCTGGCTTTTCTTTGACTGAAGAAATGCCCTCGAGAAGACTCACTTGAGCTAATGAAGGCATTATATAAACAGTTAAAAGGCAGTTGTTGGAGGCTGGTAGAAAGCTCATGTATCAGCAGTTAGTAATTACGAAGGTTTCCTATCTCCTTTCAGAGTAAATATCCTGTCCCAGTTGTGGCAGGCCTGCTGCATGGAGACCTTCTGCTGGCTAAATGTCCAGGCACTATTTTGTGTAGCGTAGTGTATGCGGCGTCTTACCTCTGCACCTCTATAGCTCCCTCTGAAGACCAGCCAAAGATTCCAACCAATAACCCCATCAGTAATGGTAAAATCGTTTACTCAGAGCAATAATTAACAAAGAGGGTTTACACCAGCTGAAGGGGCCATCAGAAGGTAGATGATGTGTGACTGACCCAACTGGGAAGATGATTAAACTTAGCAACAACACTTCTTTCTTTCATTAAAGAAAAGGGAAAAAAAGGGTTGGCATCACCCTGTAGTTTGGAAATAATACATGGTCTTTACTGTTATGATTCACAATGAATTAAATGAAAAAAAAATTGAGTAAGTTATTTCACCTAAATATGAGACCAGTAAACAAAGATGTTTTTTGCATGTGTTTATTAATAGAATTTCTTATATGAACAGCTAATATTTATTATTAATAGATACACTAATTAAAGCCATACTAGTCCTTTCCATTAGCTTACCCTCAAACTTCTACAGAGCTGTCCGTCTGGTTTTAATCAAAACCAAATGGTAATCCAAGTTCTTAGGCTGGAACAGCTAAGGGGAAGTCATTCAGAGGAGGCAGAAGAAAGCAGAAAAGATAAACAGATGATATTCGCTAAATTTGTGTAGAGCAAAGGATGTAGATGCTGCGGGTTACTCTGGAGACGTGATTCAGGCACCCTGTCAAACTGGAACGGAGTCGTTACAAGTGTTTTATGTCAGCAAAATACTAATATGATCAAGATGGAGTCTGTCCTTGCGCTTTTGCAGAGCTGGATTTGTGTGACTCTGGAGGATTCTCAGAAGAGGTAAAGCAACGTATATACCGCTGCCTGCAACGTGACTGCGTTTCAACTGCGGCGTTCGTTTTCTCAGATCCAGCTTATTCTCTTGAGTAGGAATACAATTGGAGCCTATGCGTGTAACCGGTATCTCTCATGGATCTAAACTGCCTGTGTTTGCTCGTCAGAGTAGCGCTAGACCCTTTGTCAACGCCATGTGTTAATTGAGTTTAGACCACGTCGTCCTCTGCCTGTTTCTCACTACCTGGTGCCACAGACCAGGCGTTTCAGAGACCTTCTCCTGTCGTTCTGGGGAACGGTTATCTTTGCGCGAACACGGGAGAGGTATAAAATATTTTTTTTCCAAAGAAAACCCAGAACAGGAGGGAGGGGTTTGGGAACATTTTCACGTTTCTGTAGCTGTAGCACAGATCCTCCCCGTTTGATAGAAACAGCCCAGCAGTGGATTAAGCTGAACGTCTTGAAACGCTCGGTCTTGCCGTCTTTTTTTTCTTCCCCCCCCCTCCTTCTCTGTGCGCGCTCTCCCTGGCGCGGGCGGGCTCGCTCCCCGTCTCCCTCTCCCTCGCTCTCAAAGGCAGGAAATACTTTTCAGGCAATCTGGGCCTGGTTGTTGAGGCCCCTTTCACAAAACATCAGTCTGAATTTAGTAGACAGAAGTCACTGGGAAAAGCTTGACAGGCTCCTGCTCAGCGAAGGCTCCCTCCAGCTGCAGAGGGTGTTTTTGTTAGAATCACACATTGAGCAAAACTGCTTAGAATAGAGCAATGATCTCAGTAGCGAAATCTGAACTTTTGTGCTAGCAGGAGCTAACTGGGACTGGGCTCTTTTGTTTGTTTATTTGCTCCTTCGTTTTGTGTTTTGGTTTTTGGTTTGGTTTTGTTGTTGGTTTTTTGTTGGTTGGTTTTTGTTTTTTTTTTCTTTTATTGACCAAAGATTTTTAGGGAGGTCATGTCCGAACTCCAGATTCTCTTCATCTAGGTAAGGCTGTCTTGGAATCTTTCTGTACTTTAAACTACCAAAAGATAAAAAAAAATTAAAAAAAAGGAAAGGAAAGAAAAAAAAAATCGGCAAAGAGACAAGCAGTATCCAGCACTGGAGAATAAAGAGAAAAGAATATCAGAACTAAAACAAGAGNAAGATAATCATTAAAAATGTACATTTAGTTATAGACTGTGCCAATTCTGTTTATCAAAATGCACCAGATCTATAAAAAAAAAATCTTCTTGTGCTTTTTTCTTCATCTTTTAAAAATATGCTTGATATGCTGGACTTTGTTTATTTGCATTCATATATAAATAGAGCTGCATGGTCTTGCTTGCATATTTTTTAATAGAGATTAAACAGGAAAGCTAGACATGTGAATGATTTCTTTTTTCACCTCGTTTGCCAACAGGGAGGGCATTTCGGGCTATGGGTTTTTTTTTCTCTCCCCCCACCTTCTCTTCCCTTCCCTCCTCTCCAACAGTAATGATGATGAGGAGTGTTTTAGGTAGATATATGAGTTATACCTCTGCTGGGTTTGGTCTCTAGCCTTTTCTCAGTCCTAGATGAAATTTGTGGTATAACCGACAATACAGTCTTAAATGTGTACACTCTAAATGAGAAATTCCAAGGTTTATTTCTTGGCATTAGCTAAATTAGGTTATTTTTAGTAACCTATGATTAGATACGCAGTTTGGGGTGTGCTGTGCTAGCATTTAGAAGAGGGAAAGCAAGATTCAGTAAATGTCAGCTGACTATAATTTTTGGTGAAAATATATGAATTTACTCAGTCTTTTTCTTAACCTAGTAAATGTTTAACTATTAAAAATAAGAATCTGCTGTAAAGCAGTTTAGGGGGAAATTTGGGATATTATCTTTAACTGATGCGTGAATGGAACTGCTGCTATTTTGTGTGCATGCGTGATTTAATTATTAAATTGTTATGGACATCAGAAGCATTTTTCATGGGAATGTATATAGTATCCTTTGTCTTCCTGCAAATCTAAAAGGACAGTTGCTGATTATAAGTAATATGAGAGATTCTTTCTTTCTTATGAGCATCATTGAGGTTCCACACGTTTATTGGCCAGATTGGTAACTAAACAGGAATCATCTGTTCACATATTTCAAGAAGTTTTTAACTGTGGTTTTAGTGAACATTTTTTCAAAATGATTGGGGAGTAGTGAAATGACTTGGTGGAGTGAAAGGACATGAAGGACCAGTAAATACTCCAGAATGGGGTCAGGTATCTCCTGTGCAATAGATTGAGAAATGTACATTTTACTGCCATTCGGGTGGAAGAACGTTGTTGTTCATGGTGGTCAGAAGTGGCTCTGTGTTGTGACGGGCATGGGTCTGAAGGGGACAGGGAAGAGCTGATAGGCAGCAAGTTGTCCCTGGGTATATCCTGGAGTGAATTTCTAAGTCACTATCACTCATTTGCTTATGGACAAACCTTCTCCAGTGCGGTGCCCTGAGCTGGGAGAGCTGTGGTAGGTAGGTGGTGGGACTGAGGAGCTGGGAGGAATCTGAACAACTAAACCTCTGCGTCACTCCCATGAAATTTGTGCTGGAACTTTGATGTCTCAAGGGATTTAGTGTTAGTGGCTTTTATTGCACTGTATTCCCATACTTGCTCCTGCGAGTATGCATGTACGTACTTAGTATCAGCAAGTACTCTAGTTAAGCAGAAGAGAAAATACCAAATAATAAAAATAATCATTCCACATCAAGGAGCACCTTCTGCAGCACTGTCTTTTGGGTTTTAAAGGATATAATGACCTCATGTGACCTCACTTGCAGATGAAAATACTTGACACCTGAGACAACTGAACTGTAGGGTAGACAACAGAATAGAACCCAGAAAATATTTTCGCATTTAACTCTGAAGTTTCTTATAGACTATAAAAAAAAATTACACAGATAGCTGCCCGCCTTTTTGCTTTAGGAAGTTTATTTAAAAGTCCTGAAAACAAATAACTCTTGCTATTCAATTCCTGGTTCTACTTAGTCTAACTTCTCTGTTATGCTATCCTGTTATTGTTGTTTAAGATATTGCTGTTGAAGAAAAAGTATTCATCGAAAGCTTACTGTCTAAAAAAACCCTGAAAATTATCTTATAGATATATAGCAATAATGAACTTGGAAAATGGGAAGGATAGAATCTAGCACTGAGCATCTAAAGTTTTTGACCTTGCCCTGTTCCTTCAGAAATACTGATGTTCTTCATTTGAAACAAGAAAATAGCCAAAATAGTTATATCAGATGATTCTTTTGAACAATTAAGCACATGAATTAATGTCTGTAGCCTTGAGGAAAATTAATGCAAGTGGTTACATTCATTTAATAGAAATTATTCAAATAGCTTTCCTTCACCATAAATGTATGTGCCTACAAACTTAGTCTCTTTTGGACCTTGTACCTGTTGACCTCCATGTTAAATTCCATAATTCAAGCACTCGAACAAAACAGGTTTGAATATTTAGGCTTAATTTATTAAGATCTCTGTAACAGAAAGCAAAATGTATTTCCTCCCAAAAGAAAAGGGAAAGCAAAGACAACTGATTGGGTAGGCAGTTTTTGAATAGGCAAGGTAGTATAGTAATTCTTAGTAATTATAGTAATTCTTTTAAATTGCTGAGCTTAAAATCAATTTTTAAAATATTCTTTAGGTGGTGGAACAATAGAAGGATGCCCATTTTGGCTTTTTCATAAATCTCAAAAGTTAATTCATTTTTATTCTTTCAATTGTCAGAAGTGTTAAGCTGAACTTCATATTGTATTTTTCTGTTGTTCTTAACATGACTTTTGCTGCTGAAAACTATCTTCTTTGATATAAAGCTTCCCTGAGGAGGGCAGTAGCAGAAGGAAGAAGGGAACTTACAAACAGTTTTCTCTTTTCTCACAAAGGAGATATATCTTAGAGTATTCTCATTTTTTCTTTTAGTCATCTGGTTCCATTTTCCGTTGTTTGTTTGTCTGGAGAAAAATTAAAAGACGTTTTTCATGTTGGCATTCTGTCCCTTTTACAAAAGAAAAAGAAAAAAGGACAAAAATGGAGTAACATAGGGGTAAGAGCAATTGAAACAGAAGGGCTACATCTTGATTCCCTTCCTAATAGGAAAGAACTTCTGGAAGTCTCTGATCCAACCCCTCATTTAAAATGAGGCCAACTAAGGCAGGTTACTGAGGGTCTTGTCCACTTGGGTTTTGCATATCTCCAAAGATGGTGATCAGTGTGAATACTTAGTAAGGACTTTAGGCTTGGCTCTATACACAGGTGTATTTTTATATATGTGTGTATACATATGTATATGTGTACATATGTATGTGTATGTATATATATATAAATTATACCCCAAACCAAATTTATATAGAATTTTCACATGCAAATCCTATGTGTAGTAGGATTTTGAATATTAGTTTTATGGAAATAATGACCAATATTAAGTCTGAATATGTTCTTGGTCTCCTGACAACCTCCTTCAAGTTGTTTTTTTTTCATTTCATATTTCACCATTGATATTTGTTGATGCTTTTAGAAACTACTTATTTTAAGAACAGTCTGTTCGTAGAGAATTTCAAATCCACTATTACCATAATTGCTTGTTGCTCTTGAATGGGGAAAATCACTTATGTTGAACTTAGAAATGCCTGCAGTTTTATCTCTGGCATATTATACCTCAGCCACTGGATACAAATGAAGAGGTTTGCCTTAGGCTGCATATATCTACATACCCACCTCATACAATATAGTCTTTACTTTTAGCCTTCATTTCTCTCTAGGCTCTTCTTTTTCTTACTCTGATTCATGATATTTCCTGTTAGATATTTTATTATATCTTGTCTCAAAATCCAGTAAGTTTAGATTAAATGCCCTTGAACTTTAGGAAAATTTGTAAACAACTTCTGTTACTTCTGAATCTCTACTTGTTCTCACAGCCTCTAGGTCACTCTTTATCAGCTCCAGGCATTCCAGGGTAGGTACCATGTCTTATCAGTGAGACTTTCGTACAGCTTGTTGCACTACATCTCAACCACGACAAATAATCTTTAATGCTAGAAAAAATAAATGTTCTAACTCGAACATCACTGTACTTGTGGAAAGTATGCCTCATGATCAAAAATTTTGCTTAGAATAAGGGGGAATAAATAGTTGAGATTCAAAAAGAAAAGACTGAGATGTGAGGGAAATCTGGAGTAGTATGGAGGATTGTTGCAAAGGGAGCTAGCAGAAAGTGGGAGAGGCAAGATGAACCAGTGAGAAATCTGCCTAGTCAACAGCGGTTGATAAAGAGCATCCAACAACCTTAATTTTGTATTATTACCATCTTTTCTAAGACCATCACAAAATATGAAGCTGTTTCTTCTCATTAATTTTCTCCTGCAAGACACAGACGTGTAATGGGCAAGGAAGACTTACTTTGGATTCACTGGTTCTGTCTGGAGCATTTAACCCTTCACTTCTAAACAGTCCTGAGAGGTTCAACACACTGGAAGTTGCACTGTTGGATTCATTACACACTTTTTTGTCCACAGATAAAGGGCAGATAACTCTTCATTTTGCTTGAATTGTTTCTCTTCAGATAGTGGTGTTTTATCAGAGAGAGGTAGCAGCTACCAATAATCACTAAAATAAGAAGTTTTTGCTGAAGGGATGGTCTCAAAGAGTTGCACCCTCCAAAGCAGAAGCTGCATTTGGATGATTCCACGTGCAGAGGCAAATCTACATTTTAGTTCTGCTAAATACCTAAGTGCAGAAGATGTCAGTGCCTTCCTGGCAACTTCCAAACCTTGAGTCACTGTCAGCTTAATTGGATAAAATTAAATTAAATTAAAAAAGCTTTTACATGTCATGTGAGAATTGGTGGCTGGTAAACGAAACAGACCTGAAATAGTTTTCAAATCAAGGGAAGATATCTGCATGAGCTCGAGTCATCTGTGTTATTTTTCCTATTCTCGTGTACTCAGTAATATTAATTTCCAGGGTTGGGTATGTCTTTTCAGGCAGGTTACAGATGCTGAATAAGAGAGTACCTTCATAAAATTGGGAGACCAGCTAATGAATTTGGAATTGAGTTATCTCTGGAAAATACTGTGGAGAAGGTCTATTGACTATGGCTGTAACAGTCATATTGACATTATGACTATTATAGAGACAGAGAGAAAGGGGATAAAGAGGTGACATACAAACACACTGTACACAAGTCCTTTGAAAGAGAAGCTTCCTGAGTTCTGAAATAAAAATATTATAATGAAAAATGGTCAGCTGCAAGATTTTGTTGTGATGCAGACTTTTTTCCCCCCAATTTCACCAACCTGGGAAATAAATTCAATTCCTTCCTTACATTCCCTTCCTTGAAGGAAGTGAACTTAATTGGGTCCTCCGGTGCATTTACAAAACACTCAGTGTGCACTACATGTTATCCCTCTCTCTAGTTTCAAAGAAATGTCTAATACAGCAGCCGTTTTGATTAATTTTTGCTTTTCGCATCTTCAGTTACATTCCAGAAATACTTGCTCACTTTGCTTTCAGTACTTTTTTACAGATGCATCAAAATGGGATCCCAAATGATACTGCTAATGGTTCGTTCCCACCAAAAAGCACAGCCATCACAGTAGTCATTCTCTCTAGACTCTTGATAATAAAGTATTTATCTTTATCGATGGGAAAAAATAGTTTTCAACTCTTTGTGTACAAAGTTTATGCATAATAATGTCAAAAATACTTTTAGTCCTGTCTACACTAGGAATGAAAACATGCCCCCTACCACTCAGTAAGCAGACTGGTTGCCAAAAGTCATTGTCCATAGTGCCTCAGATTTCATAGCTCATGGCTATAACAAGCACCAGCAGCTTTTCTTAAATGGAAAAGCTATATTAGAACCTTAAATCTAAAAGGCATCAGGAATACAATCTGGTTAATTTATATTGTTTTCAAAAGGACCTCCTGGAGCTAGAAAATCAGTTCTTCACCAGAGTTGGCTGGAAAATGGAATTTCTTCTATCCTGAAGAAAATGAGGTTTAGGGAAAAAAATATCTTAATTCAGGACCAAAAATAATAGCCACAGTTTTCTGGGTTGCCATATCCTATGGGATGGCATTTAATGTTGTCTTTTTAAGATGCTTCCAATTAAGGGAGGGGGGAGAAGAGGTGTAAGGAGTCTGCCAGCTATGTTAGTTTTTCTAATCTCTGGGGGCAGAGAGCAGAAATGATTTGGAGGGAGGATCAGAGGAGCAATGAAATTTCCATATACATGACCTCCATTTTGGAAAAGGAAAAAAAAATCCATTAGGGAAAGAAAAAACAATGCAAAAAGAAGAATCCAAACCTCTATACCTTAGATTACTTTTCTTCATTCCAAAGAAATAAGCAATTTAGATTATGTTGAAATCAAGATGGTATAGCTCTTAGACTACTAAATTTTGAAGACTAGCAGACTCATAGATCAGAATTGCTAGATATCGTGGCTCTGACTTACTTCTAAAAAAAATGTATGCTAGTAATGTTTTTTCAGCTTAAAACCTCTTCTTTCTAATGGGCAGTTGCAAATTTGATGGCTGTTGTCACTCTGGAATGATGCAGTAGTGAAGGTGATTGATTATCATAACAGCTAATAAGGATTTAATGCTTATTGTTAAAATATTAAAAGGTCATTAATAAAATTACAGTGACGTAGTATAATTATATTATAAATACTTGAAAAATAGTATTTCTCTGTTTTACTGACTATTCATTAATGCCAAATAGTACAAAAATATAAAGTTGGATATTTTAAATTATCTTTTAAATTGGTTTTGATTTGATAATTAAATTGGGTGTAAATAATACAGGTCTTAAGTAAGCCTGGATAACTGTGGATCAGTTTGGATCCTGTCATTTCCCCTTTCTCATCCTTGAGGAAGAGGCTCAGCTGATCTGAGGCTCAGCACTGGAAATGAACCAAACACAAATGCAACCAAGCTAAAACCCACTGTAATCACATGTTGGCTACAAGTAAAAGCCCGTCTTTGTATGATGATGAGCACTGGTAACACAGCTACTTTTTGAGGAGGAATAGAAAGCAAAGCAACTCAATGCTGTCTTATGTTTTCTAACAATAAATTAAGGCATAGTGACAAAGTTAGGGCTCATACCTTAGGAACCAATATTTTCACAAAACAAAGACGACCTCTGATGTCTCTGAATGAACAACTTGCCAACTTAACTTTATAGTTTGGGGTATCTAATGTATTGAGCTCTTATAATACTGCTGAACAGCATCACAAAGTTTGTAACATGTCATATGTCTTTTAAAGAAAGGATGTTAACAACCTTAACGGTATTACATGTTTTCACTGACAGAAAACTATAACGACCGTATCTGACACATGTCAGAATCTATAAAGGAGAAAAGAAAATAGCTTGCTAAAGGGATCGTGAAACTGATCCCCACAGGAAAGAGGAAATCCTTATCAAGTCACAAGAATGACTTCAGGTATATGGCTTAATTAACTTCTTGTGTAGTTTTTCTTCTACCAGAAGTCAGGAACATTTTGTAGTGTATAATCAATATTTACTGTACATTATAACTTCTATTTCTTTATGTGCATAAGCCAAAAAAAAAAGAATTCTGATTTCTTCTTTCTATTTATACTTTGGTCCTCTGCAAGTTCCTGTAGTACGAGGCACAATGGATAAATATTCTCATTCTTCATGATACTGTTGATTTTTTATGTGGCTCTAAATCCTCTCTTTCCCAGGCAGGAAATCTTGGCCTATTTCATATCTCCTCAAGACAGAAGCTATACCATACTTTTTTTTTCCTCTACTTTTTCCTGCTCCATTTCTTTCTGAGACAAAATGACCATAACTGCATATAGGATTCAGTTCATGACATAATAAGAATTTAGAAAACATTGTTATGCCGCTGTATGCTCAGTCTCTCTTTTGCCTACTGTGCTACATACTTTCCAGTTTCACTGAGCTTGAAATTCAGTTCCAGACTACCAAACATAGTAATTCCTAGTTTTGAGGTTTTTTCTTGGCTGGTAGAAGATATCGTAGAGGCTTTTATTATGCATTTATAGTTAGAATTATTTTTTTATAACTGTATACCATGATATTTATTGACAGGGAATTTCATATGCAATTTTCTCTCCTAGCTGTCCACTGCAATTGAGTCTCTCTGTATCATTAACAAACTTTGTTATTTTGATTCTTTTCTTCTTCTGTGTAACCTAAAAAACACAGGTTCTAATAGCCACCTTTGCAAATCTAGTAGTAATCTCCCTCTATGTATATATATGTATATAAAAAAAAATACATCTTCGCTTTTATATTTCTAATTTAAAAAAAAAAAATTATCATTTTTCATTAGATTTTCAGCCAATTTACAGCATATGGTGATCAGACTTGCAAGTATATAGTTTAGGACCAGGTGGTCTTTATTTGATTTGATTTCAAAACCAGCTTTTGATGCATCCCTCCATTGCTTGCAGCACTCCAAGGCTGAGCGTGCAGGGTGATTCCCTGAGTTCCTCCAGCCTTCTCATTGTGTGGAGACACCACCTGTGAGGCTTAGTAAGAAGACGGGGATTTGTGGGTGAAAAATCCCTTTGCTTCCTCTTCCTTTTCAAGATCAGAGAGAAAAAAAGTGGAAAAAGTGTCTCTTTCTTGCCTAGGAAGTTTGTACTTCCCATGCCTACTCCAAGCCCTGGTCAGGATCCCTTCTGGCTCTGTGCATCTCCGTCCTCAAGTAAAACCTGATTCCAAAGGCATTTGCCATTAGTTTGGAAGAACATTCCTCTTGCAGCTCCCCAGGTCTCCCCCCTCTGCCTCGTAGGCATCATAATTGTCCCCTTTTGTTCACTTGTACAAAGAGGGTAACTTTGGGTACACTTCAGAGTTGCAAGTTCAGTAATTTCTCATTTGAGTATTGTTATTCAATTCTACCAGTTAGTTCCTGATCACTTTATTTTCTTGTCCTGACACCTCTTCTAATTGACATTTCAATATGTGTCAGTTCCTCAGACTTGTCCGAGGGTTGTTATCGGTTGCCACTTTTTGTTTGTTTGATCTACAGCTGGCCAGCAATTGGTGGTGCACTGAAACAGTCTATCTTTAAAATCCTATACGATAGGGTGTGTGCTGGTAGGAATGTTTGTATGCTGTGTTTGGTTCATACCACTGTAATAAATACTGATACCAAAGCCACACTGTCCCATGTGCATCTCTCTCATGTGTACTGAAGGCACAGTGAAATATCATTCCAATACTAGTGTTTGAGAGTGTTTTTGGTTTTTTTTTTAATATTGCCTATTATTTTAAAGTATTTTACCAGAAAAGGAGGGCCAAGAATAATTCCAGTAAGCACTTTCTATTATGGTTCATATGGCAGAATGTCACACTCCCATGTCACGTGGAAATATTTCAATTGAAAAAAATTGAAAAAAAGAAACATAATTTTCTGTAAAATAAAATGGCTATATTTTTTCCATAGATTTTATTCATTCTCCTGCTTTCAGAAAAGTTTTGGGATTGGCACTTGTTGTATTAGAGTATTACCAAAAACTTAGCCTATGGCTTTTAGTAATCCTAAATAATGATGTAATGTATCATTCAGTTCTTATCCATCGAAGACTGTATTATAAATACACTCAGAAACTCTCCCTATCTGTCGGATTTTGTATGACTAGAGCATTAAGTCTCCGAAAAATTTCAATTCAGATAGCTATAGCTGAGTCAAACTGTTAGTAATATTTATATTATTATCTCACAGGTAAATTACAGGCAACTTCTACTAAGAGACAAGCTATGATCCTGAACGTCATGTATCAAAAATTGCTGCCAGTATTACTTTCTCAGAATGAAAATCCATCAACAAAGTAAGGAAAGAGAATAGTTAGGATTTTTGGTTTTTTGTCTTTCACTTCACTTTTAGTACTTTTTGTCTTGAAAGGCCCACAGCATGAAGCAGAAGAAAAAAAGTTTGAGTTGAGCAGTGTCTAGTAGGCTGTACTGTCTCTGCAATTCTATGGATTGCATTGATTTGAGCCCTTAAAACATAATTTTTAAAGCAGAACCACATACACAATGTACCTGAGTCAGTCAGTTTTAATATACCTGTTTGTGTTAGTGTAGGTGGGACTTCCTTAGATTTTCTTGAAAAATGAGATTATCAGGTAGGCATGGCATACTTTCACAGAAGCCCCAACTCTTCTGTTGGAGCCAAGGGGACTTAGGCTGTGGATTTCAGTCAAGTATTAATTACTTACCACCTTTCACTACTACCTACAGACTGTACTTCTCTTTCTGTCCACTAATTCATGCCTGAAAACAAACAGTAAGAGATCTCCCCAAAGATAAGGACAACTACCACAATATTGAAATGACAATATTGGGCTACAGTTGTGTTTATCTGTGCAAAAAATCAGCAACAGCTAAATTACTGGCCTGTGTTCACATTTATAAAGTATAAGGGAATCACATTCATACACATGCAAACCTTACTGTTAAAATTTATATGAAATATCTCAACTGTTTTACGATTTCATTCTGAAGACATACTTGTCTTAAAAGTACTATGCCTTTTCTGATTTTTGGTATAAAGTTGTAAATGTTTTCAAAGTAGTTATCAGTTCAAACAGTTTTTAATATTTGATCACACATTATTATCTTTTCTATGTAAAAGAAATTAGGGAAAATTCATCTGGTATTCACTAGATTAATACCCTACAAGAAATAATCCTTATATTTCTATTCCAGGACATCAGGGTTTAGTAGGGTCTATGCCTATGCACTGCAAAGACTGTTTACATAGCAACTGCAGACAAGGTGAGCCTCCGCTTCAGTAACATTCAAAGGGTAGTATATGTCCAGGAAATAAGAGAAGGAAGGATTATAAATTCTAAAACAGGAGATATTTTAAAATAACTAACTGAGAGAAGACCTAGAGGCTTATGTTTTATCTCAAATTATTTGTAAACAACATTCTGTCTCAGAGCTTGGTATGGAGTTACTGAAAGAGCTGAACGTAAGCCAGACCAGGAAGATGTGAGATGAGTTTATAGGAAACAGACCCCGTTCACTCAGACTTCCTTAAACAAAGTTTGCTGACTGGGGTCACAGACCAACGAAGATAAAATAATGATAACAAAATAAATATTTCTGCTTGATCTCCGTTGCTTACATATGCCTGCTATGTAAAAAATGTAATGAAACAGTCTTTCATCTCTGAGTAAGTTCGTAAGCTGATGTTTGGCCTTATTTTTTCTCAGAAAAGATTTGCGTTGTGTGTAAAGCATTAGCAAAAAACGAATTCCACTGGCAGGACAGTAGGGGCTGTACTGCCTGCGCTGCCCTCTCTGAAGCTCTCCTGTCACTTACACTTAGTCAACTCTCCCGTGTTCTTTGTGACTTTCTCTCTTCCAAAGCCTTTTTATTTATTGCAACGTGGAGGAGATTATGCGTAGTGCAATGAAGTGTCGGTATGACAGATCTGGTGGGGGCAGCGGGGATGTCAGACCTGTGTCAGTGGCTGTCCTCGCCTTGGCGAGCTGGGGATGCCACCAAGGTGTCCTCCTGAATGGCGGAGTCTTATTTGTGCCTGCTCTTGCCATAGCCCTCCCATCCTAATGGCAATTTGGGGTGGCTGTTGCTGCTGAATGGCTCTACATTTCTCTCCTTACCCCTTCCTTCCACCCTGGGCCCAGCCAGGGCAGGTTGTGCTCCTGTGGCTTGAAAGGGTGAGGAAGAGGTGGAGGATCAGTGAGCGCTGGTTGTGTGCCCCTGCCTCATCACTCTTGTAACTGGGAGGTTTTTGTGTCTCATCCTGTGCCCCTGGAGGGTCTCTGACAGGTCTGAGAAGCACAGATAGGGGCATTTGAGTAAGTGTCCTACCTCCCCTTTCCATTCTCGCTGTAGCTCCAACTCCTAGGTCTTCCTGCTGCAGCTTGCACAGCTTTTGTGGGGTGTCAGTCGTAGGCATCGGGGCTGTTTTGTTTAAAGATACTTCTTGTAAGCCATCACATTTCTTGAAGAGGGAAGCGAGACAAGGTAAAATGTGTCTTGAAAAATGCGCGGCACAGCTGAACCTGCATGGAATTTCATGAGATAAAGAAAGGACGCTTCTCTGTCTGAATTTCGAAAGCCTGCTGGAAACAGATTAATTTCAGCTTCTCAGAAAAAAATCACAGGAATCCTCCTTGAAGGAAAATGCTAGACAATGTAATTATAGGAGAGGCTACAAGTTCATCTTATACATCACTTCACTCTGTGCTTTATCTGCTCCAAAGTAGCTATCAGTTCCGTGAGACTTAGAATCATAGAATCATAGAATTGTCTAGGTTGGAAGAGACCCTTGGGATCATCGAGTCCAACCATCTACCCTACTCTACAAAGTTCTCCCCTACACAATATCCCCCAACACCACATCTAAATGGCTCTTAAACACATCCAGGGATGGTGACTCAACCACCTCCCTGGGCAGCCTATTCCAATGCCCAACCACTCTTTCTGTGAAAAATTCTTTCCTAATGTTCAGCCTAAACCCACCCTGTTGGAGCTTGAAGCCATTCCCTCTTGTTCTGTCATTAATTACCTGTGAGAAGAGACCAGCACCAACCTCTTTACAGTGTCCTTTCAAATAGTTGTAGAGAGTGATGAGATCTCCCCTCAGCCTCCTCTTCCTCAAACTAAACAGTCCCACCAGTTCTTGATACAGAACTTCCAAAAATAAACAAGCGTAAAGGCTTGCCCTATGGTTAATTTCCATTATATTTTACAGTGAAAGGAGGCAGGCAGTAAATTAGTACAAAATCCATCTAAAATGGCATTTTGGTTTGTAAACACTATGAAGCATCACAGAGGGTGCTTGAAGGGGATTCTGCTGCAGCGCGATCGCCCACTGCTCACTTCCACTTCCTTTGGTCAACCATTGCCTACTGAGTCAATAGTGCCAATATTCCTTAAGTCACACCCAGGATCAAGATTTTTTTTGTCCATCATTCCTATTTTTTTTTCAAGCTTTATTCTTCAGAAACTAAGCAGTACCAAAATTAGTGCTTTTGAAAAGTAAAAGCAAAATATGAGTTTGAATTGTGGGAGCAGCTGAATGGACTGTATCGTACTGACAGATGCTTTGAGCAGAAGAAAAGGTCTTTTCACTCTACAAAACATTTCAACAGACTGCTAAGAGTTCATCTGCCTGTCTTAAAAGTCCGGAAAAATCAGATAAAAAGGTTTCTAGTTGTGGGGTGGTAATGATGGAAAGGGAGAANAGTGTCCTTTCAAATAGTTGTAGACAGTGATGAGGTCTCCCCTCAGCCTCCTCTTCCTCAAACTAAACAGTCCCACCAGTTCTTGATGCAGAACTTCCAAAAATAAACAAACGTAAAGGCTTGCCCTATGTTTAATTTCCATTATATTTTACAATGAAAGGAGACAGGCGGTAAATTAGTACAAAATCCATCTAAAACGACATTTTGGTTTGTAAACACCGTGAAGCATCACAGAGGGTACTTGAAGGGGATTCTGCTGCAGCGTGATCACCCACTGCTCACTTCCACTTCCTTTGGTCAACCATTGCCTACTGAGTCAATAGTGCCAATATTCCTTAAGTCACACCCAGGATCAAGATTTTTTTTGTCCATCATTCCTATTTTTTTTTCAAGCTTTATTCTTCAGAAACTAAGCAGTACCAAAATTAGTGCTTTTGAAAAGTAAAAGCAAAATATGAGTTTGAATTGTGGGAGCAGCTGAATGGACTGTATCGTACTGACAGATGCTTTGAGCAGAAGAAAAGGTCTTTTCACTCTACAAAACATTTCAACAGACTGCTAAGAGTTCATCTGCCTGTCTTAAAAGTCCGGAAAAATCAGATAAAAAGGTTTCTAGTTGTGGGGTGGTAATGATGGAAAGGGAGAAAGAGGGGTGCTTCTTCCCTTGGTGAACAGTACAAAAGGACTTGAAAGGAGCATTTCTCAGAGGACAAAAGATGCTGCATGCAAAGAAAAAAGTGAGCAGCAATAGCAGGAAAGCAGTGATCAAGGCTGGAACGTTTCTTCTGCAAAGTGATGGTCCACTTTGTTCTCTAGCAGAGAAAGGAGCACAGTTATGAATCTCATTCAGAGGTCTGGAGTGCTGAATCCTCCAAAGCACAGCTTATGTGCCCGCGTGTGAGTGCAAAGGAAAAGGGTTATTCTGAACACAGAGGTAGAAGAGAGAAAAAAAGTTCCTTGTTGGCCCATAACCGTCAAGCATTTATAGCAGGAAAAGAATTTCTAAGATGAATTGTGGCAGATAATGCAGAGTTTGAGGAGTGGAGGGGGAGTGGAAGAAAAATTAAGCTTCCACTAAACTGTGGGCTCCTCCGTGTGCCGTGGGAATGAGGGGATTTCAGGGACTGGTAGCTGAGGTTGGCTGGAGAGAGGGTGTACGTAAGGCAAATTTTTCATACTCAGTGCTAACGCAAGCTCATATTTTGGAGAACAATGAAAGTGCCCTTGTCATATATTTATTTGTCTTGCATTTCAAGCAAAGTATTGGATATTCTCCTGTTTAATCATTTTTTTTCTGCAGTCTTATGAGGCAGCCAAATCTAGTGATAGCGCAAGTAAAACAGAAGGGCTCCTAAAGTAAAATTTATTTGTTTTTCATCCCCCATGAAATATAACTCTCCACATCCAAAAAATGAAAAACAGTAAGGGATCTGTTCTCCCCTTTCTGCACACGTGTAACTCCATTTAGCAGCAGCAAGATTAACGCACACCCATTAACTCTTTGCGTGCCTGCCTTCTGCACATCAAGAGCAGCCTAAATCTTAGGTGGATGGATGCATGTATGTCATTAAGAAGATGCATTTTTTAGCTTTTTACACTTAATATTACTGGTGTCTTTTTTTTGATCTTTGTCAGAAGTTCCCCTGTATGGCTGTAGCAACCGCGTTTTATTCCCTGTAAAATAGATGGAGCTACTGTTCTAGCAGGGGAAGAGAGAGGTGAGCTACAAACGAGTTGCACCCAGGCGCAACTCCAAGCGGGGCTAATGGAGGGCAGCAGAAACCACAGAGCCCCTTTTAGTGAACCTGCCCCTTTTCAGAGTTCAAAACAAAACACAGTAGTTTTGTAAAACTAATTTAATTGCTTCTGAAGACCTTTAGGGTCCATCAGGTAAAGGTGCGGTAAAAGTATTATCGATGTGCACCCTGTGGTAATTTTGGACCACAAACACTTAGAAATAGGAGGATACAAATGGGAAATGAAGTCAGAATAAGAACGCAAATGCACTGCAAACTTATACAATAATTTGACTTTACATTTTGATATTTAGCCTCGCTCTTGTATTCAACCAGGAAAGAAAAGAGAATCTTAAAGTTGTATTAACTTCTTAGTACCAAATTTTGCCTCTGAAAGCAGATAATTTTTTTTGGCCTGGCTTTGTGTGTTATTTTCCGCTTTCCTCAGCCTCCCACACGCTAATGACTTGTGCATGGAATTCTCTTACCCTATGAATATATTTTCTTTTTAAGCACAGTCTCCACAGAGGTGGAAAATGTGAATGTGAAATGAAGCCTGCCATCCTCAAAGGAGGTTAAAGATCTAGGAGCGTGTACAACTCTATCCTGAAAGTCAGTTTGTAAAGACATAATTTACAGAGGTTCAGTTGCACAGGCATAATTCTACATTTCTTTCAAGATGAATACTTTTATACCTTCAGGCATGTGATTTGTCAAGGCATCTTTGTGGCCTGGTGGGCAATCAGAATTCGCCTTAGTGGACTGAAATGACCCAGAACAAACTCAGTACTTAATCTTCTTTATTGCTGGAATCAATAAGCAGATCCATGCTAAGTGCTGACAGTTCTTATGTAGGGAGCGAAAAGTAGAAGCGCCTGCTCCTCGAACCTCTAATGTTTTACGGGCCAGAAGTTTTGTTTTGTTATTTGACAAAGAACTTGCTAATTTTGTTTCATAACACGTACATTAATATGAGGTATTTTCTGTGTGCTAATTCATACATGCAATGTCATGAGACTAATGTATCTCACATACCATCACCCAGAAGGCCCGATACAGCAGTGGGTGACAAATACCCACCCAGATAATCGAGCAGGGACAATGGGGTCTGGCAGAGCCCGACACTCCAGTTGGGGCTGAGCACACAAGCTAGCCTTCTGGAGACCCCCGTCCTAAATAAGGGTTTCTTCCCTTCCTTACAGTAGTAGATTCCAAACATATTCACTGAGGGTTATTTCCAGGTTTTATGATGTATTTAAGGTAAGGAATATGCCAAAAAACTTCTATTAGTTTTTCTAGGGTTGTATTTTTTATTACCACACAACAGCTTATTTCCCGTGCCGTTTCATGTAACGCTTGTAATTACAACTTGTCCTGAAGAGGGTGAAACAATAACAATAGAAACGAGAGCCATGATGGGCCAAAGCTGCTCATAAGACAAGTGGTTTATAACTTTGGTAAATTTGGAATAGCCCACGAGTTCTGCTCTACCTCTTTGGGAAACAGCCAGAGTTCTGCACTCCGTGGGTTTCCCTGGATGAGGAAGAAGTACAAAATAACTTTGTGTGCAAAGCAATCATAAGATATAATGCCATTTATACCCATGGAAATTAATATCTTATGACAGACAGAGTAAAGAGAGACTTATTGTCAGAATTTGGCTCCAGAGCTGCTTGCCTGTCCATGTGCCTGTTTATACCATTTTTGTTTGCTTGATATTGGAGAGTAATCAGAAAAAAAGTTATACTGAATTATGGGTGCTGTCAAGTTTTGTATGAAAAGTATTAAAACTTTAAACAAAACAGTCTTCTAAATTCCTGTCCTTCTGGTCCTGCAGTCTTATCTTGCTTTTACACTTTTGTTTAAACTGTTCCTTCCCTTTCTTATTTTTTTTTTTTCTTTCTTTGGAGTTGATTCAATAACCCGATCTTTTTTTTTATTTCTTGCAGATGTTAAAATGATGAAACCCTCTCTCCCTCTGGAGCAGTGCACAGCAGCCATGACATCTCCTCTGGTCCTACGTGGAAGGTACGTCGCAGCCTGCTGCTGAAGTGTTATGACATGTCTCTAGCAATCAGAAAGAAAAGCTGGGAAGAGCATGTGACCCAGTGGATGGGATTGGCTTTGGAGTCTGTGGAGTATAATACAGCATGTCGTCACGGACTTGTAGCTGATAACTTGCAGACAAGTATGGAAAAAGATGAGGTTTTGAGCGCGGACCGGAAAGAAAAATGCGCTTCGTTTCCAGAGTGCTGTTATAGCGGAGAGCTGATTGGCTTCCCTGCAAAGCAGCTGGGAAATGTTTCAAAGGAGGTGGACGAAAACGACAACCATGAGGATGAGGAGCATTTTCTGGAGGCCAGCACAGAGACTCTGGTCCATGTGTCTGATGATGATGATGACTATTCAGCACTCAACCTGGATAGCGTTAATTGCCACGTCACTGCTGTAGGAAGGGAACCGAAAGATGAAGAGGAGAATTTAAATGGAGCAGGCTCCTTAACACAGATGGTACCAACAACAGAAAGTAACAAGACAACTGAAGCATCTGGAATAATTGGAGATGTAAGTAAGGAACCTGGCTGTGACACAGTTCCTAAAAAGGAGATGGAAGAAGACGACGTTTGTGGCAGTGTTGGCCAAAGCCTGGAGCTTTGTAATTATGAAGGTTTAAATGAAGTAGTAGATGTAGAGAAAGAAAATCTTTCTAATTCTCCAAATGTGAAAGAAATTATTATGCCTGGGAAGCAGCTGCTTCATACTGCTGTAATTGCACAACAGCGCCGGAAATCTGATGCTTTTAAAGACGGGCTTGGAAAGTCTGAGTGTAATGTGGTAGAGAGTGGGATTTCTTCTGAATCATCCACCAGCGGTGATAGACAACTATGTTCAGCAGTGGAATCCAGCAACTGCCTTATGCAATCTTCTCCTTGCTCTCTCATCCCAGCAGTGGAAAATGGTCTGGATGGAAGTGGTTTCACAGAACCTCAAGTGGCCCCTGAAAACAAATGCCTTTCAAATGTCAGTTCAGCAGAAGACATTCAGTGTTTACATGTAAGGGATCATTTGACCACACAAGACTATTCAGACAGTCAAGTGAAACTGCGCAAAAGAAAGGTAGGATGCTCATAAGCTGCAGAGATTTTTTTTCTAATGTTTTCCCCCAATTTCTTATGAAGGCGATTCCATGACTAACTGATTGGAGATAAAATGTATTTTTCAGCCTTGTTTCAAGAACTTGTCAGATTCTCCTTCAAAAGGTTTTGAGAATAATGTGTCTATGCAACAACCAGTTTTCATGAGCTCTTTTTAAGGTCTGAAAATGGCTGAGCTGTGAATTTGGAAGGTGCCTCATGTTCACTTGATTTTGTATATATATATAATTTTATATATGTTGTTCAAGGCTAAATGAATAAGTACCTTCTGTGGGTTTGGTTTTATATTTGGTTTTCTGCTGCTATCAGGTATCATTAACCCTCTCAAGAAACAGATTGTGTCTAGGGGTTTGGAAACCTTATTGAAAAAAGAGAACAGGGAAAAAGTGCAGCAAAACTTTCAAAGGGAAAAAAAAGAATGGAAATATTTTGCAGTAGTTCTTTGGTTTTCAGCTCAGCCCCATGAGCATATGTTCTTGCAAAAAGAAGTATTGCTGAGTTTGAAACAATGTTTTGTAATTTGTAAAATGTTTTTGCAACCAGAGAGTTTCACTGTCTACACAGAGCAAGGAAGAATATCATTACAAAACTTTAATGGACACATTCCCTGGCAATAAAACACCCATTGGCTTTCATGGGAGGAGATGTGCTGGCTGTGGCACTACAGAATTCATCTCAAAGTCTGGCTTTCCCAGCTATGCTGCTTATTCTTGCTAATAACCAATTTGTAATTGTTTACTCCTGTCTGCCTTTTTTAATTTGACATCATACAGCTTTGGTCTGGTTTTATTTTTTTTTTTAAATCTGGTTTCTATTAATTGTGTGGGTTTGTTTTTTTTTCTATCAGCTGTAGTGCCTCAGTAGCTGTTTCACTAAAGCACAAATTCACATATTTAAAATACTGTATGCCAACACAGCATCCTGAGCTGCTGGCCATTGCTTCCTTGTGTAAAACCTTTGTTAGTATTAACACTCAGTTGATATGGTTGGAAGCTGTACATAACTCTTGCAAAAGGTTTCAGAAGCCCTCCAAAGCCGCTCTTCCTTTGGTAGTTTGTGCAATCACAGTTAAAGTGGTAACTGTTCAACTGATCTTGATGGCTCTGAGTTACAATTAAGAAACAGAAACCTGACTAGCAGTACCAGAAATGTCAAACTTACCCATCTATGAAAACAGTTCTAGTTTAGAACAAAAAAAAATAATCAGACATGATATTTCAGAACATATTTCAGAACCGTATGCTCAGCTGCTCTACTTTAGCATCTGATTTTTTTTTACTAAGCATAGTTGTTAATATTTATGTGTACATTTCATATTGTTAGCAAGATTAATTTTTATAATGTAATTTCAAAGTCCTATAAGTATTATTTGAAAATACAGATAAAACTTCTCTTTATTATGTACATATGCAGTCACTGTGCTGTGACTGCCCACATTAGCTTTCAGTGTACCATGATATATCTTTTAATAGCGTCGATGTTGCTGGTTTCCATGTACCTCCTTGCATCTTGTTTTGAGGTCACGCATCTTTTAGATGTACACTCATGAGAATTACATTTGAGAATATATTTCTGTTTGTGCCATTTAAAAAGACAGAATATAAAAATTCCAGTGAGACTACTGGTGAGAAAAACTAAGAAAGGACACGAGCATAGAAAGGAGCAAAACAAGGAGTTGTTTTGAGGATGGTTGAGAGTAAAGTGTCTGCAGCAACTGCGAAGCTGTGTGCACTGTAAAAGGGGATGGCGTCTGTAGATCCGAAGGAGTGACCTCGTACCTCTTTGGTTAAAGCAGCCTTTACCAACAACTGTAAAATGTTTGGCGAAAGGGAAAAGATATGATCTGCTTTTGCTTCTGGTAGTATTTATCTCTAAGTTCGCAGGACACTTCTACAGACAATGTTCCTGTGTGGGGGATTTTTTCACTTATCTCTAATCATACGCTATTTCACAAAAGCCTCTCTGTGTTGGTAATAATCTGTAATGAAAAATGTGCCTATGTTTACAAACTTTCCCTGAAAGCCACTTTTGTAATTTTAACAAAACATTAGAAAAACAACAGACTTGAAACTGAATCCATCCATAAAAGTCAAGTATTTGCTTTGCAGTGACAGGAAGACTTAAGGGATTGGGAATGGTATATAAAACCTTTTCTCTCAAGGTCAGCAGTTCAAACAGTGCAGTTAAGGCCTAAAACACACCACTGTCTGATTAATGCTCAGTGTCAATTATAGTTGCACATAAATATGTGCTCATAGAGGTCAGGATATGGGAAAAGGCACACGGAGATGAATTGCTAAAGGTATTTGGGGACCCAAACCTTGGGGTGGCACCTTGGGGGATCATAGAAAGGTGCTGAACCTCAGGTACTTCCATGACAGTTAAGATCTTACAGCCTTTGAGGAGACATCATTCTGCTTTTGCTGGTACTAAATTCTTCTGAAAACCTGTTCCTCGTTAACATATTTTAAACCGCTTTTAATTGTGGCAACGGAGCATGACCTCCCCTCTTATCTTTAGATCTGCCGCCTTCCAACTGCAGTTGAGGTGAGACAGTGTGGATCTGCTGTGCTTGCTCTGCAGATGAATGCAGGTTTGAGGGCTTAAGGGCTTAAAGTTGAGCATCTTTGACCAGCACTAGCTCCATTTCAGTAAATTGCTGTAGTCGTGATGGATGTGCTGACACTGAAGACACTTTTTGCAAACAGGTCCAGCTGTTACAGCATTCTTTGCTCCCTCAAGTCACCAGGGTTCAGATGGTTGACGCACAGCACCCTCTTTTCCTTTGCTTTCCCAGAAAGACTTCCTAAGGCTCGGAAATAGGAAGTGCCCGAATTTAAGTGTGAGAAGCTAATGATGTTGGGTCTAATTGAAAGAGCCCACAGTGATCAAGCTTTCCTGGTTTTGTGTTGACTGATAATCAATTCAGTTTATCCACAACATGATGTTGATGGTTATTAATGGTTCAGAGTAGCAGAAGCATAAATAATTAACTATGTGTGGCTACACCAACTAAACATTCTTGTATGCTTTACTGGGTTAAATAAATTATAGATTTTAAAATAGTCACTTCACTTGAGAATTTTACCTTCTGAATTTCCAAAGATTGAAATAATCTTTAGAACTAATGAGCAAGCTGTAAAGCTTGGGGAATCCCAACAACTCGCGTGCGTGTTCGTGTGTATAATGCGATAGAGCTTTTAGAGAACAATATCATACAAAACCAGAAAAGTATTGATTATTAAGAGAATACCAACAAAGGGAGAATATTTAATTACTTATTTAATATAACACTTATTTTAAAATGGGAAAAAAATGGCCATTACCTTGTAAAGGATCTTGCAAATTTTTGCATGTGCCCCATTTTATGTTTTCTCCAAGCTGCTCATCTCATCAGGCTGAGGGATAGCCAGAAAAATCCCTGCTGGCTGATATTAAGTAGGTGCACAAACGCACCAGAACTCTAATAGATTAATTTAAATTCTTTTTCAACACACGAAAAAGCTATTTCATTCAACATCAGCATAAAAAGGTGGGTTGAGACATGTAGTGTCACAATAAGTCCTCACCACTGACTTCCTGAACACAATCACAGTTGTGGTGTTGCAACCTATACTAATCAGGATTTTGCAAATGCAGTTTTTAAAACAAGGCTAAAACAGTGCTTTTACCTGCTGAATCAGTAAAGGAGAGTCATCATTGTGGAGTTTGAGTCTGAATAGTTTGAGTAAAAATCCATGAAATTTAAAAAAAAAATGAAACAGCAATGAAATCCTCTTACAAAAGAAATTTTGACTTCTTTATGTTTTTGTTCTTGCCCCCCCCCCCCCCCCCCCCTTTTTTT
>VUYV01000247.1:1104265-1125329 GCA_008711295.1 Anarhynchus alexandrinus
CCCCCCCCCCCCCAATTTTATATTTTATGCCTAGAGATTGTTCCATATAAATGGGGGGAAAACAGCTGGAGAACCAACTGTGACTGTTCATTTCTGTTGTAGGATAATGTTATAGAGACTATTATTTTTAATAAAATGCAAAGTGATCCATAACTGTGGGGAAAAAAATTAAACAACAAAACCACTATATATAACAGCAAGTAGCATTGGGCTTAATTCATAGGGGATTGTAATATCCCTGCATTACAGGAAAAGAGGAGATGGAGCATTAAAAAGCATTCTGCATGGAAAAAGATAGAATTACTATTAATAGGCTTTTTAATAAGGCTCGGGAGGTTGTAATTAATATTTTAAACCAAAATTCAATCCACAGACTAGCTTAGCAAGATAGTACCAGAAGACTGATGGGGAAAAAAAAATCTGTGAAAAGATAAACAGATTTTTCACTGAATATACACAAACATATAAGAAGTATATTCTGATTTGATCCAGAGTAAATACAGGAAACATTCCTCACGTTTTTGGGCTGCTTTGATATAATGTAGTTTAATACCTGAATATCAGAAGGAAAGGAATTGAATTAACATACACAAATGAACAGTTACATGACAAAATTGTTAGTTGCCTGTTGAATTGTTTTCTTAGTTTGGATAAGGTATATACACTTGCATGCCTTTACACTTGCAGTGAAACAGAATTTACTGAAAATCTGTCATTCATTGCAATAATGAAATACTTTTCTACCTCCTATGTTTTTTATTCCAGACTGTAATGATTCAAGACAACAAAAATTTGCTGCCCTGAAAGCAGCCTTTTTCTCAAGCAATATTTCTTTGCAATGCTTAATATTGCGGTTCTTTTCATTAACCTGTGGAAGAACCAGGTTCCAGAACTGCTCAGTCACTGGAGAGAGGCTACTGTCACAGTAATTTTTTGATAGGTCCATAGAAAGAGCTTTGGAGTAAATCTTCCAAAAACAAACTCTCTTGGACTTAGAACTCAAGTTCAAAATAGTTCAGAGAAACTTTGGATCAGCATTTGAAGTTCTGGTTGCTTATCTAAATTAAGTATTAATTCTGAAACTTTTGGGGTTCTCTTCCAATCTGAAACTTCTGGTGTGCTACAGAGATTTTTGATTAAAATTATTAATAAATTCTATGAGATTAAAGATGATAAAGTACTGGCAAATTCACTGCACAAAGTGCAATGAAATAAGAAATCGATACATAATGATTGGTTTCAGGATATGTAATTAATGTATTGTGGCCGGTGAGTTGAAGTTTGTTACGTCAGCTGTATTCCTTCCAAGAAAAGATAGAGACTAGAATACAGCTTCAGGAAGGGATAATTGGGGTACCAAACTAATTAGAGTATGTGGGATGAATTTGTATTGGTTTCTCTTCACAGGTAATCCCAGATTGCAGTTCAGTCTCATTAAAACATTTTGCTTATCTGTCACTGAGAAAGGGATGAAGTAAACAAACGTTTCAGTGTACGAATTCCCCATCTCTCTTCTGTGAGACTTTTGCTTTTAATATTTACTACTTGCAGTTCTTCATGGTGGGCCTGCTTAGAAGCTTTCCAGTTTCAAACACTTGATGTTATCTCAAAGTCGTTCCTACAAGGCTAAAGAGTATAATAGTCAGAGCTGTTTCTAATGCTCACTATTATTGCTGCTATTTTAATCCAGATTTCTAGATTAAATGCTGCATGGTCTGCAAAGGATCCTTAAGGACACAGCTAATGTCAGCATGACAGCAGCAGCCAGTGTCAATGAGATGCAAATCAATTTAAGAAAAAGATTTTCAGAAGGAAGGCAGTAAATATAGAAAGAAACCCAGGTAGAAGGTCACCTGGGGTGACACAGGACTTTGTAGCAGCGCCTTTCCCCCACATGAAAGCTGTGAATTTTTCAAGCACGGTTTTGCATTATTCTGTACTGTTACAATAAAGTTTGTTTCATTATTTCATCAATGATAATTATACTAATGTGAGAAAACAAAAAAATTGCTTAGTTGAATTTGTGCCTTTCCATCCGTATTTGCTATTTGAGCATTACCCTTGCCCACGAGATGTGAAGGCTGACTCTCTTCTGTTATGATCCATAATAAATTCTGTTTTACAAGGCTAAAACTATGCTTTTTATGGAGAGTTAGGAAGTTAGGTTCTTCCAGGAGCTTCTGCTTGTATCACCCTGTAAATTGACTCCACAGGAAGCCTGTGGAGCCTTGCCTGTTGGCTTAGTCCTCCCAGTGAGGTACCTGGGAGAAGTAGTAGGAAAGCTTCCAAAAAAGAAAAAATCATAAAAGCTACCTATTTTGCAGAAGTGGTTTCCTTACGATTTTTCCCCTGCCATCTCTACTATTCACATTGCATAATCCTTTTCAACTGAGCACTCACTTGTCAGCATTAGATTCTTACTTAAAAAGCAGTGAGAGCTTGTTGTGAACAATAGTATCCAACACTTTCGATCTTTTTCTTATTTTATTGCTGTTAAAATACCAGAGACTGAGTTCCCAGACTTTTCACAAATATGTCTTTCTGAAGTCTTAATCTCCCTTTACCTCAATTCTGTCTTTGTTCAATGGGGATAACTTAATGATTAATTCGTTTTTCCTACCAATTTTTAATTTAGCTTGTAAGACTCTTAAAGTGTATTTTTTTTTAATAGAAGCTGGTTCAGTAGAGATCCAGTCCAAACTATTATTACATAAGTAGTAGTATATAGGCTTTTCAGTGATGCACACTTGTTAGTGTTGTGTTGTGACAATAACTCCGACAGGTCAGCATAGGAAAGACAAACAAAAAAGATAAAAGTACGAATAAAAGCAACAAGAATGTGCAGGAAATCTTAATTTAAAATGGAAACATGCATTTTGCTGTATCCTGATTTTGTCATAGGGAATTAAATTTACCTTTTTCTGAGATTCAGTCTGCAGAGGTGTGTCAGCCAGAGGAATGCGACAGCTCTAAAAGCTGGTGGTTTTCAAAGTCTTTAATTGCACCTTTGCAAAATATGATGTATAAATGCATTCATTTCCCACAGTTTATGTTTTCCCATTGACTATTTTTTAAAGATAATTGTCTTGTGAATATTCTAGTGGAGCAAACCATCAACTAGGAAAAAAATCCGCAATCTCTGATTATAATGATCATTAGAAATTCTGAAAACGTGGAGAACAATGAATGTTGTTTGGATGGTTGTAGGAGACCAAGGCTTCACTGCTTCAGTATGGTCATAGGAGACCAAGACTTCGTTGCTTAAATCTAGACATTAAAAAATCATCAATGGATGTCAGCGGAACTACTGGGTTTTTAGAGTATGTTTAAGTGCCTTGCTGAACTTTGGTGTTATAATAATTTGTAACCTCAGAAAGTACAGAAGCTAGTTACTACAGAAGCACTATCACAGCAAAATTACTTTCAAATCATATGCTTCTCTTACTATATTTCCTGTACAATTCAGACCTGCGTTTATACTAGAAGAGCTTAATTTTCATATAAGGAGGTGAATGATATAATCTTGGCATCAAGGGAATGTTTTTTTCTTGGTTGTCTGAAGGACGATGGCAAATGCAAATATTGGAAATCTGATAATTGCTTTTTAAAAATGATCATTCAAACAGCAGAAATCTATTTGATCATGTATGAAATTTGGATTTGCTTTTGTTCCATTTCTGCATGTCTTGTCATTTTCAGACTTTCTAAAGTCTTTGAAAAAGTTTTTCAAACTTTCTAAAAGTTTTAGGAAAGAGCATGGATCTGTTTTTCCAAACTCATAACATGAATATGAACACCATCAAAAATTGATGAGGGATCCTAAGCCACAACAGCTTTTTGAAAGGTTAGTTGCTACCCACATGTCTCAGAGCTACAGTCTGTAGTATTAGTACAGTGGGCAACTATTACTGAGATCCACAGTTGCTTCACCACAAAGAATTTGCTGCATTTGCACATTGCTATTAAATGGTCATAATTTTGAAGGCATCGGGAAGAATCTGGCAAGAGCTGCAAGTAAAGCAAAACAAATAGTATGATTTCTTTAAAAAAACTGAAACCTTCTTGGCCGTCACGAATATTTGTTTCTCTTTTCTGGATTGAAAACTGGCTTCCTAAATTTGCCATTTAATAATGAAGATGTGTTTCAAAAATACAAATGGGCTAAAACAGTTGGATCTAATTTTTTTTAAATTATGCATATTATCTATGGTAATTAGTAGAACGTGGTGGTCATAAAGCACTCCTATTATTGTGATTAGATGACCATGAATTTACTCTGTTGCTCTCACAAAAATATGTATCATAAATATTATCTCCATCTGGGAAGCTAAAGAATGCTTTCCCACAGACTTCCTTTGTGTTTGGACTGAAGTATGATGTATTTCAAACAATCTGAAAAGTATTTAAAACAAGCTCAGAACAGGATGGGATGATTGCCAGGCCATTACAGTATAACCTTTATGCAAATTTTACTTTGACACATTTTTGTGACAGTGTTCAGCAATAAATTTTAAAGGCTGCCAGCGTTGTCTAGACTGCAAACCAAAGGACTGTTGCACATCGAGTTATGCATTAGTTGGAGTTTAGCTACCTAAAATGGTCATGAAAGTATTTGTATTTATACACGGTTCATAGTCACGCAGTATCACTTCACCAAAGTGATGTTACACACTTCCAGGAATCAATGTAGACAGCTTTCGTTTCAAGCAGTTTATACTCATAAATTTCTAATTTTGTCCAGGTTTGTAATAATTGGCTGGAAAAAAAACCTTTTTAAAACAGTTTTTTTTTGTTGTTTTGAAAATGAATCTTTAAAAAGCTATGATTGGTAAGGGCTGATTATTTGCTGGTTTTAGTCTATAAATTCTCAGTTGTGGGTCATGTTAAACGGACCAACGATCACTTCCAAAAATGACAACAGATTTGTAATTAACACCACGTTTTTGAGGGAAGCTGTCTTGGAAGAAATGAATGGGCATAGTACGCAAAAACCAAATTTAACAGTTTAGCAAATGGGAAGTGGAACTAAAACCGTTGGGCAAAGCCTTCTGGATTCCATGGCATCACAATCCACAACACACTTTTCCATTGGTCAGAGAAGAATTTTTTTAAAAAAGGACTTTGATTCATAGAACTGTTCACCTGTCACATTCATGAGCATGTGACGTTCACTTTGAGTTAACAATGGAGTGAAAAGAGAGAGATCTGAGAGGCAGACAGAGGTACAGCTTCCATCAAAAACCAGCAAATACAGCAGTAACTGGAAAGCCAGCGTTAGGGCACCCCCACCTATATTAAAGAGCCTGTGAAGCCGTAGCTATGGCAGGGCAGCTTTTCCAGCACAACCTTCTGCTGCAGACACGACCTGTGCCGAAAGCAAAAGCTTTTCTGTTTGTGGTGTGGTGTCTGAGGAGGAGGCAGAGAAGAGCAGCCCACCCTGGCCAGCTCTGGAGCTTGAGGTTTTACAAGCAGTGAGGTCTTTGCCACTGCTATCACGGCGTATTTGGCCACAATGGTACTGTCTAAGTCCACAGGTATCTCACCAATTCCCACGCAGTAGTTAAAAGCAAACGAGCAAAGAGAACCTCCCCATGAGCTGAACTTCAGCAGGGTGGGAGCTGTCTGCAATGTGTTTTCCACAGGTTTTATTTTTTTTTCGGTTGTGGTGGTTTGGTTTGTTGTGTTTTTCTTTTTTCTTGCTTCCTGTCATGTTCGTGCATATGATTGAAACACCTAAAAATGTGTTGCTCGTGCTTATGTCCTCCTACCGCTCTCTCCGAATGGCAGCACAGGCGGTTGATAAAGACAAAGGGCGTCTATGCCACAGATAGGGTGTATTGAATACGGCTTTACAAAATGAAACAATACTGTTTCTGCTGCCAAAAACTGTTCCAAGCCCAAGAGGATATGGCCTAAAATGGTTATGGATTCAAATTTAGAGGGATATTCTTCCTTCTATGAAAAAAATCCAGGCAGCGCAATGCAGCTTCTTTCTATATGTATGTGTGAGTGTCTGTGTGTGCTGGGGTAAACGTATGGCAAATGTAAAGCAGATCCTTGCTCTCCTTCATAACTCTGTCACAGCTGACGTCTAATGCTTTTACAACAATGGAACATAAGGAACTTGGCTTATGCACACTGCGTTAATGAAAAATTGGCTCACGGTAACATGAGGATGTCCTTCAATAATGTGCCATATTACAGCAATAACTTTCATATCTTAAGTTTCACATTGTTTTTGCAGTCTCACCTTACACAAGGGTTAGAATGAAAATGCAATATGTAAAATATTTACGTTAAATGGAAGTTTATTTATCCTTTCCTGTAATATGTCTCCTACCCAAAGGTTTTTGCACACAGCAGATTCAATTAAACAAAGGTTTCTATTTGGATATCCTGAATGTCTTATTCATTTGGATAGGTTTGCTTCAACATAAAATGTATCATCTAATATACCCATTCAAAAAAAAAAAACTTCAAGGAGTCGATTCTGTTCTTGTACTACATGTTTTAGTCTCTTGGGTGGTATCCTCAGCCTTCTTAAAAAAGATAGTTTGCATGCGCTAATAAACATTCATATGTGATTCATGGCTGTTTGATATGAAGGCATGAAATACATGAAAAAATTCAGCAGTGCTAAAGCTCGTGGCTTGTGCTGCATGTAATTTTAGCTTCAAAATATTTTAAAAGCTGTCATCTTTACTTCATTGAAAATGAAAAAGCATGGCCACAAGCAAAAATCTGGGAATGTAAACTAAACTACTTTCCTACATCCAGATTTTCTGAAACACTACACTTCAGATAAATGCCAAGCTGTATTTATCTCACACAAATTTGGTAGTGACTGTATGTGTGCATCACACCTCACTATATCTGCTGAATTTATTCCAGCATGGTAAACTCACCTGTTTACAAATATTCTCTGCTGCTTGGTAGATGATGACAAGATGATGTGGGAGATGAGCAGTATCCTGCTCAGGCTTTAAATTACATGGGAAGTAAAATAGCCACAGAGTGTATGAGAGAAGAAATAGGACAAAAAAAGACAGGGATATTGAGAGACTGTCTTACAGGTGGCATAAGAGTGGAAAATAGGTAGGTGAAAATTAATTGCTTTTCTATGTAAAGTGTTCATTCAACTCTTGATTGCACTAGCTTTCTCAGCTCACGAAAACAACTCCCTGTTGATCAGTGTGTCCGTCTCCAAGCCTTTCTCAATACTGCCAGAACAGAGTCAAAGATAATTTGGGGAGAAATGTCTGCACCTTGACGAATATTCTTGTGGGTAAATATTCTTCAGGACTTGTAATTTAGCACACCTCACAAACATTTTATTAAGCTTACAACAGTCATATTGTAATTCTTACTGTAGGATCTTTTGCAATATCTGTTTTAAATCAACCGATTGTGTTTTTGCAGACTGAAGCCTATGGATGGTTATGACTGTGGGGAAATCAGCTTTAATCAGATTCGGAAGAAATACGTATATTCCTGAATTTTGCTCTCTTGGGAATAGTAACAGAAGCCTCAGATTAGAATGTCAATTAATTTTTTTCTAGGTTATCCACACTCTGTCAGGCAAAAATCCTTCTTCATCCTACCCATACTCTTCTAGTCAGCATGTTAAGATCACTAATTCTTCCCCCTCGCTCCTGCCTTCTCAGAAATGCTTTGATTTTATTTTTTTTTTTCCTTATTTCACATACTAAGCTCAGTGTGACAGTATTAAACTTGTTAGCCTGTTGGAGCTTACGCGTATGCAAGGTAAAGATCACTCTGTGACATGAGAATACTGAGTATTTTTCTCCTTGCCAGCAACGGCATTTCACAGGGTTTGATTTCAGGCTTAAGGCAGAGCCGAACAGAGCCGTGAAGTCACACGAACAGATTAGGACGGGAATATGAAGTTGTTGGAGGAAAGGGTGAGCGGCTTCCACGTCTCTTGTTCCGCTTTGGTATGAGGGGGAGAGCTGTCCCTAACACCCTCAAGAAGAGCAAGGTTTCTAGTGGTGATAATAGTTCCTCATCCCCTTGCCCAGCACTTGTTTCTACGGTTGCACAAAATCGCTGCTCAAATCTATTTATAAGACTATTTGACCAAAACTGAACTGTTTTGTGTCTTTTTCACAGCTGCCTTAGCAGGTATGGTCTGCAGTGACTTGGTCCCTCATTCTGGGCTTCCTCTCTCAGTCCTTTCCATTCCGCTTTGTCCATGGAGGACAAGCTCTCTTGTGTCAACGGCATTGCCTCATGGAGCATAATAATGACATCTTAAATGTCAGCATTGTTAGTCATTGATGATTGTCTTAGGGCTTAAACAGAAATTTCTTATTTTCTAGCTGCTATGTTCAGAGGGAGCGTTTACCAGCAGCGAAGTATAATTGCGGAGCTTTGATCTTTGCTTTGAAACTTCTTTTAAAGTGTAAAGAAAACTCGTCTATGCTGAGAACGACATTAGAGGCTATTTCTGGAGTTAAACCAGGATTCTGAAGGTGAAAGGACACTTCTCCAGCTCTCTCAACAAGTCCCTGGGAAAGTTAAAAATAAGTCTTGCTGAAAAAAAAAAAAAATTTGGCACTTGTTATTTGAGAAAATTTCTTTATTCCAGGAACTGCCTCATGTAGCAGAAATTTATTTACCATCTGTGTAGACTTGAAAAATTTTCCATCTTACCAGATACACAACTGAAATAGAAACAGATTTTCCATCCCTATGCTTTCCACCGTCCTCTGCTTTAAGAGAGTGCTGTTGTAAAAACTTATGAAATTTTTGTGTTTGCCAAAGGGGGGTAGCCCAATTATAGCCCATCTGTCAAACTCTGGAGTTTTGGTTGTGACCTCTAATGATGTCACCTTACTGTTGCTAAAGTAAGGGGGGGGAGGGAAAGGAGGAGTTCACAGACCCAGCAGCTGAACATATAGGTTTGTTTTAATTATTGTTACAGTTGTTTTAATTACTGTTACAGTACTGACTTCTAATCAAAAAATAGTCACTTGAGAAATTAATTTTTGAGTACAGATGTAATTCCTTAATTTCATAGCTCTGCAAATGCAAGGGGAGAAAGAAAGGGTTAAAAAAAAAAAAAAAAAGGCTGAAACTTCTGAAACTTGAAGTAACTGGTCCTTTAAAACGTGAAGCAACCTCTCTGTTTGTAAATCTGCATATTGCTCCTGATTAGTGGTCTGGATACGTAGGCCAGAAACCAACACAAGCAATTCCTGGGAGAGAGAAAAGAGAAAGGAGTTCGGGAAGAGATGTCAGGGTACATAAACTTAACTTTCATTTGCAGTTCCTGTTTTGTTGGGGGGGGTGGGTTCATGTATTCTGTGGATACATTTTGCTTTTGCTTTTATGCACACTGAGGATCCTCAAGAGCCATGGGGGCTGATTCTTATTTGAGGCTTAGATGTCTTTTGATCCCATCTGCCAAAATAATACTTGTGCGAGTAACAAGCTTGGTGTAAAATGTAGGCGTCAAAAGTTTCCTCTTCAAAATCCAGCAGGCTGAAACTATCTGCCATTCTTATTATCGTTGCATTTTTTTCTGCCTTACCTATTCTTACCTGCCTCAGTGTTCATTATGTTTGGGTGAAGGGGCTTATCCTACATAGACTTATCACAGATGCTTTTGCTTTCATAATTCTGAGTCTTTGAACTAGCAAAATTGTATGAGATGTGACATTATTTTGACTACAAGTGTTACTAAACCCTTTAATCTAGCAAATTTGATCTGTAGCTTAAACTGCATTCTGTCTATTTTTTTTTTACTTTTGTATAACTTTTCTATTTGACTGCATAAGGTAAGGGAAGTTATTTTATATTTGAGCAAAATCATGCAATTGTAAAAATGAACAGGTGCGAATTTTAAGCCATTCTATATTCTTTCTCATTGTTGCTAAATCATCTGTGGTACTAAAATGAGGAAATTAGAATTTATGTTCTCAGCATGCAACTGCATGCGTTACTCAACAACCAAAAGTTTTAAATGCTTCCCAAAGAAGCAAAAGTTTTTCACATTGTTTTTAGTTAGGTTTGTGCTAGTGGGTTAAGGCATATATGTGCCTTACACAGATGTTTTAGTTTGGGCCAGGAACATGCTTTTGAAGTGAGTTTGCTGATTGGTGTGACATGTGACATGATAAGTGGCATGATGAAAGATGTGAGATAGTGAGATTCAATGTGGATTGTGTGATTTGATAGCTGCGTGGCTGATTTGATAGATGCTAATGCAGTGGTCCACAGAGAAAAATTGTATTTTAGGTTTGTCAATAGCCAGGGAAAATTTTGCAGATATTAGGAAGAAAAAAGGGTGTCAGTGGGTGGCAGATTCGTATCTGGTTTGAACTGAAAGACTGGTTATCAGATGTAGTCACAGCACTGTACGCTCCCATCACTTGCAATGTGAAGACGTCTGACTCTGTCCTCTACCGTGACCAAACTGGCTGCAAGATATGCAATTGTTATGACTGGACGACATTAACTACCAACAAATCTTCTGAAGACAGATTTTTAAAAGAGGTCAATGCTTTACAGTTTCCTTTTAGGTGAATTTGATAAATATTCCCTGGTAGAAGAATATGGGTTTCTGACTTGAGGTTAAAATTTAGTCTCTGTACAAACTGGGCAGTCTCTTGAGATGTTCCCAGTTTTTGTTTCAGCTGTCTGAAATATATCAGATCCAATGTAATACTAGTGAAGAATATTTTCCCCCCATACTTGTGCTTTCTAGTTCTTTCACTAATTCCCAGTAGTCTTGTGGTAATGTGCTCATTCTGTTGGCCAGCTGTTCAGCTCTCCATGAATGCATCCTCCTCTGGTGCCTTTCCCAGAGTTTTACAAGTCAGTGTCCTATTCCACTTCAACATAAAACTTTTTGGAAAACAAAACTATATACCACTGGGGATGTGGACAGGGAACGCAATGCAAGCATAATCAAACTTGGTCTGAATAAGTAATGAATGAGGAAATAACAAATATTATACTCCATAAGCACTAAACTGCTCTTCATGTGCGTTTGACATAGAAATAGAGACTATGTCTTGTATACTTGGGATTTTTTGTCTCTGACACAATTAGCTTTCTTTTGCTTTTCTTAATTACTGCTAGTAGGAGAAGGGAACTCTTTGGTTCCCTTCTGTAGGCCCTTTCGTATTAGCCCACTCGTATTAGCTTCAGTTTTTGTTAAGGACAGAATTTCCTCAAAGGTAAGGTTTGTCTGTACAGGGGGAATAGAAAGTGTATAGAAATGTAGAAATAGAAAGTGTATAATAGAAAGAGCAGACTAAAACAGAAATAATTTATTTGTTCCCTCTTGGAACACATTTTTCACTGAAAAATGGCTTGTGGAATTGTTAAACACCAAGTGTTAAGGAAGCTGAAAATAAGGGATGGTTTTACCCCTGGTATTACCCTAGATGCAAGACAAAAGAGAAATTCAGCAGCTAGAAATCATTGCTCTCTCCTGATCATCCCAAGGCAGTTGGAGGGGGAGTTAATAAAAAATGCAAAGGAAATGTTTGTCTTCAGTTTATTTTAAGACTCACTCTTTGTTTATTGTGAGGCCTAACATTTGATTCCGTGGTATACAGTGCTTGGATTCAATTTGAAATGTAATTCCGTACAGACAGGGAAAAAGCTCTGTTGTACACAGGATTGTGTAATAGTAAGTATAGTTTGTAGTGGGTATTTTGGATTTGGGCCATCTATCTAATTTGGGTGCTCTCTCTTCTTTAACACCAACTGAGATTTACACCCCGGCCACAATTCCAGCAGGCACAGCAAACGTGGGCTGTGACTTAACCCAGTAATGGAGGCTCTGTGTCGAGAGGAATCTATGGCATCTACTTTATTACATTGTTGGTCATTCTCTGCCTGAGTGGTTCCCATTACCCCATGACAAATACTGAGATTTGTCTTCTCTACCATGACCAAAGCATAAAATCTTCTACCTTTCTCTGGGAGTCCCCATGCTGTATGCATATGTATTATGTGCCAGTGGTTTTGATCATTTTTGGCAGTGTGTGGAACAGTTGCTTTGTGATTATATCACTTCACATGTTCTGTAGGGAAATAAGATAAGCATTCATTTGGTCTATTTCAGTCTGTCCTGCAGAAATGATCTCCACCTGTGTATTAAATGATCTCCACCTGTGTATTACATGCCCTACTACGGCATGTAGTGATAGGACGAGGGGGAATGGCTTCAAACTGGAAGAGGGCAGGTTTAGATTGAACATTAGGAAGAAGTTTTTCATTTTGAGGGTGGTGAGGCACTGGAACAGGTTGCCCAGAGAGGTTGTTGAGGCCCCATCCCTGGAGGTGTTCAAGGCCAGGCTGGACGTGGCCTTGGGCAACCTGGTCTGGTGGGAGGTGTCCCTGCCTATGGCAGGGGGGTTGGAACTCTATGATCTTCAAGGTCCTTTCCAACATAAACCATTCTATGATTCTATGATTATTTGTGTTTTAAAAGGCAGCATGAGAATTTCTAGAAATAATTGTTGTAGAAGCTTTTTGTTAAAAACAGTATGTAATATTTATCACATAATCTCCAGTAAACACCCTACCCTTTTGAGTTGTTGTTTAGAGAATCTAACTGAAACTTAGCCGACTGGGAGAACAGTTATTGATAATAACATCAGTGCAAGCATGAACAAATCAAAACAGAGAAATCATCTTATTGATTCTCAATCAAAGTCAGAGCTGGTGTTGGGGTTTGGGAGTTCCTTGGATTCCAGCACTTTAATTAAGTCTTGAGGGTATAACATGCAGGCAAAATGAGTATTATATTATTATGCATATTTTCAATAGGCACTAGAATCACGTTAAATATGTGACTTATAAAAGGAATATCCCAGCTGAAATAATATAATGTACAGAAACAAAGAGAAAGACAGACAGTAGAAAAGGAGTTTGACTGTGTTTTGGGGATATTTACGAGCTTAAGCCTATCGACAGACCTTTGGTAGCCAGAAATTTTGAACTACCAGTGAAATCTGTTAATAAATAACCATTTAATTATGCTTTTCAATTAAAGGTTTCCTATGGAATGAAATAGGAGTAGATCAGCCCAGGTTGGGATATGTGATCTTTTAGGAGTGCTCTGATTACTTGTACTTCTGCCAGACGTTTAAAGAGGGTTGTCTTGGCAGTCTGTGGAGCCTTCCACGTTTCCTTGGCTTCATCGAGTGTCAGAAAAGATGCTTTCTAACTACTGATGGAGATGTTTCTGATGGGTTGTATTTAAGGTCAAACGAACTGCCTCACCTGGGACAGGGTATGGCCACCCGCGTGGGGCGGCAATGGCAGCACAAAGGCTGGGGATATTGGCGAGGAGGATGCAGACAGAAAAATGACAGATCTGGAAGAGTGCCCATTTATCACTTACTGCTGTACCCTCACTACCCATATCCACACAAGTCATACAGAAGAATCCTGTTCTTTGTCCCTTGGTGGATTCATTGGACATGACAATTTCTCTATAACCTTCTAATAAACAGTAAAAGGGTTTTGTGACTATGAGAAAATATACTGATAGAAGGACAGAGAAAAAAATTATAAAGAAACAGGTCTCCAGCGATAACATTTTACTTAAATGTACTGTTTCATGTAAGCCAGAGCTCCCACAATTAAGCGGTCTTTGCTAAATTACGCTGCAGTGGAATTTACTAACCAGAAAGATAACGCTTGTTCCTTGAAAGAAAAACTCAAAGGATTTGATAATTAGGTCTCAGAAGAGTCCATTGGTTATTTTTCAGCTGTGGAAAAAACAGTAGAGACCTTATTTATTGACCTAGCTATCTGATAAATCAGGAAGAGATCAGTGTCATGGAATCTTTTTGAACAGACCACCTCCTGACACTGGGAAAGATCCAGATGAGGTCAAAACCCTCAGCTTCCTGTCTCAGAGAGGAAAAGGAGAAAAAAAATCTGATAAACATAAAGCCACACAGAGCTGCTTTGGAAATCTCTAGAGATGAAGGGAACAGGGGAAGAACATTAAAAAAAAATCCTCTTGTTAAATGTAGAAAGACAGTACATGCATTCAGTAACTATCGAGAAAACTCCGATTTACATTTTTTTCCAGTTTGATTACGCTGTCAGAACTGAGCCTGAAACACGAGAATCAGTAATGAAACATCCCCCAACAGACGCAATCATAGCGACACGCAGTCATTACCCCACTAACCGGATCGTTAAATACACTTCTAAGTGTTACCACTCCGGGGATGGATCAGGGTTGAAAGCAGAGGGGAACTTAGCCCAGCGGCCAGCACTGTTGCTTAGGTCAAGTCCTGCTTTATCCTTGGGAAAAAAGCTTATCCTGCCTATAATTTTCACATCCTTAAAATGGAGTTAATATCATTTTCTCTTATCATGTGTAATGTGGCTTAACTGTATTAAAGATGCACTGAAATGTTGTATGAATAGGATCTGTGCAATTGCCTCAGATACACAGGTGGAAATTCCTCAGGAGCCTTAAAAACTATCTTTCAGAGCTGCAGTATGGCTCCTGCTTGTTACACTCCCTTCCATTATGTATTAAAACTCACAGTTTGCTCCCAGCGAGGACAAGTCTCCCATTCTTGTGGTGCCCATACTTTAAAATCAGATTTAGATGAAATTAAACAGTCCCACATGAAGTAACTTGTAGGTGTGCTCTTACTCATTTGCATGTGCTTTCTGCCTTTCTAACGTCTCCATACAGTAATTTGAGGAAATGCCTTTTTCTGTCCTTCTTCTCCAAAAGCAAGTGTTCCTTTCAGCTCTCTATTCATATCTCTGTTCTTTTCAAGAATAGTATAAAAGTTCAGCTTTTTGGGGGGGGTATATAAGTATCAATATGAATATTGAACTTAATTGCGTATGTAGAGATACTTATCCTTCTGAGCACAAACACCTGCTGAGCAACTGAGCTCTGGACAGGAGAAAAACAAACTCTCAGAATGAAAAGGCTTCTCCTGGGCATGGCTGCCCTGGATGATACACGTAGCAGAAGGAAGCAAATCAGTCTGGAGAAATCCTAATTTTGTTGCTAGCAAAGTCTCAGTTACTTCAAAGGGCCTCAGATTTCACCTACGGTCATCTAGTTATCTGGGCCTGATAATAAGATCTATTATCTCATTTTTTAAATGAAGAAGAGCCAAATGGTATTTTGCTCATGTTAATAAACACACTTGACGTGGTGAAACAGATGTATTGGCATTTATGTGTCACGTTGATATGAGTCAGAGGAAACAGGATTTAACTCAAATAACAATGGAACTGCAGTTTATAAATATTTTATTTGAAATTCTAGAACGATTATGCATTTATCTTTTTCCAACCTGTAGGAGGATGTGTTTGATAATAGTAATATTTATTTTAATACTAAATTTCTGTACAGTAAGAAATATTTTTAGATTCCAAATGTCCTATTCTTCAAATGGAGCAATCACCGGTCCAGCACTACTGGCTAGAAGGTCCCTTGAATTAACTTGAAGTCTGCTGTGGTTTTGGTGGTGTTCTTCCGTGGGGAGGCCAGCTGGTGGTGGCAATAAATTCACTACAGCTTGCCTTGGCGCTGGCTGTAGCCTGAGTCAGGTTCTTCACCCAGACATGTGTTTCTGCTGTGCATTTCTGGGACTGTAGCTTCACTCTTTTTGGCCTCACTAGTGAATCAGTAGCCAGAGTTTTCATGCAATGTTCCTTTCTTCCCCTGAGCTGATTTTGTCGTGGTGTGTCTTGTGTTAAGCCAATAAAAATTGGCATACACCACAGATAAAAATCAAGCCCAATAACCTGATATTAAATAAATATATATATAAAATAGTGTAGGGTCGGTAATTCTTCAATTCTACAGGGATAACGCAGTCATATCTCATGAGATAATGCTTGATTAAATTGGGGAAAAAAATACTGGAGTACAGTTTAATGCTCTCAAGCTAGTTATCTCAAGTTCTCTAATAGAAACATTTTGATTGTATGAGGACATAGGCTAATCTGTGCCAGCTGCTCTGTAGTTAGCTATTCCAAAAGTCTCGTTCTCCCTTCTCAAGCAATTTTTTTTTCTCTGTAGACATATTTCATGCAAAAGCTATGCCGACCTTTAAAGATGTTTTACGTTTTTGTCACAAGATGTGGTGACAGTGTTTATTTCTTTTAACGTCAGGAAACCCTACGTCTAAAAGGTTTTTTAAAAGTGTAGCAAAACACCTTGTTATTTCTGTCTTTATGAAGGGTAAATAACCATACCATACAGCTGTATGGTTATTATGGGAATATAGGGGAAGTTTTAAGACAGAGTAATGTTACTGTTTCATCATACAGAAGATGAACTGTTGTTTTTAAAGTTAGTAAAGTTTCGATCAAGTATGCATTTGTTCCTTTAATTCCTTACCACATTTGCTCATAAACTAAAGATGATGGCTATTGTTTATCTAATGGGCGCACCTAGAAATAATAGGTATAGGAAGAGTGTTGTCCCACTGTCTTATACAACTTCAGAAGATACAACTGACAGACATTCTTTTCCCAACGATTATTTACTCCAAAATGTACAGCACTATTTTTGTTTAGTGTGTTTACTTAACGTGCATTTGCAAGGGTAAATAAGCTGGACTTTGGCGATTTTGTAGTTGCATTTCCAGCTAACAGGTCATACTGCTCAGACTGGATTTGCATGAAAGCAAGGCAAATATGGGGTATGGGGTATGCATGCGTACACGTTTGAAAAAAAAAAGATCTGTTCAAGAAATATCCCATTACTAAAAGTCACTGTGTTGCACTGGGAGAGTCTTCTACGATTCACATATCTGAAGTGTGAATCATAGTTAACCCAGTCAGATTTTAATCCTGAAAAGCAAGGGATCAAGTCGAAAATGAAGAGTGGCATTTCAGCTTGTTATCAAGAAAACCTTTTTTTATGACAAAGGAAAATAAAGTAAGAAATATATAAATGCTTCCATTTAGGGCAGATTTTGAAACAAATGTTTCTCCTCCATTCTGTGGTGGGTTTATACCTTTTGCTTGAGGACATGCTATTGTTACTGCATCATGACTTCATGATTCGTCAAACTGCTTTTGTGTATATGTAAGCAGACACTTCTTAGAGACATACCATAGGCTGCCTATTGCATAGTTGCAAAGGGGAATGAGTCACCTGGAAAAGAAGCCAGCCAAGCTGAAATAAAGTGTGCAAACTTCATTTTTATTTTGCTTTAAACAAAAGCTTAATAATTAAAATGGCCCGTGCCTGTTCATTTTAAGAGATTGAAAAACTTAGAATGATCAGACATTTCCATACAAATATAAGTGCAAAATGTTAACCGGGATTTGAGATTTGTGGATTTATATAAGCATAACAGTTTGCTTAAAAGACTTAACATTTGAAGAGTACTTACTGCAACCCAGCTAAACTGGAATATGCACATATGTAGATGGGAAACACTAATGCATACAGTCCGCTTCCTACCACGTAGTAATTCTTCATTATTCATTGGTAATTCAGTTTACCGGCACTCACTGAATCTTGACATTTTCCCTTTTTTGTGGTTCTACAAATAGTTGTTATATGTATCTGATCCTGATATTGTCCCCATTGTTAATAGCTAGATTACACCAATCTGAATTTAATTCACTAAATAGTATTCAGAGACGGGTCTCTTTGATTTCAGTAACACTAATTGTGAAGAAATGGCACGCAACTTAATTTATTCTGTTAGTTTGAAGGGCTGAGCCACTGAAAATGCAGTTCAAACAGAAGCTGAGGATTTGTGAAAATCAGGTCAGGTTAATTGCTGGGCTTTCAAATCTAACTTCACAGTTACAGGAAAAAAATTGGTCCTTCTTATGTTCTGAAATTTCTTATGCTTTAAACTTATAAAGTCAATTAGAATATCATATTTTTGACTTAAATAATTAAGGGTCCAGGAGACACAATCCCCCTGGCAGGGGCCTTCCCGTGATGCTCATTAACAGTAGAGAAAATATTTTTACATCCTTTAATTGTGTCAGTTCTAGCATCTACTATATCTCTCCCTTCCTTTTGTAGTTATAGATTACAGTATCTTTTGCATTATTTGAAACTTAAGTAATACTTCAGTAGTCTGAATCTCTCACTAAATATCCTGGTCACTGGCCTCACATACTCATTCCCACTGCTTTACTCACTGATTTCCCACTCAGTCTTTACTCAGCTGAGGCTTAAATCAGACACTAACTTTCAGACNGAGGCTTAAATCAGAGGCTTAAATCAGACACTAACTTTCAGACTGCAAGAGCTACGACTCATTCAGTAGGTCCATCTTGCACTTTGGACCTGACAAGAATTTTCCTCCTGTGCCGTCAATGCCCACGTTTGCACCCCTGAAAAGTCCAGTTGATTTGTCTGTGGACGGTGCTGACCAGCCTGTCCTGCTCACAGTCTCCATGTTTCCCTGAGTCCTGTGATTGCCTTCACAGACTGGCAGCTCTTCTCTGAACATCCCAAGCGTTTCTTTCTCCTTGGATCTTGCAAGGCCACCTTTGATCTTAGGCTCAGTGTTATTAGACAACTATCGTCGTTGCCTAAATTATGATCTGAATGTGACTTATTCATCTCATTGTTTTAGTTTGCCTCTACTGTTTCGTTACAACTTCTTTAAACCTCCTCTGCATCCTTGCATTAATATGCAATCGAAGACACTGTTTATTAGCGTGAGACATTAATCAGATAGTTTTTCCAGGCTCTCCTACTAGCCTTCATCCAATAGTATTTAGCATGGACTACATGTTATCCTACTCACAGAACTTGATAAGCTACCCTCTGAGGGCTACCTCTGAGGGCTGCTCAAGTGCAATTCAAGAGTTTCCTATTATCCAGAGACTAAATTACCTCTTGTCCTCTCTGACCTGGAAATCTTGGGGTGTTTGGGTTATTTTTGTTTTCTTTTTTCACTGAAATTCTACCTCAAAGTAAGGTGACATCATTGAAAAAGACAGATTTGCCTAGTTTAGGCAATCATTTCTGGTTATTTCACAAACTCTGTTCCATCTGCAGCCACAGAGGTGTCATAGCAGACATTGACTTAGTTCTTACTGCGGCTTAGTGATTATAACCAGGTGCTTGATACAACTCAGTTATTGAAGTTTTTTGCAGCTTTAATAGTTGTCGTTTTTTTCTTGTGTCTATGTTTATGCTCTTTTTTGGATGAAAGATGCAAAGCCAGGCTTAACATGCCCCACAGCTGCTCCCCTATTCCCTTGCTTCATCAATGTATGCTCATTGGTCATTGCATCTCTGATTTTGCTACCAATTTTTTCTCTTAGCTCAACCATTAATAAACCACAAATGTCAGACTCGTGTTTTCAATGACACAATACGGACTAACACACCATGTAACTCAATGACGCGGGGAGACAAAGTCAAAAAAGACTTAGAAACAAGGCTTTCCTCCAGCACTTTTGAAGACCATGTTCTCCAAATTTTGAGAGATAATGATATGCTTCATGTGAAACATTTATTTTGCAGAAACTCACTCTAATATTTCAAACTGAGGAACTGGAAGGAAACTTCATTGTGCAATTCTCAGTCCTTGAATTTGTGATCTCTTCCTTAAAAAGGAGAACCCCGCCATGGAATTCACTTGAGGGTAGGAAGGTTGAATTAGAGAGCCATGATTTGTGACCATTGCCTCTTAATCCTAAAGCTTCTTGAAATCTATGTTATTCCTAGCCCGGCTGGCCCATCAGCAAGATCACGTGGATCATTAATGATCCATTTAGTGTTCTAAAGCCAATAGAATTAACAGAGTGGTTTATGTCAGGTAGGACCATTTCAGTAGAGGTTGGTTAAGATTTTTCCACCAGCCTGAACAGGATGAATTAAGCAATGGTCAAGGTAGCATCTCTGAAAATGCTTGAATAAATTATACAATTTGCTTTATTTCATTCTCTTGAACCTGAACTGGTCATATGGCTTTCAGGCCATTAAGAAATGGCAATCATACCATGCTGAGTTTCCTAAACAGATTCAATTAAATCTGGATGAGTAAATGTTCCCTGCAACATATCCAAGCTAAGAGCCTTATTGAATACCTGCTCAAAATAGCAATGTTCAATATTTTTAAAATATCCCTCACTTTCTGCTCTTCATATTTGAACTTTTTTACACTTCATTGGTAGCATGAAACTTCAGGCTACTTGAGAAGAATAACAGAAAACCCAAAATACTGATTTTCATATTCTTTTTTTTTTTTTCCTGCCCTGAGTGCTTCTTTCTCCAAGACCCTTTCTCTCCTGTCTTCTTGGCATATATGAGCTTTATTCCATCTGGTTTTTTATAATACAGTTTGTTCATTGTTAGCAACATCCTGCTTGAGTGTTTATAGTTGCTTTTTTGTCCGGTTAAAATCCACCAGAAGTGCAGTGCCAAGATCATAGCAAGGTGCTGATTGACAATACTGTTGTTTTGTTCATGCTGGAGCAACTTTGAGTTTCTTAGTCTTTCCTTTCATATCTTTATCTTTTCTTATTCATAATGAGTTTTCTTTTCCTGTGCTTTTTTTCAGCTCTCATTCTATGGCCAGAGTTTATTTTTATATTTTAATTCAAAATTAGTCTTTTCAAAATGAAATCTTGCTACAAATCCAGTACATTTCCAAAAGTTATATTTATTTTCAAATTTTTTGCAGCATGTTCTGAGATTTTTAAATATTTCTAGCCATAACTACTGGAATTCTGTAGTTACCGAAATCTTGACTTCCACCAAGAAATACAGATTCAAGTGGGGAAAACAATTTGAAAATAATTAAAACCATGCTGCAACTAAATCATTAAAATATTTTCAAATTGTTTTGTAAGAATGAAATCATATTCACCCCAATAATTGTTTTGGGCAAGAGTTTAGAATGGAATCCAAGTTTGTTGGAAATTAGTTGAAGTATCCGATTTAATCCTGGCTCTGGAATGTTTGTCTTTTTTATTCCACCTTCTCTTTGAGGTAACTCTTGAACTCAAACCTCCTATTTGGTAAAGCCACACTTGGAACTGACATTAACTTCTGTATCTGTTTTCCATTCTTATATATATATATATATATATATATATA
>VUYV01000247.1:1125338-1172546 GCA_008711295.1 Anarhynchus alexandrinus
TATATATATATATATAAAAAAAAAATGTTTGTATATTTATGCACCTCCTGCATTGCTGTGGTCACATTTACAATATAGATATGTTGGGTGGTAGTCAGAACTAGGACGTGTAACCAACCTCACCTCCCATTCCAATTGCCAAGCTCCTAATTGTAGGCTAGTGGGTCCTTCGTGGACAGACGCACTGACACAGGCTGACCGACCGACCTCAATTTGAGCACCATGTCCTTTCTGAGTAGACGGGCGCTTCTCCCCTTCCGTTCCTGACTGTCAGAGCCGAGCGCTAACGCCGTTACCTTCTGCAGCCTAATTGAAACTCACAGAAACAAAACAGAAAAGGAAAAAGCTGTGGCCACCGTCCAGTCTCAGCTGGACTCGAGTCCAGCTAGCGCTTTGCTAGTTAGCTTCTCCCTGGCGGTAGGGGCTCAGGTTTCATCTCAGGCTGTCATTTACTGCTTATTTACTCCTTATTACTGTCTTGATTGACAGGCTAAACACAGCCTGTGGTTTTTTAGATAAATGTGTTAAGAATTCAGGTATGATACGCTATAATCTGTCACATCAATATTTCTAATGTGTTCTGTTTCCTTTAATATTTTTTCCTCGCCTTGGTATATACATATGAGATGTTTTCAGACTTTATAGGAAGAAATACTTAGTTTTTTTAAACAGCTTATTCCTTCAGTGTCTGAGACTTTTTCCTTCATTGTAAAACAAAAATCTGGAAGTAGAAGAATAAGCAGTGGGGAAGAATAAAATCTAAATATAGTTTTCGATCTAATAGCTATCCATACAATTTAGAATAATATATATTTGCTATTGCTGATAGAGGAAATAAAAATCCTCAGACAGTCCTGGTATATGTCACACGACAGTCATCATGGCTGAGTTATCAAATTATGTGAGAGAAAATTACATAATGATATCCCCGTGGGATTGGTGCTGAATTGTCACCTTAGTTGCAATAAATTGTGAGTGTTTTCAAAAAGAATATACAGTGCTATTCAGCTTTGAAGCTATTTGTCTTGCTTCCTAAAGAGGATTCGTTGTCATACAATGCAGTGTAATTCATTTGCGGGTGGGCACAGCTCCAGGGTACGACTGGCAAACACACCCGGCGTGGGTAAAGCCGTATCCAAAAGCAGCAGCACCTATCCAGCAGCAGTACAAACACTAAGCGGAATACAATAAAGAGGTAAATCATTGAGCAAAAGGTCCTGAGCATACTGTGCTATTCCATTCTTAGAGACGCGCTTTTTACATCAGTTTCACCCGTAGTGAAGGCAGAGGGTTTTGCAAGTTGCTCCCGAGGAGCAGAGCCCAGGAGAGACTCGAGAGACGTGAGAATGGACAGAGATGGAAGAAACCGATCCCTGCCATTGCAGTGGGGAGGGGAAGGAATGAGCCTGAACAGGAGACTAGGGGGGAACATAATACCATCTCCAAGGACAAGAAAAGTCTGTCATGTAGACCAAAAATTGGCAAAAATAAGAATTAATGAGTTCAAGCTAGAGAAAGATTGAGATTCCACATCAGAATTAGGTTTTCAGCGCTAAGGAAGGAAGCACTGGAATAAAACCTTCTTTGCTTGGGGCAGTTTTGAAGGTTTGTAAGAGGAGCTGGAGAACCATCCATCAAGTGTGACAGTTCTGTCATTGAGAGGGAGACAGATGACATGACATTTCAAGATCTCCTCCAGTTGTATTTTTAATGATTCTATGACTTTCTATTGTTAGCTCATTAATACTGTATATAAATGTATAATGTTTAATATTGTGTACTATTTAAAGCATTTAGTGTTGATGGTTTCAGATGAGAATAGTCACGAGACTCGAGAAGCTGAACTTAGTGTTGAAAAAGCAGTGAGTGCTTAAAAACAAGTATACAAATTGTATTCATTTAAATGTTTATGGAAAATTGCTTTAGTAGCGGTTATGTGGTGCAACTTTGTGCCTGCTTCTAAAGATTTAGGGTAGAAATGCTAAAGGAAAATGAGTATTTAAAGTGAATGACAGAAAAACCTCCACAGCAAACTTTTTTAGAGGAGAATGAATTCAAGGATTCAAAAAAGGTAGTTGCAGAAGAATGAGGCTTTCACAGTAACTTTGTCTTTTGGTAGTGTGTGTTACGTGGGTTATGTCCTTTGAAGTGGATGAATAGTGAACCCTAAAGGCTCGTTTGCAGGCCAGCGTGTGTGGCTGAGCAAGCCCTCAATGCTGCGCACTGTGCACAGATCAATCCCATTAAGTAACGTTTAATAGCTAGAATAATTCCAGCGCGCATAAACATATTTCAAAGGCATACACGAAATAGCTGAATATATTATACGGAAGAGCGGAATTCCTTGTCTGAACCACAGACTTTTACAAAATTCCAGTCAACCACTTACCACATGGTCAGAGACTTAGCTTTGATGAATTTCAGACAACAATATACACAAGACAGATGCTATTAAGGGGTGTTTGAGGTAAACAAGGGTGTTTTTTTGTAGTTTTTACCCAATTTGGGCCATTATCAGCTCTGCAGAAGGCATCTCACATTTAGTGCAGGATTTCAGACAAGCTGACATGACAGCAGCATCTTGGCTATAAATAGCCAAGGAACAAATATCCAGGAAATATTTTATTTGTAAAATATTGTGTGTGCCATATAAAGGGTGATCCAGCTTCCTTTGATTCCATAATTTCTCAAAACCTCTGATTGCCATTTGCTACTACTTCCTAAAAATTCAAAGTGAAAGAGAGGACGTGCACCATGAAGACTTTGAGCTATCTAGAATCTTTCTTCATGTGGCTGAAAAGGAAGAGCAGTTCATAGAATCATAGAATCATAGAATGGTTTAGGTTGGAAAGGACCTTGAAGATCATCAAGTTCCAACCCCCCTGCCATAGGCAGGGACACCTCCCACTAGACCAGGTTGCCCAAGGCCACGTCCAGCCTGGCCTTGAACACCTCCAGGGATGGGGCCTCAACAACCTCTCTGGGCAACCTGTTCCAGTGCCTTACCACCCTTAAAGTGAAAAACTTCTTCCTAATGTTCAATCTAAACCTGCCCTCTTCCAGTTTGAAGCCATTCCCCCTTGTCCTGTCACTACATGCCCTAGTAAAAAGTCCTTCCCCAGCTCTCCTGTAGGCCCCCTTTAGGTACTGGAAGGCCGCAATAAGATCTCCCCGGAGCCTTCTCTTCTCCAGGCTGAACAGCCCCAACTCCTTCAGCCTCTCCTCATAGGAGAGGTGCTCCAGCCCTGAGATCATCCTCATGGCCCTCCTCTGGACACGCTCCAGCAGGTCCATGTCCTGTTGCCTTCATCAACTTCTCCAATCCCCACATTTGATCCCGATCCCAATTTGAGGGGCTCAGTTTGCCAGTGACTAGGCTTCCATTCAGTTAACATAAGAAGTCTGATATGAACATCTAATTTTTTAATCCTTTTGTTGAAACACTTTTGCTGAGTCAAGTTCTGAAAATTCAGGGGTGTTGGGTCTTAACCCAAACCTGAACTCTAACTTTGGTTTGGTCTTATTCACAAATACGAATTTTATCCTCATTCCAGATCAAGATTCTTACCACCACCTCCTCAGTCACCAATAACAGTTCTCATAGTTATCAATGTGCTGTGGATTGTGATATAAAACTACCCTTAGTTTAAATCTTACTGTGCAGAAGTAATTTAATAAGAAAGTAATTGTCACCGGGACAATCCAATTTTCACATGGGAAAGACTGAGCTCTTTTTCAAGAAAACAAGGCACTTAAACTCCTTTCACTGAATATAGAAAATTAGTAATGGATTTTCTCATGCTATCATGTTCTCCTGCAAACTTGTGACATTAAAAAAAAATATCTCTGGCATTTCATCAGCTGCATAGATTGGCAAAGCTCAAGAAGGATACATGGGTGAATTGAGGGGCAGGGGACAGCAGTTGACTGTTCTTTCTTGACAATATGCCTTTCTTTCAGACCCTCACTGACCAAGTTACAAATGTGCAGACTCCCTCAAGCTCCTTGTAGTGGTGTCCTGAAGAAAAACATTTGACAAGCCCCCAGACCCAACAATGCCTATAAAAATCAGCATAACCTCGCCTGTAAAAACAAGGTTACAGTTATGTGGTCGTTTTGCACCAACATAAACCCAGGCTTTTGCAAAAGAAAAAAAAAATGGTACAGCTTTTTGTCCTGCCTTTTTTTGGCCTTCCTCGGCCGGCACTGACGTTTGCATGGCTGCACAGAGAACCGGAGTAGGGAACTGACCCTGCTCAGCACTACCCCTTCCCCGGGGACTGCGTTCAGCTGGATCCCCACTGCCTCACTACTGGAAACTGGTGCTGGCACAAGGGGAGGTAAGGGGCAGCCTGGGAGAGTAAATGGGAACAACAGCTTGTAGTAGAACTGCAAATTTGGGGAAAATTAAAGCAACCGTGAAGCCATGACCTGTATCAGATCATGATTTAGTTATCTATTTTTTAAAACTAGGTTCAGAGCACAGCTATAAACACAACAAAGTACAAAGTTATTAAATTATTGAGTTCTGATCACACTTGAATCTTGAAATACGAAACTTTTATATCATGTAAGGTGAAAGTATATTTTAAATCATTGACCACTGTAAGGTTTAGTAGTGGATTTACTATACAGTAGGGAACATCCATTCGAGTTTGTCTTGCTATTGAAAGGCATCTTTGCAAGAAAGAGATGAGCAGTCTACATAATCCGTGGAGAGGTATAGCCAAAAAGCTCAGCTCATATTATATAGCATTATATAGCTAACAATCAGTTTTCGGATAGTAAATACAGAGAAGCTAGGCAAAATGCTTGGATTTACAGCAAAGCACCAGTCTTGCAGCAGTATGGTAGGCAAAACTGGGAGGCAAGCAATAGATCTTTGAGCTTTGGCACTTCCAAATAATGTTTTACTGCAACTTTTTCTGAATATTGTCCTTAACTGTAGGAAGAGACACTGGTCACCCTATTCAATGTCTTGCTCTTGGAGATGCGAGTGCTGTAATTGCCAATACTGTTATAATGATTGGAGGGGGGAGGGGAGGGAAGAGAGGGGAACACGATGGTTTACATTGATTAAGGCCTACAGTAAAAAGGTCATTCAGTTTTACAAACGTTTTTCTGTATATACTGACAACTAAATCAGTCGTGTCATGCAAGTCACATGCAAACATAAGTAGCATTCTGAGAATCTCTTCCAGTGTTTTTACTGCAGAGAACTCTGAAAGAAACAGTGCTATTTTGAAGTTCACTGTTTCTAAACAAATTCAGTCTTATTACAGAAGAGTTTAAATTCTCAGTTTCCCTCCTCTATTTGTCACGAAATGCCTGCAGAAGAAAACATGACTCTGCTATAACTTCTGGAAGTTTGCAACAGCCTTCATCATCCATTGCTACATCTGCCACAACAGTAAGCCTAAGAAAATCTTTACACCATTCTCTCAGGTCACTTGCATGACTTCAAAAATCTTCAGTTAATGCATTTTTTTCTGATGAAATGAACTAGAAGAAACACCAAATATTTAAAAGAGATTTCCAAATAGCTTTGCGTGGAAGGGTGGTCTGTGCAGGGACAGAATATTAACAGTACAGGAAAATTTTGTATATTGCCAAACTTCTCTGAAGTTTGCTCTTCTATGTTTGCAGAAGATAACTCCCCTTTTGCATTTTTGTTGTTTTCTGTACCACAAAATTGTCCTGTTTGGATTAGCATTAGTATTTCCCACTCTGCTAACCATTGCCTCACCTTTTTAATACCATTTTTACTCTAGTGGTACTTATTTTCTCCAAGCCTTATTATCTGAACTGCAGTGCTGTACTTCAGTGCTGCTGAAGAGCACAACAAAGGAAAGAAAAACACAACCACCCCAAATTATGTCTTCCATTTTGCCCATCTTGACAATAGGACTGTAACTGGGTCTTGTCATATCACAAATAGAGCACCCCACACCACATCACATCGCCTCACCTCTTTCAACCTGCATTCTTAATTTAACTCTGAATTTAATAGGTTAACATTTTAACCATCTAAGTCATTTCCATTTCTCACCTGGAAGAAGTTGGAGTGCGGTTTATGGGTTTTGATTCTCATGCGATGCTGTGTTACTTTCCTCACTCCACAGACAAAGTAGGTCCATTCTGCAGTAGAGCAGATTAACTGGTGACTCAATTAAAGGACGTCTTAGGCATCTGGTTTCACAATTTTTGTGCCTTGATCCCGGGTGTCCTTTCAGACACTATGCTGCTTGGACTCCCTGTGACTCAGTATGGTTGGTATATACCTGTCTATATCATATAACTTTCCATACAAGAACTTGAGCTCTTCTCTCCACATTGAATCCCCCACCTCATTCTTTCTACCATCAACTCTGAAGTCCCGTATTTTCTTTGTTGTCTCTTTACAGAGGTGTCCATAATCTAGTCATCTTCAGGGTACAGGGGAAGAGAATACTCATTGCTGAGTGCACCCTATCTCAGCTTTCCTTGATTCCCTTTCTCTTCTAACAGCCTCCTCCAGACATGAGAGGGATTGGAAACTGTTTGTGTTTGGCAGAGAAACGTACTGAATCTGTCGTGTAAACTGCTAACTTGAGCAAGATTACCAAAAGCAGAAAGATAAATGCAGATTCTTCTGCCTCTAGCTAGGTATCTAAATAAATGACCAGTTTCTCAGAAGCAGTTAAGCACTGGGCTGATTTCAGTGGGTTGCGTGTTCCTACGTTTTGTCATTCAGTATATAAAAATTCTCAGGCAACTCTTGGTAATGAGCCAACCCAATCTGTTTTTTTTTTTAAATTAGTCTCTCCAGGTAAACTTGTAGTATTTATTTCTGCATTTATAAAATGCCAAATTTAAACTTACCATCAGTGTACAAAGTCTCTTCACTGCACAAATCAGAGTGCATGCATGCATGTGTGTGTGTTTATGTGACTTGTAAATACATAGAAATATAAATAAACCCACAGGACTCAAAAAAGTAATATCAAATTAAAGTAAAAGGCAGAAGCAGTTAAATATTTATATTTTTACCAAAAAAAATCCCAGATGAATGATAACTTGGATGTCTTCAAGATAAGACCTCATGTCAGGGTTTACAAGGTTAAGTAACCAGCTAAACCTGCTCCCCTCGTATGAAGATTTGTTATAATTTTTGTATAACAGCACATTTCTTCCATAATGACTCCTAGCTTTGCACAAACTTTTTGCTTGTAAAGAAAAGCAAATATAGCAGATTTTCTGCAACCTATTAAGTTAACTGGACTTGAAACTCAGTGGATACTCTCCCCTCCACACCCACAAATAATAGGTAAATTTATTAAGGTATTATTAGCAAGAGAATTGTGTTGTGTTTTTTCTAATAGGCTGTTTTTTCATTAATTCACATGACAATCATATCAATGAACAGATACCGTATCTAAAAAGATTGAGTTGACAGTGCATGATGATCTCTTCAGAGAAAAGTTTTTTTCCCATGAGGACAGTCATGATGAGAGCAGGTTGCCCAGAGAGGTTGAGCATTCTCTGTCCTCGAGGGTTTCCATAACCTGACTGGATCAAGCNAATTCACATGACAATCATATCAATGAGCAGATACCGTATCTGAAAAGATTGAGTTGACAGTGCAACCTGTATTCTTAAAACTCTTCACTTACGAGGGTAGCATGATAACCATTTAAGACAAACACTTCTATTTCTCACCTGGGAGAAGTTAGAGTGTACAGTGGTTTGTGGGTTTTAATTCTCATGTTTGTCCTAGGTCTGATTCAAAGTTCATTGCAATCGTGGCAAGAGTCCTATTAATTTCAGGAGGCTGCTCAGAACTACTATTGCAGTATCTTCAGATACGGTGGAGTAGAGCGTCACTAATAGGCTTCATACAGGTAGTGGTCATTACCTGGTTTCTATGTTTTCATTGGTAAACTGGAGGACAAACTAGGTTTTATACTCATTCCTCTTCCCCCAGCCTCTTTGCGCTGTCTTCCCTGCAGTGTAAAACTGGAAGTATTTGGTTTGCTTTCCATTTCTAAACAATTCCTTACTTCCAGGTTTGAAACGCATTAGATGATCTCTTCAGAGAAAAGTTTTTTTCCCATGAGGACAGTCATGATGAGAGCAGGTTGCCCAGAGAGGTTGAGCATTCTCTGTCCTCGAGGGTTTCCATAACCTGACTGGATCAAGCCCTGAACAGCTTGGTCTGATCTCCCAACTGGCCCTACTTGAGCAGAAGGTTGGTCTAGAGACGTCCAAAGTCCTATCCAACCAATTAACCTATGATAAGCCTTATTTTGTTTTGTACATGTACCTATTCTTTTTCTCTTTCAAACCTCAAGACTGACAAAAGGTGAAGAAATTGAGGCGAGGGGATTACAGGTGGAGAGAATGGTTCAAGTAAAGTATCCTAAATGCCACACTGGTTCTCACTATAGTATCGTTTGTGTCCTCTTTAAAAAGCATATTGCAATAAGTGCTAAAAACTATCACAGAATCACAGAATGGTTGAGGTTGGAAGATACCTCTTGAGATTGTCTAGTCCAAGAAGAGTTAGAGCAGGTTGTCTGGAACCATGTCCAGTCAGATCTCCATGATGAAAACTCCATAACCTCTCTGGGCAACCTATTCCTCTTCTCAGTCACCCTAACAGTAAAGTTTTTTTTCTTCGGTCTAAATGGAATTTCTTGTATCTTGGTTTGTTCCCATTGCCTCTCATCCTGCCTCTGGGTACCACTAAGAAGTGCCTGGCTCTAACTTACTCACTCATCTGACAGATCCCTCTTGAGCCTTCTCTTCTCCAGGCTAAACAGTTCTAGCTTTCTCAGCCTCTCCTCATACAAAAGATGCTCCAAACCTTTAATCATCTTCACCAGACTTTCTCCAGTATGTCCATGTTTCTCTTGTACTGGGGAGTCCAAGACTGGACCCAGCATCAAACCCAGACGTGTCTCACCAGGGCTGAACAGAGGGGAAGGATAACCCCCTTGTCCTGCTGGCAACGTTCTTCCTAGTGCAGCCCAGATACTGTTGGTCTTTTTTTTTGCCATGAGGTTGCATTGTTGGCTCATAATCATCCTCACCATTGTGTTTCTAGGTGTGCCTCATGTCTTAAGGAGGAACAAATCACAAGTTATGAAGTATACTAATGGGCCAAACGTGAAATCTTTTGCGTCTGCCATATATTCAGTTATATTACCCTAAGTCCAAATTTTCTTTTAAGAATGGGGTGTCCTAAGTGTTGGTGCCGCATCAGGCATCCAGACACCTGTGACTCTCGTTCTCAAGCACTTCCAAATTGGATAAATGTGAACAGTTGGAGTACAAAAAACTTGTCACAGTTCAAATATAGATTTCCAAATGATGAGTTTTATTGCCCAGAGAAATTAACTTCTAATATTATGGAAACTGAAGTCCTCAGGAAGTCTTTGCATTTTTAACTGTGCTATACAGATAATAAAATTGTGGTATAACACTTTTAAATATTATAAACTTCAAAGGATAATAATAGATAAATTCAAAGAGATTCAATGTTTTGTGATCCATCTACTTACATTTTCTCACATGCTGACACGTCACTAATGCCGATTTCATTTCTGATTATTAAAACAGAGTCACTATTTTGCCTTGTTTGACACGGATTTACAGCATAATAGGAAAGCAGTAAGAAGTTCACTGAAATATGTTCTTGTTGATTTTGCACAAAGTTACTAGATCTGAGGTAGTTTTGCGATAATATAAAAAATGCAGCATCAGTCACGATCACTCACATTCTATTTCATCACAGTTCTATTTAATCACAGTATTTTTCCAGTCCGATAAATAGTACTTAGATAACTGTCATAATATTTTCCACAAAACAGAAGTCTTTCCCCTCATAGCAAAGAGAAATGGGGTTCAGTAAAGGTGAAAACCTGCTTTTTGCTTGCTTTCTAAGTCATAGCCATAAGAGTGTGGTTATAAAATGTGACTACAATGCTAATTTACAAAATATGGAGAAGAAGAAGAAGGAAATTGGAAAGTAATCGAATATTCTTTTTGCTGGAAAGACCATGATTAATGATTTTATGTTTAACTATATTTTTTTTCCACCCAATGAAGACAAATTATGGTCATGTTGTGCTCTGTGCATGATTTGATTTTAGCAAATTTTCATAGTCATAATCCTGACATGATCCTAAATCAGGAATGATTCCTGGGAGTTGGGTGTCATCAGACTGGTGACTGTAAACAAGCGTAACTCCAGAGAGTGGGATTTCACCCATCGTCTGTGGTTTATGAAATTGTATTGTAAGTTTAAGATAATTATCTTCTACACTGGACAAGATATAGCATTTAGGGTTGTTACTTTTATGGTTTGGTTTGCTTCTGTTGGTTACCCAAATTGGTGCCACCAATCGTTATTTGCATTAGTATCGCAGGAGAATTGGTATAATGTTAACGCACTAATAACAGTCTGAGAAGTCTATGTTTTCCATTAATATCTAATTAATAGCTAATTGTCATTAGCTAGAATGTGATCGTGATTGACTTAGTTTCATACTACAGAGCTGTCGTGTTTCAAGAGCGACCGCTTCATGAGTAACCACTGCCTGCTGTCCCTGCTGAGTTAACGCAGCCATGTGATAATGATTCCTCAGATTGTTTTGCCCCAAGGTTTTGGGGTGATTTTCCATTTCATCAATAGTGAATTGCTAAATTTCATTATCAAAATAACATCTCTGCTAGATAGTTTACTTGGCTGACACGAAACATGGGAAAGTACAATCAAAACTGCCTGAACTAAAACAGAGTACAGTCTACAGGTTGAGTGTGTGTTTAGGCAAAAACAGCTGTAGAAAGGAAGTTACTAAAGAGGAATGCTTTTGTTTAGATTAAATTAGCTTTGAACGTAAAAGATGGCAAGTTTCTTCAATGGAAATCAGGTTAAATTCAGGAGAACTTATCTGTGAATTGCATGTGAGTTTGAAAGATCTTGTGAAAAGTTAGGGAAATGGAGAAGTTTCACCTCACTTCTAGTCCTGAAATCTCCCAGTTCCTGGAATTTACCAGCTTGGCTATATTTGAATTTTATCCTCTCTGTCATTTTCCAACACATTTCCCTTTTTTCCCGAGAGAGAGCAGCTCTATCCCCATAAGCACTATGCTCCACAGAAGGAGCTGTATTTTTTTGTCTGGAAGTATAAAAAGCAGGTGTTTTGTTAAGACAATATGTTATTCAGAGCTGACTTTCTGATGTAATTGTATTTATTAGATTTCTTTTAAGGATACAGTAGTGAAAATCACAATTGCAACATTATATAGCAACTAAGTGCCTCTGAAGACTTCCCTTTTGCAAACATAACTTATTTGTGGGTTTAACAGGAATTGAAAAGCGCACGTAAACCAGTGCCATTGAATACTTTATATCTGGAAAATCGAGTCAGCTATCTAAAGTTCTTGTAAGAAAAATCAGAAGGAAAGCTAGTTTCTCAAAACTTGCGTGAATGGGTAGGGATAGCTGCGTGCATGAGCATGTCTCCTCACCTGTGCGTGTGTACACCAGTGTATGCTTATGTTATTTGTTCCATTTTCAGCCTATTCTAAATATTAGTTCCAAATATGATTTATAATAGTAATCTTACTCTGACTTTCGCTTGTCTCTAGGCCTTGTGTCTTATGTCAAAAATGAACTGAGGGCTTTAACTTTTTCATTGTGTTTTAGTGTTCTCCGCCTGCAATCCCTCCCAAATAATGAAGAATAGGACTCTAACGTGGTACTGTGGAGCATAAAATTTAGAGAAAGATACAATTCTTAGATATTTTTCAAAGTTTGTGAACTGTACGCTGCAATGCAGAAAGATGAAAATTACACATCTGATTTATACACCTGCTAGGAAAAATCAACAGATCATTCCAAAATAGCATATTTTTCATTTTTCTTTTTTGTTTTCAGTTCAGATGAAAACCTTCACAGTATAAAATCAGTGATTTAATAACTTTCTATTTTTCAAAAAGGGTATTTTTGAGCAAGGAAAGACAAGAATGAGTAATTTAATGCCATCCGATATACGTAGCATTAATACGAGACTTTAAGTTGGTCCAGCTGCTGGCTGCAGATCAAGAATACCAGACAAAACTCAACCAACTCTTTCTGTAAAAGATCCCTTTCTTTCGTGGGTAATTGAGCTTGCCTGGTCAGCTGTGCAATAGGCTTACCTCTTAAAACCAAGGTCTCCTTTTCAAAGAAACAATGAGCACCTTGACACAAGAGTGTCAGGGAGGAGCGAGGTTGGTGGCGCCCTGATGGCCCTGACAGGGGGCTGCTTGGAGCGGGACATCCTCTCCCCTCCTTAACCACAGGGGACCCCACTGGCACTAATGAGGTCTGCTCTGGTCTGGAAACCAGCAGATGCTTTGAAAAGGAGCGCTTACGGGGAAGGTGGGAGTGATCCAACCCCTCCTGCAGGTATTATGGGAGAGCACAAAGTTAGTTTTGCGTACTAAATACTTCTGTACATAATGTCTGCTCTGAAAATTAAAATAAGTTTTAATCTTAACAGTACATCTTTTCAAAAGGTACCCTTTGCTTCAGCTCTCCTCAGCTGAAAGACGTATGTGGGAAAAGGGGCTACAGGAGGAAGAAGAATGTGTCCGTATGATGTAAAACAGTGGCTGCAGGAGAAGGGGAAAAATACACTTCAAGAAATACAGGGTTTAAGAGAGCAAGGAAGTGAAGGGTATCTGCTTCAATTGTTTTGTCATGCCCTGATAAGACAAAATGGATGTATTAAATCCAAACTTAACTAGCGTTGTACTCCTTAACTGTTTTCTTTTGTTTGAAAAGGCTAAAATCATTGTAACCTACTGGTAATATGGATATAAAACTGTTGCAACCTTAAAAAAAAAAAGGGGGAGGAGGAACTTTTTAGAAATACTCTGATTAATGCTGTCAGTGTGTGTTGTTTATCCATCGAATGTTCAAAACAAAAAAAAATAAATAACATTATGCGCAAAGAACATTGTATTCAGAAATTGCCAGGTGTTCTCCATGCAGAGTGCTATAGGGTTATCATGTTAATAAACAACCTCCGTTCGTAAATGCAAGCACAAAGCAGCTCGGTGGTAAAAAGACAAACAAGCACTTGAAGACACAGGAGTACATAGAGGAAAAAAAATAGTGTTATTCTTTTCAATAACAATATAAGCTCCAAAATGACAAAAGTGTCTAAAAAAGTGGCTGAGTCTCATCTGTAACCATGTTCTCCAAAATGTTTTCATTTTATTAGCAGTGTTTGCTGATGGTAGCAACAGGGCTTGTGAACTGTTTTCCTTGTAAAAACGTTTGGATTTCTTTTAATATGACCTTAACTTTGAGGTTTTAATACTTAATTTAGGAGTAATTCAAGCATCCTTCATTCTGGGAAGAGTTACAATGCTTTCTGTTCTAAACATATGAATATATTGGAATTTAACTAGCTCCTTTATCACACCAGTGAGGATACAAATTAAAAGAAATATTGTTTTTTCCAGTTCATGACCTAAAGTATTTCCTCTTTGTGTGGAGACATGTTAAAAATAAAATCTCCAGACAAATCACATCTCAAGTTTGACCTACTGTATACGTTTGGGATGCATTTCTGAATTGCCCAAGGCAAATGCCTGCAAAGGCAGAAATTAAGGTTGCAAGGGAATTCTTTGATCAGGCACCTTCTAATGCCCGAGTTTTGAGTTCATAATGATAAAGGTAGACTTCCGTATAATTGTATAAATGTAATTTATATTTTTGCATTCTGATTTGGAAGGTAGCTACCTATCAGTGGGGAAAAATGTGGAAGACTGGGTGCAAAGAAAATACTGTGTTTTCAAAAGAAAACAAATGAATTGCTAATATCTTGCTGGCTTTAGATCATATCACACTTCAGTAATAAAATCTCAGAATATACACACAAGGGAGATGCAAAAAAGACAAATATGCTATAAAGCTCTTGGAAATTTATTAGATAATATCAAGGCTAAAACTCTCTAAATGTAAATTAATCTTATAGTAATATTTATTTAGTGTGTTGTGCTGAATTTCCAACTTAAGATTTTTTTATTTTTATGTGTTAATTTTTTCATATAATGCTTAGCTTTTCATGTATATAATTTTATAGTGCCCGAGCCAAACAGAAGGTGATTATTGTGTTATTCAGTAAATTGTAAAAATAGAAACTGCAGTTAAAAAGTTAAAACTTCTCACGACAAGGCTGCTGTCAACAGCAGTCAGAAACGCAAACCATTGCTCGGACTTCTGAACAGAATAGCTAAATTCCATACTGATAATATTATTGTTTTCTGAGAGCAGTGTTTGCCTGCAGAGCCAGCCCGTTGTGTCAAGCCAGAATATCACTTTGAGCAATATTTTGCCACCTCTTCGTTTCAGCAGATTCTTCTCCAGCATTCTCAATCTGCTACATGCAGAGCAAGTTTATACATTTTTGGCAGGATAAGTCAAACAATTTGCTTGGGGAAAATTCCAGATTTTTTTTTTCTGTCTTCATGTAAAATGCCTGTTATCTCTCTAGTCTGAAAAAAAACCACCATAAAACAAACAAACTAAAAAGCCCCACCCAGTCACCACCACTCATTTTGTTGTGGTGTGGCAATCAACTGTTGGGTTTTAAGTGTAAATTTTAGGTTGATTAGCCTTCCCACCGGTCTATTTCCAAGCAAAACTGGTAGAAACAAATACACAGTTGGGGACTGTGTAGGAGGCTAGTTTTCGTAGCAGCACTGTCCCCCTCTGGATGGGTAAACTGGCTACAGTCTCACCCTCCGTGGCAAACGTAGCCCCGTGCCACAAAGGAGGTGATGTCTCCTTTGTTAGCAGGTCCTTATTTGCTCCACTGGGATTTCTGCACCCATGCAGATTAGGCGAAATAACTGTTCTGACATTTGCAGACATCACTTTAACATCGGTTAAAATGAAGACGCATGGAGTTTCAATGAATCGTTTGGGACATTGTGTTTTTGGTTTGAAACAAAGTGAAACTTAACCCATTTCACTGATTGCTACGTTGTTTTGAGGTAACAGGCTCTCAGGGTCAGTCTAAACTTAGTTCAGGTTCCTCAGGAGGTCCTGAAAATTCATCAGCTTTTCCAGCAACCCAATCCAAAATATCATGTTGTAGTAAAAAATGAAATGCACAGTTTTCCTTAGTTTGGCCTTTTCTTTGAACATTGTTCATAGCTCTGCTATGGACTGACAGATTTGTATTTCTGCTTTTCTAAGATTTAGTTAACTAACCTTCTTCACCTCTGTCTTCTCATAAAGACCATGTTTTATATGACTATTTTATCTATACAGTTCCTTTAATTCTAGCAGGAATCATTTAATTCATGTTTTGCAATTTCTTTGAAGCAGTCTTTTTAAAAAAACACTTACAGAATCCCAACTAACTGGAGAAGTCACTGTGTAGTGTGAAAAACAGCTTAATGACTATCAAAAAAGGCTGAATTGGGCACTTACATTACCTACTTCTTGGACACAATGAAGTAATTATAACATCTTTGTTTCCATTTCTTGAGAAGGATTTATAAAAATATTATTTTAAGTGAGTTAATGGAACTTCCTATTTTCTAACCCCCTATTGTGAAAATCCATACAGGAACCAGTGGGGGGTTCCATATTCCTGAATTTTGAGGCAGGCTCGTTGGCTAAATTTTGTATTAACTCTCCATATAAAGGGGAAAGAGAGGGAGGAACTCCTGGAGAGCATTATTTAGTCCATCTACCTGAAGAACTCGCTTTGAGTTGCTCTTTTGAGGATCTTCTCTGTCTCCATCTGCTACAAACAGAGTGCAGGGAAAGAAGCTGCATAAACTTGGGGTTTAAGGCTGTGGTGTGAATACCCCTCATCCTCCTCTCTTTCTAGTCAGAGGATCTACAATGCTGTGTCTGCTATAATGTTAACGTATCTCACGTGTATTAGTTTCTAACCAAGACAGAAATGTCTGTCAAGAATTGACAAAACATAGTTACACAAGGAAAAGCAGTCTTGGTTAATCTCAGCTGGAAAATGCCTTCTCTGAACTTCCTTCTCTCCCATTTCGATCGTATATCAACCTTCATCATTTACATTCATACAATCAAATTAGTTAACTTGGGTTGAATATTTGGAGGAGTGTTTAGAATCAGTAGCTCTTTAAAGAGTATGTGTATCAAGGAAATGGTAATGACGCACTTGTGCCAAAAAAATTGTGCTTTTTTTAAAATTTAATTGTTATAATGGATGTAAGCCAATGCTCACTGAATTGATTACACAAGACAGTATTTTTCAAAAAAAAAAAAAAGATTTTTCTGCTTATTATTCAATGTACTTTCATGCCAAATTAAGAAACAGAGCTTTTTGAATTTAAGATTATTTTTTTCCAAGTAATGACATTTCAGATTCACCAATTGTATTTTCTGTTCCTTAGGAAATAACAGAAGATCGGGATCGATCCCGACTGGATTCAATGGTGCTGTTAATTATGAAACTGGACCAGCTTGACCAAGATATTGAAAATGCTCTCAGTGCAGGCTCTTCCCCATCCAGCACCCCGACATACAAACGGAGGCATATACCTGTAAGACAGTTTGCTTAATCTTTCTTATTATTCTAAGCGGAATTTGGTTTTACTTCACCGTTTTTGTTTTCTTTCAGTCCTCACATCTACCAGCTCCTTGGTTTCAGAATTAAAGCTCTTTTTATAAAAAAATTGTCTTGTATATTTGTTTGTATGTACGCATGTTTTGAAGGCAGTAGTATTGGAACCCATTCTTTGCTTTTGGTATCATTTCATAAATGATGAAGAGGGTCCAGCAGAGGGCTACTAAGATGATTAGGGGATTGGAGCATCTCTCTTATGAGGAAAGACTGAGGGACTTCGGTCTTTTTAGTCTGGAGAAAAGAAGATTGAGGGGTGATCTTATTAACGCTTACAAATACTTAAAGGGAGGGTGCCAGGGGGATGGGAACAGTCTTTTTTCAGTGGTGCCCAGTGATAGGACAAGAGGGAACGGGCACAAACCTGAGCATAGGAAGTTCCACCTAAACATGAGGAGGAGCTTCTTTACCTTGAGGGTGGCAGAGCACTGGCACAGGCTGCCCAGAGAGGTGGTGGAGTCTTCCACTCTGGAGACATTCAAAACCTGCCTGGACACCATCCTGTGCAACTGCTGTAGGTGACCCTGCTCTGGCAGAGGGGTTGGACTGGATGATCTCCAGAGGGCCCTTCCAACCCTGACCATTCTGTGATTCTGTGATTCTGTGATAAACGAAATGTTCAGAGCTCCCAGATGAAAGAAAGGGAGATCAACAAGGCTCAGCAACTGTCTGGCTCTCTAATTGTCACTTACTGTAAATGCAGAGTCAGCTCAGAATCAAGATCACACCAGCCTCAGAGCACATGTGTATGTGTCATTTGACATGAAATAGTTTTAGAACAGAAGGTAAGTCTGAGCTACAGGTCTTGTTTTTCTGCTAGTGGGAGGATCTGTGTAAATTTTGGCAGACACACACTTATGAAATCCTCTGTCATTCAAAATAAAATTCTGGGCAGAGCTGTGCACTTCAACTATTTAAATTTCTTTAATTATTTTATTTATTTAAATGCGAGAATTCCTTGCTCAGAGTGGTCCAAAGGGAGACTGGGCAGCTCGCAAACATGATTGATGCGTTCTTCTTTTCTGAAAAATGTTTACACGTGTAACTTTGAGGAACATGAAATGGCTGACCCAAGGTGCTCTCCTGTAGGCTTCCTGTTAATTTCACCCACATGTGCTGCAGCTGTTTTTCAATTTAAGAAACCTGAGAAATACTGCCCCAAGATCTCTAGGCTAACATTCGGGTCATTTGTTTTTGTTAGTGGTATTTTTTTTTTTAAATAATGAGGGTTTTTTCCTATTAAAGACAGACTACATTATTGCTATGTAGTCAAGTGGGTGATCTGTAGGTGAGAAAAGCTGTATTTAAGCTTCAGTGGGTTTTGGTCAGCTGAAGATTGTATAATATATTACTTTTAAAGCAATATATTATTTTAAAGGACTTAATATAATTACACTTTAATAGTTAAACATTTACCCCCTGGATGTTAATGTTCTCACAGCATCTCCTCGAGCACTGATGGCACAGGAAAGCTGAAATACGCGGTTAACACCTGTTCCCCGCATCTCACCAATCCGTGCCAGCATTTTAACTAATTTCTTACAGCAATAGAGGGAGCTGAGACAATCTGTATCAGTAAGCCTGCATGATAATCAGAGGTGGTACCTGTTTCCATGCTGCAAAGCAGCACCTCCAGAAAGACAGCTCGCATCAAACATGGTATATATGTTATTTATACGCACTGATCATAGAATCATAGAATCATAGAATGGTTTAGGTTGGAAAGGACCTTGAAGATTTTCGAGGAATTTTTGAGCCTTTGAGTATTACGAATCAGAGGATCAAAAGATTTGGTTTTTGGGACATTTATGCATTGTGTTTGGACTCGTACTGATTTTCTAGTAATGAAACATTTGAACGTGATGCAAAAACATGGGTAATAGGGCAGGTGGGATTGGTTCTGCACTACTGCAGCGTGGCTCTGGTGAGAAGGAGCTTCTGAGAGCAGCTGCACCCAAGCTGACTTCTACAGAGGCATTTCCATGGCTCTGCTGCATTTCCCAATGCTCCACAACGCAGAGGGCTCACCGGCAGGAAACCTCTGGCTCAAATGCATGGTCCTACCTAGAGTGCAGCTTTGGCTCTAATTTCTAACCCTTTTCGGAAAAAAACCACACTTGAGTACTTGGTGTAGAGGCACCTGCCTAACTGGCAGCTTCAGTTTGGCGGACCAGTAACTCAACTGGAATTACTGAATCAAAGGGTTGTCACTTCTTTCCGGTTTGGGAGCGAAACCCCTGAGATGTCTCTTCCCCATATTTCACCTATTCTAGAAACTTGGTATTAGGAAACTGAGGCTTTGTCTGCACGGATTTGGCTGGGGTTAATAGTTCAGGCTTTTTTCTGTGTAGCTGTATTCACACAGGCTGCATCTCGGCGAATAATCCTGACAGTATATGGCTGGTTCTACACATAGCCAGCTCTCTGCCAGACACGTGTCACAATTTATCTGCGAGCAGTATAATCCCCTGCCTTCACTCCACGCCGTAAATCAAGCATGTGCTATATTTTTACTTCCTCAACAATAAAACATGCTGTATTTCTTCTTCTTTTTATTCTCAAAAAAGGAATGTAATCAGTGTCATTAAAAGTAAGGGCATTTTAACCAGAAATAGCATTTGGCTGATAAGTGTCTGCTGGTTCCAAAAAAAAAAACTAGGGAGCTGTACCTCTGAATTGTATAAACTGCTGGATGGTGATGTCATTTCAGCTGCGTAATGGTTTACAGATGTTCACCGAGCTCGCAACGCTGCCAGAGACAGAAGGTGGGAGCACACAGGAAATACTGAACATCAGAGAAAAATGTCAGACTTCTGCAGCCCCAAACTGATTTTTCTTACCTGGCATTCTAACATTTAGGGGAATTACAGCTTTGATGTTAGCGGTGATTTATAATTTCGGAACAGCAGCTAATGCAAACCACCACATTGAAAAGGACAGCAAGTAAGGGTGTAGGTGACAGAAAAGAATAAGGGGAATTACTCTTACACAGAGAATTAAGCATCTATATATTTGAGTGAGCCTGTCTAAACACTTCCATTATCTAGAAGAACTATATTTTTATTTCATATTCACGTGTACTGAAGAGACTTGCAATGCTTTTTTACAGGATGTTGAATCTGGTTCCGAAAGCGGAGTGGACGTTGCTTCAGTAAGTCACTCGCAAACAAACTTGTCTCCTATGGTCCATGCTCCTGACCTAGCATCTCCCTGTTCGGTAGCCAGCTCTGGAGCTAAACCAAAGGCTGGGGTGAGTACAAAGATTATGTTTTCCTCACTTCTTTCATGATGTCAGGTTGGAAGTGAGATAAAGTTTTTTTTATACTGTTCATTACATGGATTGTACAACAGTATGCGTGTGACACTGGAAAAAAAGGACTAACAATGCAGGTTGTCTCAAGGTGCCATTTGAGTGGCAAAGAATCCTACGAGTTTCACATTTAGAAACACACTATTATCAGCTGATGATTATAATAAGCTGAGTTTTTATGTGACAAAATAAATCAAAGGAGCTATTCCATTTTACTTAGGAAGATAAGGTTTCCTGAAGTGGTATCACTTGGAACATTTCCTAAAGCTCCTGGAGGATGCAGCCAGAGGAAAAGATGGTTGAATCATGTAGCCTGATTTATGATGCCCAAACCCAGTCACCATAGTCCTCTCGAGAGGCTAAACTGTTGTGTAGTGCTAGCAGAGGTAGTACCCTACTGGAGGGAGAATTTGGCCAAATTTGGCAAGCTGTGGGTCGGACGGCAGCCTCTGAGCCGGCAGCCCCTTTGCTGCCGGTGCCAGTGCACGCTCGGTGGTGAGGAAGGGCAGGTCTGAGAGCTCAGATGTGGCAGGAGCCTCCACCTGTGTCCATGCATAGATACATACAGCGATCAGGAGCATGGTCCTTTCTTTTGCCGTTGTCCATCTACTGCAGAATCCTTCTTAATGCTGCAGCCATCAACACGGGCAGAAAAGCTTGGATGTCCTAGAAACTCCTGACATACTTTCTGTTCCCTCTTGCACTTGCTCTCTCCTCTCCCTCACGAAGCAGAGAAATCTAGGCTTTTCTAAACTTCACTCCAGCTAAAAAGTCTGAGCATAACTCCTGCTCCATCTGTTCACGGATTCAACCACTGCTGCGAACCGAGCCAGCAGAAAATCTGGGATAAAATATTAAAATATAAAGTGTGGTTAGGATAAATATATATGTTTATAACAAGTTTATAAAAAGTAAAATAGAGGCCAACTGTCACTTATTGCACTGCAATAATAGCAAGTTAACTAATGCCTTCGATTAAGGCAGTAACAAAAGTTCTAATAAACATTTACATTTAGGATTGTTCACTTGTACAAAAATAAATTCACTTGTAATTTATCTTCAGCGCATAACTATAGCAAATAGAGAGCTCTGCACTCTGTCATTACATAGAATGCAGCACAAATTCTCAAATAAGTACATATGTTATGCTAGAAGGTGATATTCCATTTTGCCAGATCCTGAGGAGAGCACAGACACCCTCTAAGGTACTGAACGCTCCTTTTAAATTGAGATTTCTGTTCTAATATTTGGGGAACTCTTAACACTCGGCTTTGCAGAAGTGTGGGCCACCTCCTTTGGAGTTAGATACTATGCGTTAATTCACCTTTAATAAGTATTTATTTGTCTTTTGCTATGATGGATATATTATGCTGAACGTATCTGTGAATATTGCTTTATTATATATTTTTTAATGTATATGATTTTGGAGAGATCTTTTTTCTTACTTTGTAGAGTAACTGTGAATATTCAAAAAAATCTCTTTTGATGTGTGGCTTGTAGGGGTAAAATACAGAGTCCCCTTTTTAAAATTGTTTTTATAAGTGGAGCTAAATTTTCTCGAAGCTCAACTCTCTTTCCTAAAGTTTTGCAAGCTGTAACTCACCACAGTCTATAGCGGGATTTGGGGATGGGCTCTTTTTACTAAGTATGTTCAGACAAAGACCGTATTTTCATTTTTATCGTGGTAGCTTTGATAAGTACAAAAAAGTGGTTCATTTTTGCTTCAGTGTTGATCTCCTGCAAATTGGGAAAAACAGGATCCTCTCAGATATTTTTTTTATTCCTTTTGGCTTTGGGCTTTCAGAGTGTTTTGAGTGCGTACCCCTCGGAGCCACAAACTGGTGTTAATGTGTGCTGCGGCTTCAACTGTTCAAAATGTCGGCTGCCTCCCCACCTGCAGTCAAACTTTCTTTGAAAGCATAAGTTTTCTTGGAACACACCAGGAGAAAAGAGCCCTCCATGCTTACCCTTGTGTGTCTCTGCCCCTGTTGTTCATCTGGTCTCCATGGCTAGACAGTCTGTCTGACTGCAAACCCATACCAGCAGAAAAGGAGTTCCCGTATTCTTCTTGTCACGTGTACCGATGGGGTCTACTCAGGATGAATTTTTAAAACCGATGTATTGAATGGCATTTCCTTGAAACACTGCCCAGAACAGACATCAGGGATGTCTCTGTACAGATGATTTCCATGTAGAGATCTCCTGTGAAAATCCTCAGTGTGGTGTTCTATCTGTAAGGGACACTGTTCTCATAGTTTCTTTTATTTTTTATTTTTTATTTTTTTTTGTCAGACTAGTTGGTGTAGGACCGGGTTTATCCTGCACTGGAAACTCAGTGAGCTACTTTTTAGTGGTAATGGACTGTTTCAAAGATTTTACTTCCTTTTTGGTGTTTACAACTGCAGATCTTCAAGGATTCCAGATGCTTAGTCTCAAAGGACAACTTTTTTTGTTGGGTTTATTAATGATATGTAAACAGGAGTACAACTGCAATTAGTTACATTATGGAATGATATGTGGTATTTTTAAACAAACTATAGCAAACTGTTGACTGCATCAAAATCAGACCGGACAATTAAAACACAACATCATGTGCAGCCTACGGGGGTGGGAATAATAAGTCCGGGAAATACGGGTTCAAATCAAGTCCCTGAGAAAGAACTTGTAAAAGATACTAACTACACAAGATCTTACCATAAAGATAGGAAAGTTGTGTATAGACAAACTATGTCAATTCATGTTAGTTCAGCTTTATATGGATTTAAACCAAAAAATTTCTAACAATGTCACAATGTGCTGGAATATCCATAGGAAGAGGTTGGTTTGACCAACCTAGTGGAAATGATTCACTCATTGGTTTATGGAAAAGCAGGACATTTTAAATTTTCATGGGCAGATTTTATGACACGTTAAACAAGATTTCCAGTAGCAGAGGTATTTAAAATCCAGTATCAATTATAATTTTCTTTGCAAATTGATGGTAAATATTCTTTTAAAGAAAATTGAGGGGGTGGTATTTGCATGCACAAGTTATTTAACATTTCATAAAAATTCCTGTACAGATAGCCACAGCCACTCTTGTCAGTGTGAATGCCTGTGTACAGTGCACATATATAAAAGCACACACGTGTGTGCACATGCAGTCAGAGTACTCCTTACTGAACAGAGGCATAACGAGGAAGAACAGGATTCTCCCCAGAGCATTAGAGAAAGGTATTTCTATAGAAAGGTTTTTCTATGGTTCTGCAGGGTGCAGCATGAAAGCCTTTGATATACAGATGTACGTGGCATTTTGGGCTTATGAGAAGTATACAGCTGAATGACCTTCATCCTAAATTTAGGATGCCACCTTTATATTTCTTGGTCCGGGTAAAACAGCATAATGTGGTCAATAGAGTGTTTGGTCCACAGCGTAAGAACTAACTCAAAACGTACGTGTTTGGCAAGGTGCACAAAGGGAAAATCCTGGTGAAATAAGGATTCGCGTGATCGAACAGGTACATTTCCCACATAATTCAGGATTGGATAGTAAGAAATGTTTTTGGCATCTTTATATGACTTATGTTTACAGAGTAGAGAATGTTCATGCTTCTATAATTAGCACGTCTCTATGTTCTGGGGTTTTATTCACCAGTCTCCAAAATAGACAACGATTTTTGAATATTAACACTCGAGGATATACACTTGGCAAGCATTAATCACATGAGAGTTGAAATCAGCTTAAAAAAATATGAAATCAACAGGCTTTTGCCCCAATGGTCATGAGAAACTCTGGAAAATGGGAGTGCCTGGTCTGGATTTGGAGAGCAAGGAATGTAAATATCCTGCATGTCGTTACCTTCAACAAACTAATGCCACACATCTGGACTCCTATAACATTGTTCAACAATAAAGACCAGAAACAATTTATTTTAAAAATTTGGCTTGATTATTATAAAAACAATATGTGGCTACAGAATTTTAAAAGTGTTTTAATAACAAAAAGTAAGTTACAATAGCCTTCTCTAGCACCCAGTTAAAAGCTAACTAGTTAAGGAAAGCTTGAACCAATTATCATCGGGGTTTTTTTTTTTCCTAAATATAAAACATTGGCTAAAGGACAATAGCAACTAAGGCCTAAAAATCGTGGCCAAATTTTTGTCCTTGAACATCTGCTCTGCAAAGCCTATCTATTTTCTGTTCAGGTGAAAAAAACCCAGCCGTGATTATTTTCTACTGCTTTTCTTGGCAGTCTTATCCTTCTTGCTTCAACAGTGTCCAACTTAGCCTTAATCACGCTGTGCAAAGGTAATCAGAAATCTATTATCACCAGAATAGCCGGTATCTAGGAAAAGATTGTTTTTCAGATTAGCTGTAATGACTCATTTAAAATACATTCATTTCTCAAAGTGATTTTAGGCACCAGTTATGCCTGCAAGTACAAAATGACCCAGCCCGGCTGTGCGCTAAAATGGGATTCAGGTGCCGATATTGATTTCAGTGAAGCCCTGGATGTGCTCAGGAGTCCCCTTTTACCAATCTTGTTACTGGATCGGGACAAAGGGTTGTATTATTTAGACGGCAGTTTTGCAAACTGTTCACCTGTATGTACTAAAATAATTTAGCCTTTCACATCCACTTTTGGCTCATATTATTTTTTTTTAAATTTCAGCTATTTAGAGAAAGCCAAATCATTCTGTGAAGAATAATGTATAGATTTGTAGATTAAGAAATAGACTTCAAGTTTCTTGCTCCTTTACTACACTCTATTTTAACTTATGAAAGAAGCTAAAATTTATGGTAAGTACAAGGAAAACTTTATTTCCAAATTAGTATTTATACAGAAGAATTATCAGGGCAGCAACTGCTTGAAATGCTTATATTTCCCACTACATTATTTTTTATAGTAAATTCAATGAACTATGAGGTGTGCAAACACACACAGAATATGTCAATGAATTTGTATAGACCAATTTTTCACAGTGGGCCATGCCACTTGAAATGTGATTTTTGTCACCGAATCATATCCTTATTTCATATTTACTCATTTATTAAAGTCCTCATAACATTTTTCTAAATTTTACTGATATTATAGTGTTCCTTGAATTCTTATTTTGCTCATTCAGGCAAAACTGGAAGTTATTCTGGTGAGCATTAAGGAGAAAGACTCTTACTATGCAACATTAATTAATTATTTTTTTCATTGAAACTTAAGAATGTCTACAAATTGAAGATGAGAAAAGGCTTCAGGATCTGACCATGTTGATTGAGTTAGTATTGTCTTTCATATCTCTGTTTTAAACAAAGTGTTTTAGAAGACAGGGTAAGAATTAATTATGGAAGCAAATTTTAACAGAATCACGTTCTTCATTTGAATTCTAACAGCCTGCTGTTTCACCCTACACAAAAAGCTTTTTTTTCAACATGCAAATTACCATGAAGTTACATTTGTCAATCATGTAGTAGATAACAGCAGGATTATGCCACGTTTCTTCCATGAACCTCTCAAAGGTTTTTCTTTGCCTCTGGGCTGTTCCCCAAAGGAATCTGTATTCCCTTTTAAGTATAAATTCCTATGTTAACCCCAAGTGTATTTTATTTTTTCTCAAATGAATGAAGCCGCAAACTGCAGAGCTTCTTTTCGCCCTCTTAAGTCTTTTAGGCACCATAAATCTTAAAGGTGAGCACTTTTTTTGCAATAAGAATAAGCTACTCCTAGAATTTGAACCAAACCCACTGAATCCAGTTATGAGATCTTTGACAGTGCTGCTGTGGTCAGGGACAGCCTCTCTCTCTCTCTCTCCTCTTCTGTCCCTCAGTATTGACTCCTGAGTGACCAAACTGTATGGAAATTCACCGTGCAATAAAAGGTTTGCCATTTCATGTAACTGCAGTATGACCCAGGAAATACATGTATTAAGCTTGTTTAATAATAAACTTCTGTTTCCAAGTTCGATCCCAACACAATATTGGGAATCTAAATAAATACCCAGCTTGCAAAGCGCTAAGCGTGAAAACTTCTGAGTCTTTCCAAGACATCAAGCTGTACATTTACATTTCTGTCTCTTCTGGCAACTCATTTACGGCAACTACGCTTATAGACAGGGCATTTTTCTCATGTTTTCCTCCTTTCTGTAGAGTTGCTGACACTGTCTTCAACACTGTATCCGTCTGAATATCTACGATTACCGTTTTTTATAAAGGGAAGCAAAAGTTTGTGACTTCTTCATCAGTAGCATTGCTAATTGTACCATTTCTAATGTTAAGTGCATTTTTTCACTGTATGCTGCCATCTGCTGCCTCACTCTTGTAAATGAAGGGCACTGGGCAGGGGTCATCAGGCACTTACACCACATCAGGCAGTCGTGACGATTAGATTTCATAATTGAACATATAGACTTTTCATCTTTACAAAAAAAAAAAAACCAAACAAGAAAAGGAAGAAGCTTTTCATCTTGTGTAGGTGTATTCTAAATATTTATAAGACATGATAGACTAAAACTTGACATTTTTCTTTGGGAATGAAGTTTTAATAGAAATTATAGTGGTTGGGGATACTTTTAGAAACGCTAAAAAATTTCCACTTAGTCCTAAAAAGTCCTGATTTTACAATAACAGAGGAAAAATTCAGCACTTAATGATTTTAAGATGTTTTGAAGATTTTTGGATTAACCCCTTGAATTGTAAGTTTCACATTAGGAATTTCTCATTTTATATTCACACATGCAATAATTTATTTGTACGTTAAGTGTTGGTATTCGTAAAAGTCATATCCCGTTTCCAGCCAACTACGTGATTACTGACACAACATAACATCACAGCGTCATGTGTACCACCATAGGAGGCAGGTGGGTCCGAGAGCATGAAGTCTGTTGTACTGGAGTGGTCCCTCTTGGCATGTTGCTTATCGCTTCAAGTGGACCCAACTGGGAGGAGAAAATCCTGCCCATTGCACAGCCTCCCTGGAAGATAGTCTCTGTCGGTTTAGCAAAATCCAGAGTGGTTTTCATTTTTCTTATTTTATTCAAGCCTTTTGTGTTTGAGAATAGGAAACTACTTCTTCTCTGTAAGAAAGAAAAACACAATAAGCTAATAATCATACCTGAAGTTGCCAATATTCAAGTAGTTCAGTAGAAAAGTGTGAGCAAGGGTGTATTTATATTTAAAGGTATCATGCTTAAATGTGTTACAATCTTAAGTGTTATGGTTATGTCTGCCTATAATCTAAAGGGTAAAGAGGTCAAAATTCTTCAAGATCGGCTCAGACCTGTGAACGCATCTTGCATCTTTTTTGCATGAGCAAAAAAAGCTGAGGGAATTATCATTTCTGGTCACTTATGGGAATGTTACTATGGTAGGGAATATAAAAAGTGCGGTCTGGGCTCTCTGACATCCCGTTTGCACTTGGACCTGGGCATGACGATTCCCAAATCCCTCAGAAACGCGGAGCAACCTGTGCTTTGCACTACTATTTCTTCACTGCAGGTCAGGCTTACTGATACTTGGAATCAAATCTGTTAAGCTCTTGCACATCAGCATTGGGTTTATTAGGACTGCCATATCTATGTTTGAAACTGAAATCTCTAACAGGAGGAAGTTTATTGTGTTGCTCTCAGGACCAATATCCTTCTATGTAGCTTAATTTTAAATACTTAAGGCTTACTAGCAGGAAATCATCTATGTTGTTGTTAAATGATCATGAGCAGACGCAGGGAAAGAGAGCTTTCCAGGTTCTCTGGGAACAACTCATATGAACGTCAATCACATGAATCATACGAAGTCATGCAATTTAAAATTTCGGCCTCAGTGTAGTTCGTTTCTTTAAACCTCATTCTGCTGTCAGTTAAATGCATTTGCACACAGGAGTTAATCTATTTAAATCAACAAGACTGTGCATGTCGGAAGTGTCACATGCATGGGTAGGTGGATGTATTTTTTGCAGAATTAAGGCTTTGTGTCACAGCTAAATGGTTTAATGATCAGAATGAATTGCCACAAGGACACAGAATACTCCTCCCAACGCTGTGTGCCTGGTATCTTAAAATAATATATACAGAAAAATCATAAGTGACCTTTCCCAAGCATCAGGAAGCTTCTCTCATGCCTGCTATGACTATATTTGAAGAGCTGACTCATGCACCGTTGCTTTTTAAATAATGGCTGTGTAGCCACTCACCACAGGGCAGCCTGAGTTTGCATTCAGGCTCATGATATAAATGAGTTCCAAAAGAATGTGTGATGGCTAGAAGAATTGCTAGTGCCCCGTCTTACAAAAGTCAAGAGAGTCAGTTCTATGTGCCGATTGTTTGACTGCCATGATGTACCTGTAAGATAACATTGTGACTTCAGTCCTGCCAAGTACCGTGGTCTAAAAAATGTGTCAAGCTTCTGCATAAAAATGATGATAGGCTGAATTTTAGTGAAGAACATGTATATAATACAGGAATGTCATAAGAGCCGAAACATGAAATTCAAGAGTTCAGGCTGATACTCTAAATTACTGTGAAACTGGGGGGGAGGGGAAAGATATTTTCTATTTAGCTTATGAATAGAGAAGTTCTGGAAAAGCATACAAGTAATAAAGAATTAATTACTCCGAACATTTCTTTTTGCTTTCAGTACTTTTTCAAAACTAATCACTATGATAGCCAAAGAACGCCACCTCACCAACTTATGATTCTCCTTCTGATTTAATGCTCTACATCCCAGGATTTTCTAGGGAACAGCTGAGGTTTGTTCTAGAATGAAATTCAAGAGTTCAGGCTGATACTCTAAATTACTGTGAAACTGGGGGGGAGGGGAAAGATATTTTCTATTTAGCTTATGAATAGAGAAGTTCTGGAAAAACATACAAGTCATAAAGAACTAATTACTCCAAACATTTCTTTTGGATTTCGGTACTTTTTCAAAACTAATGACTATGATAGCCAAAGAACGCCACCTCACAAACTTATGATTGTCCCTCTGATTTACTGCTCTGCATCCCAGGATTGTCTAGGGAACAGCTGAGGTTTGTTCTAGAACAAGCTAGGTATTAGCAAAAAAACTTTTGGGAAAAACTGTGAAGTTTGAATATTACTTTTAGGTAAATTTACCACTATTTTTCATGAGAAAAAGACCTTTTGATGCAAAATTAAATAAATAATGTGGCTTAAGTATTGCAAAAATCATTTATGACCGTAGGTCCTTATTCTGAATAACATAGTTCAGTCCTTGTTATTTGAAAACTGGTATTAATGAAGATTCATGTGACAGATTACCGACTTAGGTTTTGGGGGAATGATTGTTCTATATAATATCTAACAAAAACATTGCTATGCGTAAATAAATCAGTTTTAATTAGTTGCTAGTCTATTTTTCAGTCAATATTTAGAAATGACACATTGTGACTTTGATAACCAGATGCTTTGACTGAAAACAAAGTGTAAGTGAACATTTATAAGTCACCTATTGACTGGCATGTTGTTCCCAAAGTGTTGTTCATATTGTGAAAGGAAAAAAATATGTAGACATCAATTTGCAAGTGGAAAAAAAAGTTGGTTTATTTACTATCCATGGTTAAAATAACCTGTTTAGCTATTTGCACTCCTTTCAATCAAATAGAAGTCTCTCACGATGATACACCTACTGTCTTCCTCCAGTGGTTTGTGGACATGCATATACTGTCTCATTTTCTAGCACCTTCCAGGTGAAAATTATAACTAAATGACTGACTTCTTCTAAAAGCTATTTGTAACCACTAGGTTAAAGGGTTAGTTTAAATATTATGGTGATGGAAACAGTGGGTGGACACTGACATTCCCTTAGCTTAAGATAAAGAGCCTAAAGAACTTTTCAAACATAGCAAATAGCAAATTTTAGATATTCTGTTTTATCTGCCATAGGCTGATTTTGCAGACTAGCAGTGTTGGGGACAGGGATTCAGCCTGCTTTCTTAGATATGAACCTTTTTAGTGAAGGAAGCAAGTAAAATTGCACTTTGTGTAAACTTCAGTGTATTTACACTTAAAAAAAAAAAGTTATAGCTTATCAAAAACTGTTGTTGTTCATAAGTAACTCTTTCTCTCATATGAAATCAGTAGGAGAAGGCTCAGTTTCTCTAGTCATTCAGAAATTGTAGGTTTGATAGAATGACAGGATATCAATGTCTTTTTTAACTTAAACAACTCTGATATGAAGTCGGTTGAGTCTGAGTTTTTGAGAGTTTGCTGAGCTTTGCTTTCCATGGCAATATGTTCTGAATGTCAGACACTACGTGAAATGTTCCCATTTTTTCTCCAATTTTATTGCCTGATAAGTTTAATGCAAGTCTCTCTTCTGTGCTCTTCCATATGGACTGAGTTGAATCCTTACCAAGTTTCCCTTTTTTTCTTGAAGTTACTTAAATATGTTTAACTGTATGTCAGTATGAAATTTTAACTCTTTTCAGCACCTGCCAAGAAAAGCTTACATGGCTTTTATATTATTGTGGGGTTTTTTAAAAAATACTTTGCAAATTTTCTCTGTCAGCATGTAATCCATATAGTGCATCTCTGCATTAAAGGTCTTGAATCCCGTAATCCAGCTCAAAATTATTGTTGCATGCATGAGCAAAGATGGGCAAAATTCTTAAATCACTGTCAGTTAGAAGCCAGAAGTGGAAAATTGCTGAAGGAGATGTAAACTCATTCTCAGTGTCTATGGCGTAAAGAATTTATATTCCCTGAAGAAGAGCAAAGTCCACTAAGCAGTGTTATTAATATAAGTTGTTGTTGTTGTTGTTTAAATTGCTGTAATGCAGAGGTGTAACACCTGAATGGAGTTGCATCAGTTTTGATATGAGCCAACACTTTCAGAAGAGATCACTGCAGGAGATGGTGTTTGGTATAGGTGAGGTACGTTGGAAGTAATCACTTACTGCTTCTTAAAAATAAGGGACAATCTTTTTCAAAGGTTAAATCTGTAGAACTTACTGCTATTCTGGAAGGTAAAAGTAAATTGTTCTCAAAAAGTGCTTAGACATTTTTTGGGGGGAAATCTTTATAACCCATCAAAACAGCAGATAGAAGCTTCTACTCATTTTCATTAGTCTCACTGTCAGTCTTGTGATGAAATCCTAATGGAGTAGTTGCATTTGACTCAAGAGCCACAGTTTGCCAACTCTTCTGTTGGGCCTGTTGTTTGCAGTACGTGCGTGCCCTACAGCTGCCATTGGGGTTGTCATGCTTTTACACATATCTTTCAATCTACTGCAGGTCTCATGGAGAGGAAAATAGTCTAGATTGTTCCAATACAACCACAGACATCCTCTGAACCATAGGCAGCTGGGCATGGAAGCCCTTACATGGGCTATTTCTCTTACATAGAAGTTATTTCTCTTGCATAGAGCTTTATCTCAATATAACTTGTCCTAGTGACACATGCCTTCTCTGTTTCATGCCTGATAAAGCGTTTCAGAGCAAGTAATAAATGCCAAACATTACTGGGAAACTTTGTTGAAGAGAAGGAATCTGAAGTCTCCTATTCCAATTGTACTGAGATACACTGCGTCAGTTACTACATCTGTACATCTCACCATTTTTAGAATTCTGTCTCTTTGAAAGGAATTAATTGGAAGATATGGTGGGGGATAAATTTCACCATGTGAAGACGACTAACATAAGGATTTTTAATGATGTAAATCCTTAAAATAGTGTTGAAGAGCATCTTACTGCGTTGAAATGAGCAGAATATATTCTGTGTAAAAGCCTTTAATAAACACCATGGAAACAGAAATATTCATAGATTTGTGACTGTTTCCATCCTGTTCAGTAATAACTCAACAAGATACCTCAAAGTCTTCAGAACAAAGGAAAGAGGGTTCCAGAAAAGGTTAGTAAGTTCTCCTGCTGGACAGTATGAATCACAGAATCACAGAATTTTCGGAGTTGGAAGGGACCTCTAGAGATCATCTAGTCCCACTCCCCTGCCAAAGCAGGATTGCCCAGAGCACATTACTCAGGACTGCATCCAGGCAGGTCTTGAAAATCTCCAGAGAAGGGGACTCCACAACCTCCCTGGGCAGCCTGTGCCAGTGCCTGTAAAGAAGTTTTTCCGTGTGTTGGAACGGAACTTCCTATGTTCCAACTTGTACCCATTGCCCCTCGTCCTGTCACTGGGAACCACCGAGAAGAGTCTGGCTCCATCCTCCTTCAACCCACCCTTTAGATATTTGTAAGCAGTAGTAAGGTCTCCCCTCAGCCTTCTCTTCTCTAGGCTAAAGAGTCCCAGCTCTCTCAGCCTTTCCTCATAAGGGAGATGCTCCAATCCCTCAATCATCTTGGTTGCCCTACGCTGGACTCTCTCCAGCAGTTCCCTGTCCCTCTTGAACTGGGGAGCCCAGAACTGGACACAGTATTCCAGTTGTGGCCTCACCAGTGCCAAGCAGAGGGGGAGAATGACCTCCCTCGACCTACTGGCCACACTCTTCCCTATGCAGCCCAGGATTCCATTGGCCTTTTTGGCGACAAGGGCACATTGCTGGCTCATTGACAATTTATTATCTACCAGGACCCCTAAATCCTTCTCCTCAGAGCTACAGGAAGGAGTGGAAAAGGAGGTTGCTGCTTGGAGACTTGCTGCAGAAAGCTAGATTGCAGATTTTCTGGGAACTGGGGCTAAGGGGCTTTAAAGCTGTGAAAAAAACTTGAACTTTTTGCCAGTAGACCAATAGGTGACAAAAGGCTGCAACTTTACTCAGTCCAACAGTGTTGCACAAGACTTTGAGCTAAGATAAACTGTTGTTAGATGCTGAATTGTTGGTTAACTTGTAATTTGCCAAGGGCAACTTCAGTTTTGGTTTTGGATAGCTCTATGAAGAAATCCATTGTTTCTCTATCAGACTCCGTGGGTGCTTATTACATCTTGCTAGGAATCAGATCACAGGGAGAGAAGCAGTCAAACTAAATAGCACAGATTGAAAATCATCTTGTGACTGAGAGCCACAAGACCCTTAGCTTATCCCCCAGAAATTCCAGAGACGGGAAAGCTCAGAGTGGTTTGAAGATGGAGAAAATAGTGTCATCTCAGGAGTTCATTTGTAAGGTAATGCTGGTTTAGGGGTGTGGTTGTGTCCCAGCCAATACTGCTTTCCTTCTCCTCCTTTGCATGACATTCATACCCAAACCATGACACATATCAGGAGGGCATTTGGATGACTCAGCCATCCCATGCTAGTATTGTCATGCAGAGCAGGTGAGATGGACTGTGATTGCAGGTCTAGCAATCACATTTGAGCTGCTTAAAAACTACCAAGAAACCTACTGCTTTGAGCATCAGCTGTGCTAATCTCCAAAGTGATAATAACTATTAGTGACCGTTGAACCTGATATTAAAAATGTTGTACTGGCAAGACCGGAATTGTCCTATTTATTATGAAGTAGTATTAGTTGCTGTAAAACTATCTTGAACTGATGTCCTAGTATTCCAAAAGTTTGGTGCTCGATGGGACTTTGGCCCATGTTGAGAAGTTATGAAATTTGAATGCCTTTTGGCAGAATTGTGTATATAAAAACAGGAAAGAGCAGAATGATTTTAAAATGATGCTTTACTTCAGCTTAGCTGTGCTCCTGAATCTTTAAAGTGGTCTTTTTTTTCTGCTTGTTCTTCTTTTTTTCTTTTTTCCTTTTTTTCTTTTTCCTTTTTCATTTTTATTTCTTCTTTCTTTTTTCTTTTTATCCTTTTCTCTTTATTTTTTTTTAATTTTTTCCTCTTTTTCTTCTGTTTTCTTTAACTTTTCCACCTTCCTGACTTTTATTCTGGATTTACATCATGCATTACAGTCAGGAGAGTTATTAAGATTAAATCATACCCGCTCTGCTCCAAAGTACACTTTGCGTTCCCCGTGGTCCATGGCTGTCTTTCACCAGATCAGTCCCAGCAAGATCACTGGCGCGGTTGTGCAGCCACAGCTTTGCCTATCCCTATAAGCATTTCAATTACTTCTCTTCTTATATGCAGCTGGATAACAAGTCTACCTGTGACTTGAACCAAGGTCGAAGAAATATCATCATTTATAACAGACATGGGTATTAGATGTTTTCCAGGCCTCTGGGGGAAAAGTACATCAATAATAATTGTTGTTTATGCTGTCAGTCTTGTTAGTACTGAATTCAGCCTCCATGACTCCATGCCTCCACTTGCAGCTGTGGTTATTTTAAGTTTACTATCAGCTACGTGATTTTGGGGGGATTTGTGATGTCTGAAATCATGTGCACTTAGCTGAAGAGGGAATATGCAAAACCTCAAGACAGAAAAGCTGTATTAAAGGGGAAAGAAACAATGTAATATGTAAATATGTCTTTTGGTGAGAATTTCCTGTGTTTTATCTATGAAAGAATTTCAGGCTTGAGTCCAAGACAAGTAAGGGAGTGCAGAGAGAGTGGACGAAGGCACAGAGTTAGAAAAGTAGTGACAACAGTTTAATCACTCTACCAGTAGATGGAGAGCACAGGAAAGTAGAAGCATGCACATGAAGAAGGAAGAAACAAACCTTGCATCAGCTTCTTGAAGGGGGTGAGAGATGAAAGAAGAAAAAAGCAAGGGGTGTGGGGGGGAAACGGCGACACACGAACCGACACAGATTGCAAAGTAGGAGGAAATTGGAAAAACTGGATTCCAAAGGGTAAATAGGAAATGACAAGACCTGAGTTATCAGCTAGGTCAAATCAGCTTGTTGGTAGTGAATAAATATCTAGATTGTCTTCTTTCATGCCTTGTACATGGTATTCTTTACGTTTGAAAACGTGGCATGAATAGTTTGCGTTACTGGAATGGAAGAAATCCATGTCTGCCTTTTCAAGCACTTTTCCAGACACAGACATACTGTGAGTGACATCATGGAAAACAGTTTCTTCTTGTCCTTTACATACTCCCCTCTCTTAAGGAATTCTCTTGCTCCTGTGCTCTCTTTCTCCCTGTCTCTGCCTTCTCTGTCTCTTGCTCTCTGCTATGTCTCACTTTGTGCTTTCTTTCTCTTTCTCTTTTTTCTTCCTTTTCTTTCCTTTGGGTTTTTGTTTGGGGTTTTTTTTTTTTTTTGGTCTTCAAAGCCAGGGTGGGAGCAAGGGATCTGGTTAGTTCTCTGTTTAATAGTTGAAAGAGCTTGGTTTGGGGTTTTTTAATGCACAAAATTCCTCTCAGTGAGACATGCCACACATTCTGATCTCTCCCCTTCAGGCAGTTACACACTATTAAATATGGGGTTGGAAATGACACACGTCTGGAAATACAGAAATGAAACAGCCTTCCACTTTCTGCACTGCACTATACAATGAAGGTGTTGTAAATTGTTAACTGAATGGTGTGGGCTTCTAGTTTGTTGGGCTTTCTATAAATAGAAACTGTACATTCCAGTGCGTTGCCACTTTTTATTTTCTTCAGATTAACTACTGTACTTTGAACCTTTCTGTGTTCTAACATAGAGATTAGCAAAGTTTTTAGTTTGTTTTTATTTCCTAAAACATAGCTTGTGCTCTGAATTGTTGTTCTATGTACCTTCTCTTACCAAACCATCTTTATGGTATTTTTGTACTATCCTTATTTTACAAGAGATGTAAAATCAGAACAACTTATTATGGTACTTAAAGTGTTCCCTGTACTCTACAACCCAATAAGTGAAACATGATTATTGCATATTAAATAACACTACACACATTACATAGAGATTAATAGTTAACATATTTTCATGCAGAATACAGAAAGGCAAACAGGGTACTGCTCGAGATCGAAAGCGGGGACATCCTTTGGTCTTCCAAAGTCATTCTGAAGTTTTGGGTTCCCACTCTGAGAAGACAACGTTGCCTGTATGTAAATGGCACTAGACTGGGAAAGTTTGCTTTTCCATAGTAGTTTGTTAGGTGAACAAAAACCCACACAAGAGGCAGTCGGTGAGGAATTACTGGCCATTGAGACTGAAGACCGCAATGGGAAAACAAAGTGGGATTTCATTACAGAGAAGGGAGAGAAGCAGATAACAGGATTAATCTCTCAATAATCCATGATGCAGCAGAATGCTACCACTCTCTTTACAAAGCTGTAACTAAGTCTAGCATATTTTATATTGCAGTAGTACAGCCTTAGGAGTGTTCAACACACTTTATAAGTATTAATGAGTAAATGCGAGATTAGATAAACGTGAGAGTAAATATACCATTTCTTTAAAATGTGATGAGTTTCAAGGCACCCCAAATGATTGGCCAAGATACATCTGCTTGAAAGCCTGAAGGAACTTTAAGACAACAATATTTAAAATTCAACATTTGCTGCAATTGGCAGGTTTATCTAGAAAAAGTGAAATTAAGTAGAGACCCTTCAGCTGAACAGGAGCGATGAGTTTATTTTCACAATGAACTCACATGGTTGATACGTTGAATGAACAAAAAGTTCAGCAATTCAGTATCTCATTGGAGAATTAGTGGGGTGATAGGCATAGGGCAGACAGCAAAAACATGCCAGAGAGTAATACAACCGATTTTATATCCACCTTCCAAACTGTTAAAACTGAGCTATGTTGGCTCATTGTGGAGCTTTGCTAAACAGTCACATGCAATTTTTCAATTCTTCTTTTGCTGTTTTGCCAATACAAAAGCAGTTCAAGAAAGATCCAGTTTTGCTGTTGCCATCACTGAGGGATGTTTCAACACGCTTAGGGATTTCAGAGTGTTTCGAGACTTCTGTATTCTTAAGAGAGGAAAAAAAAAAAAACTTTAACAGATTTCTCACGTTGTTTAGAACATCCTGTGGGTAATCTCTTGGAAACACAGAAATTGTAAGGAGGGAAAATCAGACCACATAGACTCTGTGTTAAGAAAAGATAGAGATTTAAGATTTATTTTTAAAAATTCAGAGCTTCTGAGTATGTAGAAGCCACCCTGCACTTCAGGAGGACGTGTAATTGTCCAAAATTTTTTTCTTAATTGAGCCACTAATTAATAATTTATGAAAATTACTAGAAGGACAGATTTTTTAAAAAACATTTAGATGTTTTTTAAAGGCAGAAGTAGACAGCTGATGAGCTGAACAAATACAAAGGAACGATCCGCCACTGAATGTTGTGAATTGCATCTCACGTGACCTCCAGGACTAAGATGATTTCCAGGAAGGAAAACCCTGTTGCTGTATCTACTTGTGTTACTGCTGTAGCTGAGCAGTTTTCACTAAGCTTTATGCTTCTGAATTACTTTTGAAAATGTCTTGGTCATGTCTTGCCTATGTATTCAGTAATCTGACTGTAGACATTGAAAACCTTAACCTGAGTGATCTTCCAAAACTCCTTCCTAGAATGAGAAACTCCTCAGGAACTATCCCAGCTGAGGAAGCAGGAAGGCAGAAGAATGAAATTCTTTCTATGAGTATTTTATTACTTGGTCCTGATTGCTCAGAAAAAGGGTATGGAGAGAGGGAAGGGAGAATGGATGTTACGATACATATTACAAGTATGAACTACCTTCTTGCAGGTAAAGATCAGGGGAGAAGCACTAGGACTATTTAGCTGAATCTGACTAGGTTTACATCTCAAATTATGCTGAAAGATTTCATGGGTCTCATATTAATATAGAGAGCTTTTCTCATTTGAAGTGAGTTGCCCATTTCCAAGAAATGTAGAGAAACTTAATATTTTATTTTATGACTTCTTCATCCTTTTTTATTTACGTATCTATCTATGCTTATCTATCACTGAAAACCTTTAATTCATCAAGTATTCCATCAGAGCACTAAGGCTACCTCAATGGCAGAAAAAAACATTGCCAAGAAAAAAGGAACTCAAGGAGTTATACGCTCTCTTCCTTTTACATTTAAGGGGGAAGAACTTATAATTTCTGCAAAAGGCCTAAATTCCACCTTGAAAGCAAAACTCACAGCAAAATTTTCAGAAGTCTAATTGACTTTATATTAAAAGTCCTCTTCTGTAGTCAACTTGGACATTTGGGAGTCCGTGAGGTTAGCCTTATAAGTGTTTTTGAATGTGGGTGGCTCCTCTTCTTTTCCTCTTTTTCTTTTCATGTTCCAAAGATATTTGCACTCTTCTGAAGCAGTTGTTCCCTTAATCCATCTGAAAACAACACATAGTACTAGACTCAAAGCAGAGTTTTCTCAATTCTGGGCTGAAGTTTGTGCACACATGGAATGCAGGTAGTTTTTCCAAACAAAGTGCTACCATAGAGAATCTCTGACAATGTTTCCCTGCCCCACGTGATATTTACGGACATATTTTCCTTTTTTTCCTTTTTTTTTTTTTTTTTTGGTGGGTCCTTTGACACACCTATTGGAAAATGTTTGGCTGATAGATGAGATTATTTGCCAAAGGAATTTTGAAGACCGAGAACATTTGAAGAGCAAGACCTTGAGTCACTGAGACAGACCCGATCTGTCTTGTAACTTTATTCAGAATTTCACAATCCTTGCTAAACTGCAAGATAAGGGCCAAAGGCAACAAACCAGCAGGAGCCGACTCAGAATGTGCCAAAGTTCATAGAACGGTTGCTTCAGGCAGGAGTTTGTTGACCCTTAATCACTCGGGGTCATCAGCGGTTCTGCTGCAGGGCCCTGCAGAACGTGAGTCCGGTCAGATCTCCCGCTGCTGCTGTCCAGGCTACCGGGCGGAGTGAAAGCTGGGATGCACGAATTCCAAGGCGGCATTTCATGGGTGTCTGCCTGTCAACGTGCTCTTTCGGACTACCATCCTTGTGTAACGCATGTGTTTTCTCATTCTAAACTTCCTTAATCTCTTGCAAATGGTGTAGGTGGAGTTAATCGCAGTACAGGCAGACGATCCCTTCCAGTTAGTATACCTTTTATGCTTTCAGTACTGCGTTTTGGCATTAATTGATATTAGTGTAAGCACATACTTATTTTAAGTTTTAAATCATGTGTTGTTAAGTCGCAGTGATAACATTGTCAAGAAATTCCCTTTTCCTGTTAAGTCTCCTTTGACTATTAGTATTATCTTTAATAACCGTGTTGCAGTGAGTATGCAAGACTGCTGTAAAGTAGCAGTGGGCAAGACTGCTGTAGGGAAATAAATGGCATTTCAGACCCTAATCTTGCAACAAATTCAGCACGTAAGCATGCGCTGACAAAAACATGCTTCAGTCTTGTGATCCGTGACTCGTACAGAGTAGTAGCTACTAAGATATATTAATTAATTTAACAATGATGACATTCATGGTATAACAAAATCTTTACTGCATATTTTTGTGGGCTTTATCATATATTTGGGCAGCTCACAAGTTTTGACAAAAGTCATCTTCATGGCTATGACAGAACTTTAGAAAATATCTCATTCCTACAAGCTAAAGAGGCACTTGAGTATAGTCCATCCAGTACATAAAATACATTAAAATGGTTTGAAAATTCTTCCATTGTCTTCAAAAGCTCCAGAATTTTCAGTGGTTTTTGTAATCCTCTTGTATATGAGGCAAAAGAGAGAGGCGGTGTAAGGGCATATTGGCCTCTGGAGCAGCTGTGTGCTGCAGGGACTGAGTGTTTGGGAATCTTCAGAACTGGATGATCCTCCTTGAGAGGAAACTGGAAGTGGGAGAAAAGGAAAGGATAATGACAGTTCAGGTTTCACTACAAATGAAAAAACGAAGCACTTCATGAAGAAAAGAATCTGGTCATTGCTATGACTTTTAGCAATACCCCAAAAAAGGAAATAAACGTACCTTTGGAAAGAATCTGTGAACACTACTGTACTTTTTAAAGAAAAAAATACTCTAGATCAAAAAAATATTCTAGATTCTGTATATGTTTAGGGTTATGAGACCCTAGATGCCTCAGAAAAATACACACAAGGTAACATTCACAATTGCAGGTAAACCTGGAATATGGGAGACTGGATTCCTTCACGTTTTTCCTCATAAGGACCCTCTCCACATACATCAGCAAAGCTGTCTCACTGACTGTTCCTAACGCTTTCTGTAGTGTACTCTCTTGCTGGGGTATCTGAAACGGTTTGATGTCAGTCAAGATCCCAGTGTTCCCAGGCTACTTAAGACATTATTTATATGACACAAATGATCATTTTCCTTGTACTCCCACATCAATCTGCATGAGGATTCTTGCTTTATACTGGTTACATTCCTTCTGGTGTATGGGTAATTCTTCTGTCCTGTTTGTACAGGATCTTGCACAATGAGGTTGTGGTCCAAGTTTGTGGCTTTTGAGTGCTTCAGTAATACAAATAATGTTGTCACCACTTAAAAATAGGTTTGTGAAGTGTAAGCATGTCTGATCTTGATGAGAATGAAAGCAAAAATACTAGCAGGCTACCAATAACACCATTATTCTTATTTTTTAAATTGCTGCAAGTATGCTGTTTCATTTCAGTAACAGTCCTACTTCAAGAAGTTTTCAGTCTAAAGACCAAGGTAAGACAGTTCATGCTAGGAGACAGACAAAAAAAATTGCAGAATATTAGTGAGTAAAACATTTTCTAAAACATTTTCTCATTGTCTTCTCTTCAAATAACAATGGGCTAGGGACAGCACTGGACATGGAAAGGGATGCTTATAAGTCTTTGGGACAATAATAGTTCAGAGAAATGGATGATTGACTGTACTTGGTAAACTGGGACTGAAATTCGTTCCATACCAATAGAGAAAAACACAAATAAGACAGTGGACAAGGCATTTATTTGCATCCATGGAAGAAGGCATACTGGGAGAAAGAAACAAATCAGCGAGGTCAAAATCTCTGTCAGAGTAAAGATCAGAAGCAGAGAATTAAAGAATAACAATGAAGATACTGATTTGGCCTGTGTTAGGTAAAATATGAAGATGATGACTGATAATTTCCATCTGAAATCGGTGGATCTGGACTATACAAATGAAGACGAAAACAGTTTCAGACAGCAAATACAATGAGTAATTTGTATTTTTAAATATGGGAAATGCATAGTAAAAGTGTCATTCTAGGAACACATACAATACATAACTATGATAGAAAAGTGTAAATGAAGAATTAAGTAGGAAGTTTAAACACAAGACTGTTTTTATTGATACAAAATGGACTGAGGATTTTTTTTTTAAAAAAGCCTGCACCTATTTTTGTCTAGTTTGATTTTTCTTTTTAAAGATTCTCTCTCTCCTAGCTATTAAAGAGTGTCTTTTTATCATTAATGTGTGTGAATAAATTATACTTTTCTCTTCTTCAAAAACCACACATCATTGTCATCTACTAGCAGATAATCTTTAAGATTTACTGGAAAAAACCTGGCTTGTTTCTGCATTCCTTGCTGTGTTGTGGTCTGACGGTATTATTAGCCAACTCTACCCAAAAAAACACCATCAGTATCACCTTCCAAAATGATAATTGGGCTCAGTTCTTCCAACCAGTAAATCACCATCCCATGTGGATCCACAACTTGCGTTGGAGTACGCAACTTGTTCCATAAAATGCATGGGAAATTCTTTCCTAATTCCCATTGAGTTCTGTGTGGTCATCTGAAGTTCCCACAGAAGCAGTACGAGCTATTAAATCGCTCCTTGTTGTTTTCACTGGAGTTCTAGTAGCTCAGCTCCTCAAACTAGTAATTGTGCCGTTACTATGTTTTTGTCTCACGGGCTGTGTATATGCATGTACGAAGTTCCCATTGTTGAAAGCATCAGTGCAGGTCAGCTGTAAAGTTCAGCAGTGGGAGCTCTGGTGTTTACCGAGCATTTCTGTTTCCACTGCCGCATCAAAGAGATCTGCTCTGACTGTCAGATTCTGGATACTCTGGAATTGACTCTCACTCAGCTGAGCAAGTGTTTTCCCAAACAGTGCAGTTGTCCTTCCATTAAAAGGCAGTACATGAGGAAAATTCTACCAGTTCTGTCTGTGACTCTTCCAAGTCTTGGTCCAACAAAACTGTACTGGTCCCACTGTGTTAAAGAGCTGTATTCTTCACCTACAGGATGAATTCATCCAAATGGTAGAGGCTAACAGAACATTTAATGTTAATATTCTTGCTCTACTGCTGATTTGATTTTGGAATAAAGTAATTTTTAAAGATTTCGATAATTTAATTTATACGTAGTAGGTAATTTGTTCATCACGAAGTCTGTATAACACAGATTAAACAATTACATGTAATAAGTTCTTAAGTTACTTTGAGAAAATTATTTTCAAGCATTACAGTACTGAGTTGAATAATAAATACTTTGGTTATCATAGGCTGCATCATGTCGGAAGACATTTTAAACAGAGGTTCACGATTCTTTTTTACGTGGTTCCTCTAACTAAACACTACAGCATAAATCAAAATTCTTATACCCTTCTGATCTACTCTTATTACTTGGGGCGGAGTGGACAATAATTGTTTTCTGACTCCTTTCTATAGCTGGCAGCAGGACGCGGGGTTTGTCTTACTGTTGGATTTGTGAGCTCTGTGACAGAAGGCCCTCTGAGTGTGAGGCAGCTCGACAGTTCCACCTCCTTCCCCCAAGAGATACAACATGACACAGGCGTGATGTGAACCTTCTTTAAAGGGGTACATTCCGTTGGTTCCCGGGTACCAACTGTCTCAAATTCTATTTCAGTAGCAGTTTGTAAAACTGACTGGGCGAGTAAAGCATCTAATGAAGGTGCGATTGAATTGACCAAAGCAACATCCACTACCCTAGTATTTGAAGTCAGAAAAGATCAGGGGAAAAAGATAGTCTTCAGTGATCTAGGACACAACTCAGTGCTTGCCAAAGTCAAGGAAGGCTTCCCATGGATTTCTCTTAAGTTTAATTACCAAAATTGTGTGGTAGAGCTGTCACAGTGTTGAGGGTTTCACATGGGATCATGCTCAGTGATTAGTGCTGGAAAAGTTCATCTCTCCACGGGTTATTAAAATTAAATAAATACTCACACATGGGATTGGGGTTAATTTTGTCACTTCAGGAGGAGTGAATACTTTTATAGCATATCATATCTTCAGTTCCTGGTAAGCACTGAGGAACCAGCCCAAAGGATAATGAGTGGTTTGATAACTGTGTGTAGGAATGTGGAAAAGATATCTAAGAGTGGATGGCTTTTAAGTCTTGCCAGCCAAGGCGTAAGAAGATTCATTTGCTACAGAATGCAATTAAAGTTCAACCTTGCAATAACATTCACTTTCATAGCAAAAGGGTAGTTAACTGTTGATACAGCTTAGTAGAAAAGGTCGCAGATTGGAACTATTTTAAGTCTTTAAAGGAAATGGGCTTAATGCCTCTGTAACAAGGTTAAATTCATCCTGCTTGGCTTCGGAAAGGTGTGACACGGTTGCAGAGGTCTCTCTTGTTCCAATAGTTCCCATGCACAATCATTTCTTTCCTAGATTATGGGAAGATAGAGATTTGTCCTGAATCAATGCGCCTGCAAATTTCTTGCTTTAGGTTTTCAGCAAAATAAGAACTGAAATAAAACCTCACACTTGATTTCATCACCTCTAGGCATCAGAACAGGGTGATTTTCCCTGGCTGGTCAGGGGTATTCAGGGGACAAAGGACGAGCTATAATTTTCTCTGAAGCATTCATCACAAATGGAGGTAGGATACAGAGCAGAGAGGATGTTATGGAGATGCTCTTCTCTCCTGTTTAGCGTACACTCTCAGTACTAAACCAATATTAAAGAGCACAACTTCCAGACACAACTGGTAGAAATATTGATTTTTTTCCCCTTCATCATAATGTCCTAAATAAAATATGCTTTTTTTCCTACCTGGGTTATTTAAGTTAATTTACTAAATTAATTTACTGCTGAACACTTATGACCTACAGCTTGAATCACTCCTGAACATTTTAGTCTCCTGAAGATTACTTATTTAATGTGAATGATAGATAATTGCCTATAAGACACAGAGATCAGACTAGTTGCTCTGTTCTTCTTTGTTTCATGCAATCTTTGTGGTTTNTGCATATACTCTCAGTACTAAACCGATATTGAAGAGCACAACTTCCAGGCACAACTGGTAGAAATACTGATTTTTTTCCCCTTCATCATAATGTCCCAAATGCTATCAGAACACTGAGATTTTCAATGGCAGCCAGAAATCTGCAGCTGCAGAATCTTTTATATAGCTTCATATGAGGGAACAGAGTTCTTGAAGATAGAAGCTATCTGCAAATGCACTTTATAGTAATGAAAAAAAAAAGAAAATCTAGGAGAAAAGGTAACTCCTAGAATACTTAAGTATGTTAAACAACTTGCAAAATAAATGAGTAACGATTTTCAGCACTTTATAATTAGTGATGGTATTAACAGAATTTAACTGCTATCAGAACACTGAGGTTTTCAATGGCAGCCAGAAATCTGCAGCTGCAGAATCTTTTATATAGCTTCATATGAGGGAACAGAGTTCTTGAAGATAGAAGCTATCTGCAAATGCACTTTATAGTAAAGAAGTACTAAAGCAATCTCTTGCTACATACTGTCCTTAGCCTCACCTTCCTACTAACTTATTTGTAGAATTTTCGGCATAGAAGAAAAAAAAAATCAGGAAACTTGCTACAGTGTATTTGTTCCTATGTTCCCATGTATACACAAACAAGTTCTGGGTTTCTCTAGACCTAGATAAGTGAATGCTTCTAGTGCCAGTGTTTCAGGACTGCACAGGGTTATTGTAAATCAATTAGGAATATTCAGGTCTCATAAGACATATAGCAAGCAGGAGAACGAGTGCTGAAATATATGGTATTTTGTGTGGTGTTTATTAAGCTGAAAGTTTGGATTATTTAGTGCTGTTCAAATGTAGCTTTGAAGTTATGTGCTGTTTCATTCTCACAAACATAGATTGAGTTTGCTCAGACCACTTCAAAACCCATGAAAATTTCTTATTAACACTTATGGCAACACCATCTCCTTCTGCTGCCATTATTTGTTTCCTTGATGTCTGTGGAAAGTACTTCAAGACAATCTGTCATGTATCTGCAGCATCTGTAAGGGTATGCTTTAAGCCAACATCATTTTCCTGCTTGGATTTCAAGTTTGAATTTATGCCTTTCTTTCATTCCTTCACAAGAAATTCTTACACTTTGTAGTACTATAAACCAAGCTCAGTACACATAGCAGGAGCTATTTCAGCTCCCACAGGTTCCCTGCGTGCCAGCATGCCAATCTTTTGTTATTTTGGGGACTCCCTGAAATCTCACTGATTCTAGTTTTCGCCGAATTTCATCTTTTCCTCAGACTGAGTGTGGAGCTGCTATTCTGTGTTCTGCAATGTTTAGTGTTATCTTCTCAACCATCTTGTCCTGCATCTTCAAGTTGCACCCAAGTGCCATTAGGAACTCAGAACTAATGAGTTCTGTCTTCATTCTAAAAACTCTGAGAGATAAGCTGCTTTTGAACTAGATACCCTAGCTGAAGATGTCAGTTTTAATGGTTTGACAGTTTTGAACGATGTCAGTCCAGCCAGTTTTCAACCTATCTCACTGTCTGCTCTTCCAGCTCCTACTTTCTCAGTTTCCAAATGAGACTGCTTTGGGAGACAGTGTATAAAGTCCTACTGAAGTTAAGGTATACCGTATTTACTGCTCTCTTCTTGTCCACATAGTGGGCGATTATATCTTGGAAGGCTAATCAGGTTGGTCAAGGATGATTTGTGGATAGTAAATTGATGCTGATTGATTGCTCCTGATTGCCTTCCTGTCACTCATGTCTTTGGAAATGGATTCCAAGGTGTACTCCATGATCATGGACTGAGGTGAGCTGACAAGCTTAGAGATCATTGCCTCTTTGCCTCTTATGAAGACAGGTGTAAGTCTTTCTCCAGCCATCAGGGACACACCACAGTTGGCGTGATTTTTCACAGATGTTAGTTGGCCCTGCAATCACATCAGCCATCTCTTTCAGCATGCTTGGGTAGACCTCATTTAGCCTCACAGTTTGGAATATATCCACCTTCTCTAAATTGTCCCTAACCTGTTGGGTCCTCAATTCTGGCTGCTCCTCTGTTTCTAAATCACGCTAAGCCCAGATGTCAGGGAGTAGGATTTGCCTATGAAAAGTGAGTCAGAATGGTCTAGATTTTGACTAGACTAGAAGTACAAAATAATGGAGAAATTAGCATTAAAAAGGCAGACTGAAAAAAACTTGAACTAATTTATCTGTAGGTTGGCTTTTTTCTTTCTCTCACTCTCTTTGGTACTAACTACTAAAGGCTTTTTTCTTCCAGCAGCTGCAAGGTGATGAGTACCCTCCACTGCTATCACCACGTTTATTCTTAAGTGGCAAATATAAATAGGACTTTCATTCTATATTTCTGTCTTGAGAGACATAGCAAGTTTTTGCAACTTGCTTCATACACAGACTATTCCTTCCTGATGGAGTTCAGCATGTAAACATTGAGTTTGGAAGGTCTAAAGTACGTGGGTGGTCAAGGGTACTGTATTCTAATATTTCCAATGAAAAACAGGCACTGGTAGAAGGATTGGTAGAGTGGTGTTGTTTTGTTTGTTGGTTGGGTGTTTTATTTTCACCAAGCCATATTTCTGCTTACTTTGCTGCCAAGACACAAGAAAGAAATCCTTTTTTTTAAAAAAGTCATCTACCCTTCCTGTGGCAACACTGTAATTTAAATTTACATACAAAACTAGGGACTAATGTGGGTGGATTTAAAATTTTATATTTATCCTACTCATGTAATTCTTTTAACAAAGTCTTTTTCATATGAGATGCAGCTGTTCTGTCAGAAATCTACTCTGCTGGTCTGCAGACTATCTGCTTTCAAAAAAACACCTATTCTTTTCATGTGGTGAAACGGGATTTGTGGCTTTCTGAAGTTCTTTGCACCATCATTAATGGTCAGGAATATTTTTAACTATTCTTGTGAAATATTGGTTCTAGGAGAGTTGAGTGTGAACATAAGATTCAGTCAAAAGTGTTTTTGCAGAAAATGTTTCATACTTGTAATAGTAATAGTCCTTCTTAGCAAAAATATGGAATAATTCAAACTCTCCTGAGGGGATTGGTATTGGTATGAAAGCCAAGAGTGTACTTGGACTCTTGTGTGCTGCTTCCCTCTGGAAAGTTTTGAAAGCTTAGAAACTGTGAACTACATTTTTGTAATATGCCACACAAAGCTTGGGAAAGTTGGAACAATTCAGAAAGAAACTGTACTATTAGGGCACGATCCTGGGGAAATAAAGAAAATGCCCAGCACTTCACAGAATTGGACCCTCTTACTACTCCCAGGATCTGCAGTGCATCTGTCTGCAAGCCTGAGTGCGATTTTCGTGGGAATAGCGTGGGAACACAGACGTCGATGAGACACTTTGCTTAGAGCTTGCAGAAAC
>VUYV01000247.1:1172571-1346439 GCA_008711295.1 Anarhynchus alexandrinus
TAAAGTGATCCTGAAAGAAGACCAATTTCAGAACTTCTGGAAAAGGAACCATCTTAAAAGGTCTGTCTTCATAGTAAACGCAGCAATTAGTAGAAGGTTTGATGTAAATCCTGGCTTTTAATAGTAGATTTTATTATCTTTTATGCGTATCCATACAGGCAGACACAGAACTGTGTCTTGAACAAGGAAATGGACGCAGCCTATACAGGGAGATTATGAGTCAGATAGTGTCCACTTGAGCCATCGCTTACTGGAGTAATTGGCAAAGTTCCTACTGACTTTTGCAGAATTGTGCTCCGTATCAGTAACAATTTCTTTTTTCCATGAATTAGAAATATATCATCTATAAAAAATAATAATGGAATGTTGAATATCTCCAACTTTTAAGTGTCCATAAAAGGAGTTCAGAAAATAAAGTTTTTTCAGACAGAGCATATCCCTCACCAGCTCTGGTTAGCCATTGTTTGAACAGAAAATTATTATATCTGTTAATTAAGATAAAAAGTGCAGTGTCATTTTTATGATGCGAGGACCTGTGTCTACTTTAACACCCACTGATTCTAACAATCAAAATCTTAGAACAAACGGACTAAAATATGGAACTTCTTACTGGAAAATATTTTTATATCGGAAGGTGAGCTACAGAAATACGTAACATGCTAGAAGATTTACAGTAAAAAAACTTAGCAATTGTAAGAAGAAGGTGGGTATATGTTCAAAGCTTAAGATTAATTGATTTGTTGTGGGTTAATCTTGTAATACACTGTAAACACTTTTAGACATAATGCCTAGAAAAGTCTATCAAAGAACAATCAGAATACTTTGCAGATTTTTTTTTTCTAGGCACTCAAAAGCCCCCAAACATCCCGTTTAATGGTAAAATGTTATTATTTACATTTTAAAGATGAGAAAAACGAGGTGTTTATAATATTTGTAAGTGGCACAAAGATTGTCCAACTAGTATTCTTCTTCCAGACCATGACTATCCCTGGTGGTCTTGCTCTAAGAGAAGTAATAACTAGCTTGTCATCTTAACCAAGCAGCAAGCTCCTCCTAACTTTAACCTGCAGCATTTATGGCTGAGCCTTACGGTGGTGAATGGAACCCAGCGTCCCCTGCAGTCAGTTGAAAAACACCCCTCCTTCCTCCCAGGCTTTTAAAATCGGTCGGCAGCATGAGCGAAACTTTCCCGATGTATGAGCACTTCTGTTGGTTTCTGGATTTTTATGACATCAAAGATCTCAGATTGGCAGATAGTACCTGGGAGTAAAAAGGGATTGCTGCGCAGAGGTGGAAGACGTGTAGCATGTGTGTTGTGTGTGCCACTGTCTGTCCCCACCTAAATAGGTATTTACTATGAAATATTAGTGGAGGCATCACTGAGTTAAGCGAGGTGTTGCAAGACCTTGAAGAAATGTAATAGGAATTGGTCATATCACAGACCTGGAGTAGCGCTCTTACTGGTAATTCTTCCAGCTGAGGAAACTATATGGCAGATGAAATGTGCATTTCTCTGGTTTATTAACTGTACCAGAGGAACCAAGCTTTTGGTTATATGAGCAAAGGGAATTTGATGCTTAGTTTGACCAGAGTTTAGATATTAAAGTAGAAACGGTTATGGTTGGGGTTTTTTTTCTCAAACAAAAAAGGGGGATTTGGTTATAAGCATTTTAGCATAAAACAGCTGTGCAGATGAATGTTTTGTTTCCCAAAGAGGTTTTTCAAGGGCTTGGGGTATTTTTTAGAACTTTCATTGTTATATTTGGATTAGAAAACCTACTTTGCATCATTTCCTTAGGCCCTTTTAGGAGATAAAGCTCCTGTTTCTTTTCCCAGTGACAAAGAAACTTCTCATTTTTACTTGTGACTTTTTTTTTTCTGTCTTTGCGAAAAAAAAGAGCTTTTTTCATTTAAGCAATATCTTTCCTACTCTTTTTTTTTTAATCAATTATCTTGAAAGAAACAGAAGTTCTTCAATGAACTGAAAAGCAAGTTTTCTTACTTCTTCAGCCAAAAGATGTTTTTTTGTTCTATTGCCTCTGTCTGTCACCCACAACCTTAAAGGTTAGCACACTACGTATGCAGAGAACACTCAAAAGAACTTATTTCATTTCAGTTCTCTTTCTTTTGGATGACCGGGAGAAATACTGACTTAGTAAGGTCACAGTGCTGGTGTTTGGTGATTTTTAAGCTCACACTCGCTATGCGTATATGTTGGAGCATGAACGAACTGAGACTCCAAGAATATGGTCAAATAAGCAAACGATATCCAGATAACATATTTTAGTGTTTATTCCCCTCCTTTCTACCTCCTCCTCCTACCCAAGACAAGGCTACTGTCTTGTGTGCTTCTTCTCCTTACCATTTGGCTTCTCCTTGTGAAAGCAAATAGGGTGGTTTATGTTAATGAATTTTGCTTTATGTTTTAGTAAACCAAGAAGAAACACGGTAACAATCACATCTAGCTGACTTGGTTATAACTTACTGAAATTTGGCACTTACTCTCCTACGACCACTCCTGCTACCTTCCAAAGTTAGGTGCACTTTTTCCACAATAAAACACCCCACTGACTGTCCCAAACCTATCACTGATTCTATGCATCATGCTATCTCCCTCCTCTCCCCATCATCTCATGATTAGCATCACTATTATGTGACTCTTCAGCTTCTATGCTGTTCTATGATGTTCTGCAGAAAGTAAAGGTTTCATGATCATAGATGAAATTTAGCTTTTGGAGTAATTTATTCTTCTATGCCTGGATAAGGCTCAAAGACCAAGAGCCACCCTGGGGATCTGCTTTTGATCCTTTCCCACCTGGTCCAACAAATGTAATACCACAGTGACTGGATTCGCATGAGGCTGTGAGCATAACGATTTTTGCCAAAACATACATACCATGTTTTAAAAATCAGTTTCTTGAGGTTTGCTTTTTTATTTTGAGAGATACAGGGCTCTAAAGAGTTGCAGCAGCCTGCTGCTGCTAACGATGGGAAGAGCAGCCAGATGGGGTTACCTGCAGAGATTCAAGAGAGCAAACTCACACAGGGTGAGAGTGTGAGTAGCTGTCAATGGTCGCTGCCCTTCCAGTAGGTGTCAATAAGTTCCTGCAATGCTCTACACCTGATTTTCTTCTTCAGAACATAAAGCTGAACACAGTGAGGTCTTCCTCAACCATTAACCTCTCTGTGAAACCTGAATCCAGGAGACTAACATCAGTGGAATTCAAAAATGTATGTAGCAACCAACCATTGGGTTTGGGCTGACTCAACAGAAAGATCATTAGAATCAGATTGCTAATTTACAGATCTGATGATTTGTATTGCTGACCTTTTCTTAGTTAGGTCATGAACATGCAGCTTCTGCATTGTGATAGACTCTGGCATCTGCAGCAATAAGGTGAGCTTCCTGGTTTTCATGTCTTCACCCTTCAAAATTAGTAAGAACATCTTGCTTTTTTGGGGATGAAGGGCAAAGATCTCCTTTGTTTTCTTTGAGGTGGCTTGGGAAAGACAGGAATGGTATGATTTTTCTGGTTTTTAATTTCCCCTTTTACTCTGCAAGTAAGTGTTCAAAGGTGTTTGGTAACTTAGAGTCATCATGTAACAAATTTTACTTTCTATCTTCACATGATTGAAAGAATTTTTTTATTTACATGAAACATGGACTTATTCTAAGGTTGTAAGTTTTATGTATAAAGAGATGAGAAAAGACTGAAATCACCTGGGATTCCTGTCAGCCATGTAGAAGCATTGTCCAGATTTAAGGGCTTTAAGGCAAAATCACATTTGTAGACATTACATGATGTTGAAACAAATGGGAAACATGAGACTTTAATTATCTTTTACTGCTGCCTTATAGAGCTGGGTGCCCTCTGGTTCCCAAGTAGTTCAGCTTTGCCAATGTTTCAGGGTTTATTGATGTGTTTGTTATTGTAAAAGGTTTTATAAGATAAACATTAGCTAAACAAATGACTTCTGAGCTTGGGAAAAAGCTCTCTATGCGTAAATGAACCCTAATAGAACCTCTGGTGATTGATGAAAAGCATGAGCACTCTTGGGGCTGCTCCAGTTCTAGAGGTAGTGTGTCACATCTCAGCTTTGGTGTTAACATTAAAGCTATGTTTTCTTTAGGGAAGAGATACATATGTTTGGCGGAACTGGAGGAAGCCCAGGTTTTGTTATTACCAAAAGCTATATAAATGTTCCTTAACATTAAACTAAAATTTAACTGACCTCTCTTTCAAGTACTGGATGTCTGCTGCCATAATTAAAGAGCAGTTCAAGTGGAAATGCAGTTCCTTATCTGGGGAACTCCTGGGAAGGATCAAAACCAAGTTTATTTTACACATTTGTTTTTATTCTAATTTAAGTCCTGATATGCAAATAAGCTGAGGTCTAACAACTGCTAATTTAAAAAAAATCATAAGTATGTTTCACAAAATGGGTGATTGTAACTCTCAGGGTACTTAGGAACTGGCAGCTGCTGCTCTGAAGACTTTTCATCCCTGAGGAGAAAGGACTTAATTCTATATTACGGCCAAATTCTACTTACTGGTCTGGACAAGCCGCGGACAGGCTGTTGTCTTATCAGTCATATAAACCAGCTGTACGTGGTCCTGACAGATTTCAGAGCATGGGGAGCTTACCCTGATCTATGGAAGGTCTGTAATAACACCACACAGAGCACAAGACAGTTATCCTGCATCTTTGTTTTGCACTTCCCATCCAGCAAGAGTCACACTCTGCCAGCTGAATGACGAAGACGCATGAAGTTACCAGACCACCCCAAGTGCAGGCTCTTGGCAAGAGCCTCGTGGAAGGAGAGCTGCCAACCATCCAGCGCTAACTAGAAGGGGTCTCTGTGCATGACCTCAGTGGCATAAAGAGGCTCAAGCAAACAGAAATATCTAGTCAGAAAACAAAGTAGTTGGGGAGAGGCATACAACTGACTGGAGGAGAGCATATGCAGGCAAGCATACAGCTTTGTACTTCCACTAGAACTAAATTCATAGTGTTCTCATAAATTTAGTCGGAGACCTCTGAATGTGACATTAATTCCTTTTTTAAATGGAGTTAATTGATGCAGCTTTATTGTTGGGTGGATTTTAATTGCCTTCTGCTCTACTTCTAGTAATTGCAATCTTTAGTATAATGAAAGACCTCAAAGAAGAAAGACCTTGCTAAATTCCTCTCTTAAAGCTGGTTTATTCTAAAAGTTGATGGTTTTGTTCATTCTCTTTTCTCATCCAGTTGAAAAAAAAATCAAAACTGTAAAATTGTTAACTGAAAACTTAATTTAAAAACTTAGAAGTTTAATAAAATAATGTTTTGTAAATAATTCTGAATTATAAACTAATAATTCTTGGTTTTTCTTCTACATTATTGCTATGATTTCAGTTCAATGCTAATACCAAGATTACTTTACTTTAAATTAATGAGTATTTCCAAAAGGGTTTTCTATGTGTTTACTTTCTTAATCTGATTCATTAACACAAAAGGCTTTGGTTTCAAAAAATCAAAATTTTCCAGTAGAGATATTTATTCAATATTTTGTTGTAATGGGCATATAACTGAGGAAATTTCTGGTTATGGACTGCAGTATTTCCCTAATTTCAAACTATCCAAATGATTGTGGATTTTTTTTCTTCTGTAAAATAACTCAGTTAATTTTATCTTCCATTTATCCAAATTAAGAAAACTGGAGCACACCTTCTAAATAAAATAAAATGTCTGTTTAAGGACTCCAGATGATACAGAACATACACTGTTTGATGAGAAATTACATAATGCTTATAATTTGTTTTCTGTCTGAGCGTTGTTGACCTCAGTTTTCAGGTACAAGATTGCTCTTGTTTAGTGGAATAGAGAGTTCTCTGTCATTCGGTTCATTAGTCCTTCCTTGGTAATTGTATATTGTGTTGATATCACCTCCTTCCTTTCTTGTCAGAAGCTCAGTAGATCGCTCTTCTTTAGAACACTTTAGATTTTTGTGTGTTTTGATTGTTTGAGTGGAAAGAAGATGACAGAGATATCTTTTGACCTACATAGTTGTTTCTGGTCTTAAAATCAATGATCCTATTTGGAAACTAAATATAACATACACTTTATGTTTGCAAGCATTGGAGGTTGGTCCCTCTTCTGCTCCTAATGTGATATAAAGCTTCCAGTTCTTTTAGAATGGGGTTATGGATTTGATCTTGAAGCAAATGATTTCAGTGAAAAACACAATTCTTAACTAACGCTGTTTTGCCTAAAAGAAGCATCCACTAACGTGAGAATTTAGACCATGAATTTAATTGCTGCAATGAAAGGTGATTACCATACAAGCACTTCCGAAATAAGATAGGGGATTTATAACAACTTGAGCTCAGCAATTGTGAGTCACCTGCTCACAATTATCATGAAGGCTGGATTTTCCCCTTTCTAGCCACATCCCAGTATGCTAATGTTTCTCCTGGAGTTTTCCCTGCACCCTGGACAGTAGAAGTTATTATCTCCACCGGCAAAACTGTAGGGAAATACTTGCAAATCAAGATGTATCAGATCACTAGCAAGGAAATTTCCCAACATGATATAGCAAATACATACCTGAAAAAATGCTGGATAGTTAACAGCCTTCTGTGATGGAAGGGCTTTGTAGAATATCCATCATGGTTGGATTTCAGCATTGAAAATGTCATTCATGTAATGCCAAATGCACTTTATCATGCACATTATCATATCACTTTATCAAAACCAGCAGTATTATTCTGGGGAAAAAGTGTGAATTTAATGGTTGTAATATAAAGTTGCTATATCTTTCTTGCAAAGTTGAAATATAGACTCACTGCAATTGGTTTATCAGATACTACGAAAATAAATAGATGTCACTAGATCCTTATTTCAGAAATTGTATGTTACATGCTCCTCTACAGCAACTTTGCTGGTTTATACAAACCTTTCCCATCTATTGTGGCCCTTTGCAGCCCAGTCGGTTGTGGTATAGCTGGTCATGTTCTCTGAGTGCAAGGAAATTAAAAGAGAGCTAGTCTAGTTTTATTCATTATGGCTTTGTCTGCAGGTTCAAGATAGGTATTAAAAAAAAATATAGCTTTGCACTAGACTTAAGGGAGAGCTAAGCTGTGCTCAGGTCAGACTGGATGAGCCCCAGCTTTTTGCCAGGGCAGTCTTGCGGCTCAGCGTACCCCCACCACTGTTCCCGAAGGTACTCCGTTGTCTTTACCCATAATGCCCCCCCCTTTCACCAGCAGGACACTGTGGACATCTACTGACTCTACCGCTTCTGATCAGGGAAGCTATGGTGCTAGTTCTTTAGCCCAGCTCAGAGAATGAAATCGGTGAGTTTTGTGTTTGTATGGGAAGGAAGCTCATTTGGGGAGTGGGGAGGGATTCTTTCTTTCCTCTTTTCATAGTGAAGAACTGCACGCGCCCAAAAGGAATGGTTCCTGTTTGAAATTATGTAATTATGCGCTTTTTATGTATTTACTTCTCTTTCCTGTTAAAATATTCTTAACAGCTCAGGAAAAAAAAAAATAGGTATTTTGACTTTGGTCAAACAAAACTTTTATTTTGTGCAAAAATTTTAAGTTTTGATATACCAGAATTCTCCACCATTTTCTTTCTTTCTGGAAGACAGCTTTTCCACCTGACTTCTAATGAAATTCAAAGGAAGTGGTTATTTAGAAATGATTACCAGTAATACTGGTTTATCTGAGCAAAGCAACTGCAACTTTAAAGAAAAATGTCCATTATAGTATTTTCCATGCACTTTACAGTCATATTTGCAGACATAATGTTTTTACAGGGAATCAGTTGCAACACAGTAAGGACGCAGACAAAAAATTTCAATATGACATTTCAAGTAAGATTTTCATAGGTTAAAAATCACATTCTTTTATTTAAAAGAAAATCCTGAGTATATTTCAGCAATGATGGGATAGGCAAGTCATACCAGGTTGCCTCTCTAGAGGGATTTCCTTTTTTTTTTCCCTTGTTGCTGCTAAAAGCACATACTATTAAAAATATAGAGAGGAGCCTGACTTTGGGGGAAGTGGGTGTGTTGAAATCTGTGAAGGGGGTGTAAAAAGGGCGTGTGCCTGCTTTTTTCTTAAAACACATGTGATCCCATCATGTGGAAATTGTTAGTGCAGTTCTTCAGCTCTGTGAGGAGAGTGAGAAATAACGTGAAGTCACAGTGAACCCATCTGGCCAAGCAGGAAAATCCGGTTTAATTGCTCCATTGCCAGAAATGTTAAATCACTTCCTGGGAATGCGATTCATTTGGAACATATGGAACTCGTTGGAAGGAGGTCTCCAGTGAATTCAAAACTGTACTGGAGATGAGAGCGTTTCTCATAAGTAACAATCATGTTTTCCCACTGGGCAGCATGTAAGCAGTATGTGTAGCTCTATTAACAAAAAACTAAACCAATAGTAGGACTGTCTGAGATGATGTTGAACAAGATTTGCTTGTGGTTTACTTTCTTTTGAATTTTCAATAAATGCTATCTTCATTTAGGATTTCTTTTTCTCAGCTTTTAAACAGCAATAGAGCATTGTGATGGAATCTTTAGCTCACTTTACATCTTGATTCAGCAGAATTACACTCTGTTTAGAAAGCCGACGTATTTGAAAGTATTGTCTTTGTACTTTGGGGATGAAGAGGGTAGGTTTTCGTGTGTTTTTTTGGTTCGGTTGTGTTTTTTTAACCAGGGACTTTACATTTACTACATTTAAAAAAAAATAAAAATAGGGACATCTACAATTTTTTTCTGTAAACTAACCAAATCTAAACCTTTGACTAAAAATACACATATATAATTGTATATATATTAAATTGTAAAGGATTAATGAGTAAGACTTGCTTGTTTATATACATTATTTTAAGGAAAGCATCTTTCATAACTGTTATAGAGAGTTCAGAATTTATGAGTGCCACAGTACCATGTTCTGAGTCAGACATTCATGTTCTTTGCAGTCTTTACAATGAGAATAATATTGATATTCTTTGGGAAAAATATGCTTCCTATTGTGTTCTAAACATTTTATTTTCATTAATTTAATGCTACAATAAGGGCTTTTTTAGAGATAATTTCTTTTTTCTTTTTTTACTTTGATTCACATGAATTTGAGAAAATATTTGGTTCTTGGAAAATACTATACTTTTTTGCTTGTGCAGTTAATCAATAAGACCAAATCAGAGAAAGTTAGTTCTAATTTTAGATGCATATGAAAGAAATGCAACCATGTTTTGCTGAAAAAGTGGGCAAAGTCTGATATCAGGAAGAAAAGTGAGGCAATAAAAAGAAATCTCTGTATTTACGTAATGCACTGTGGAGGACCTGGAGAAGTGAAAAATGAGGGTGACAGGTAGTCACCACTGTATGAGGTCCTTCTCCTAATTATTCTAGGAAAACTTACATACTTTGTGGTGCTATCATTTTGAATGTATTTTGTTATCTGAATACTCTAGTAGCATTTTTTTTTTCCATGCACCTGACTCGATTTTAGAATTCTTACTTTCAGTAGATTGTATAATCCCCATTGGTCTCTCTAACATCAGTCTTACTGAATTGCTGCAAGAATGCTGCAGGAACATAGGAAGTACTTTTATCGTGAAACCTCACTCTACCTTTAAATTGTCTGGAACTTGTAGTGCTTCTTCATCCTAGTTAACAGAGATGCTAATTTTGTGACTTACACATCTGTCCTGAGGCATTATGGTTCTTTGCGTTTCCAGCTACAGCTTTTTACCTGGGCTAAACCCGCTAAACAACTCTAACAACCTTTAGGGTTAGCAACTAACTAATTTGCTAAAGATTTATGTTTGGCTGTAAATCAACATATTTCAGCAATCATGAATTAGAAATATTCTAGATTTCCAGGAAATAACTTGAAGTGATGGATAGAAAGATTAAGAATGTTTTAAAATCTGATATGGAAAAAAAAAAAAATCTGCATGCTGATATGAATGATGGTGGATGCCGATTCAGAAGTGTTCATTCAGGCCAAAGGCACTACCAGTGACTCACGTTGCAGTTATAGACATATGATTAAACTCCGCTTAAGTCTGCCATAAAGCCACCAGATAAATTATCTTCCATACTTGTCACTGTCATATCCCCATTGAGTCCTGTAGCTGCTTCCCACCAGTCAACTGAATCACAGCTGTTCATCTTGGCCGTGCATTTTAGACCTTACAAAGGCTGTCACCATCAAACTGTTGTCTCTTTTCCATGACACAACTTATGATGATGCTGACATTCTTTGTTGCCACATCTCCAGTCATTTCAATGTTGTCTTCTGAGCTTTTCTTAAAGGAAGCCATCATACTTTCTTTAGGTTTTTTACAACTAACAAATCCTATCATTAAGATGTGATAATAAATAGCCCCCATCTTTCCTTCTTTTGTTCTGATTCTTCCACTTGATTTACACTAATGTTCCCTCATTGTCCTTTCTTCTGTTTGGTTTTCTTTTTCTGTTTGTTCACTTCTTTCTCACCTTCTCATCTTTACAAAGTTCTTTCTTTCAAAACTTCCTTCTTGGACAAATAATAATAGTGAATCTGGGGTTTTCTTTCTTCTTATTTCTTATTTTTCTTAGCCAGTGTAACCACTTAAGTCTGCGAAAGAGAAGAAAATTATATACTGGTTTTCAAAATTCTATCAATTTCAAAAAAATCTGTACATGATACACCATTTCTTTCTTTGCAACTGATACCTTGGTTTGTTCTATGATTTTATTGTTTCTTTGGCATGTTTACTTTCTTCAGTCTGTGGAAATTAATCCTTTCACTGCAGTACTGGAGAAAAATGGTACTTCTTCTGAACACTTATATGTTTATACAAAGTGAGGGAAATGCTTTCCAAGCAAGGGGTTGTTGCTTTGAATAACTTTAGTCTGATGGTAACATTTTGAATGTCAGACTCAGGTAACAGATATTTAACTAATAAGAGTACAGGTGAAACAGAAAGAATCACAAAAGGATTCTTATGGTTATTACCTTAATACATACTGTCTAAGGCATGTTCTGTTGGCAATTTGCTACAAAAAGTCATCCAGGAAATGCTATAAAATACTATTTTATATAGCAGGACAAATCAAATCCTGAAATGAAATTTTCAAAGTCTGTTTCAGGAACACTATATAAGGTCTGAAACTGGTTGTTCTGTGATTTCTGCCCATCTCTCCCCTCTTTCTTTTTTCTGTGAAATCTGCAGCAAGAAATTCTGCTGAACAAAGGTTAGACTGGTAGGAGTGAAAGGGATGTAAAGTTGATACCTTAAATTATATGGCAGTTCTGCATGCATTGCATACCCAATCTGATTTCTCCTCCAGTGTTTCTTAACTTTATCATACCTGCACATTCTTTTATTCTGTTTATGTGTGTGCCATATAAATTCCATTTTATTATTCATTTGATCTATAACATACTTATTTTAGGAAAAATACACTCAAAGTTTTTCCACATTAGTCTGAAAGAAAAGCATATGAAAGATTTTTACATCCATTGCAAAAAAAAAAAAATTCCAAGTCCAAAAACAATTACAGCCAATATGAAAACACTCCTATTACTTATCTCTGAAAAACTGTATAAAAAGTAAGTTGATATGTCATAGGACAATACACATTTGAGCCTGAATCATAACTATATGGAGTCAATGGCAGAACTCTACTTGAGTTCTGCAGAAGATAGATTTGTCATTTTAGTCTCATCTTCAGCCACACAGTTTTTGTCTTCGCTCCTTCAGCATTATTTAGTAATTTCCCAGTGGAATTTTGTGGGCATGTATTCTAGGATGATTATTTCAAAATGCAATCATTGGAATATCTTATTAACTCCATCTCCTTCCTTCTCTCATAGTCCTTTTTTTTTATTTGACAGTAATTGGTTTCATAATAGATTGTAAGCCACTCAAATGTGAACTGTATGTTTCTCTCCAGAGTACTTAACTCAGTTCTTTCCAGACCTTCTGGATGCTCATATGATCTACTTAAAGATTTTATGATGTTTCCCTAATATTCTTGGTTTTTTTAATCGTGGTATCATTTATTTTTTTCTTTCAGGCTATGCCTGTTATTTCGGAAAAGGAGAAGGCTGGTGAGTAAATATTTTCTTGTTTTCTCATTTCCTTGTGTTTGTTTTGTGGAATACAGTGTTACTTAACTAAGTGACAAAAGACGGGCTTCAGCTGTGGGGTTTCGAACGTGCAGGGTTACAGACCTGACAAATGCCTGTGTAAAGGCTACTTGTTGTTTCCTGGACAGGATATTTTCTGTTTCTGAAAGGCAGTCCCGCTTTCCATGTGATACTAATAAAGATGTTTGAACCTACAAAGTACCCAGTTGAATGGCAGCTGCCTCTTCTATGTCGGTCTTCCCCAAGATACTAACTTGTTACTTGGTGTTAAAGTCTGTTTTGATCTATTTGATGTCTCGATTAACAAACATGGTTGGCAACGGGTTTGTTCAAATCAGTGGAATCTGATGACTTGGTGTGAACTTTACTGTCTGTCTCTAAGTTTGGCAGGAAGTTTCGGTTACCTGGAGCATTTCACTGGAGATAATAATTTTTATTTTGGCTAAGCACTTTCAGAATATTGAAAGGTTGTTTTTATATTCTTTTCTATGTTCTCTGAACGCTATATGTACTTTGGTGTCGGTATGTGAAATCTGTTAGTGATTGCCTGCTAGACACTGTCAAAGGGGTGTATTGTTGTGATGAACACTACGGAACCCTCCGGTTTTAACACTATAGATCTCAGAATCTCTGTTGGTTTCTTCGTCATTGATCTTAATTGGTAGTTTGCTACTGTACTTCAAATACAGCTTGAAAAATACCTTAGAATATCCACATGCCACCTGGCATTCTTCTGATTTATGTCTGATTTTTGTTGCGGATGTTTTCTTGCATTATCCTTGTTCGGATTATTTCTTTTCTTTTGCTTATTAAGGGAGAAGAATAAGTTAAAAGAAATGTTTTTGCGAGAAAAGCCACAGTGCTAATCAGTACTGTAAAAGCTATGGAGCTGTCTCATCAGGATGTTGCTATTTTAGCTGTTGAAGTTCATAAATAATTCCCAAACTGTGACCCATAGTGTAGAAGAATTTTCTTTATAGACTTTGCAGGTGGTATTATTTGGTAATTCTTTTTCTGAGGCAGCTCTTATTTGACCACACCATTTAAATTATGTCCAAACATGCAAATGGATTGTAACTGGCCCTACTATTTGCAGCTAATTTCAAGTACTTTGTCAAGCAGTCACGTAACATTATAGGTTTTCATACATCTTTAGCAATTAGGTACTGTACAAGATGAAAAGCTGTCTGAAAGTCATTAAAAAACCTTCAGGGCATGGAGATGTAATGACCCCTGTTTTATACTAGAGGAATAGAGCTGCAACAAGTGTTTGCCATAGCTAACAGTTAGTAAAACCAGAATAAAATTCAAAGCTCTGTGCTTACTTCTTCAGTGTCAAAACTACCTATCATGTCAGTGTTGATGATGGTATGAAATCAATGTATTTTTGACATACACTTTATAACCTGTACATATAGATATGAGTCTGTCTCTCTCTTCCTTCTTCCTGCCCCAACTTCAGTGTTATGTTTTTTGTGGACAGCACTATATTTCATAGTTCAGATACTAGGTGTAACTTCATGCCCTGTGGATGGAGTTTGCTGACATTTCCATGTCCATGAGCACAAGCTAGACTGTGAGTGGAAATGTGGTTGCCTTTTAATCAGTTTTGGCTTTTGTTTAACTCTTTGCAGCTCGGGCGCTCACGAGGTTATGATGGCTTTCTGGCAATATTAAGCATGTGTTGGGGAGATGATTATTTAAATCAGGCCTGTTGACTGAAGTCACTTGGTTCTGCAGGTAGTTAGTGCTATTTTTTCCGAATGCCATTGGCTCTTGATTCAGACATTCAGGTCTCATGTTTTGCAGTTTAACTAGGCTCTCTTTGGTCATTGCTGCTTACAGTTGACCAGATAAATGACATTGCGTAAGACTCAAATGACAAATACAAGTCAGGCGTGAAAGCCTTCAAAAAAAAAAAAACCAACATATTTGCATGTCTGCTGGAAGAGAACAAAACAAGTACTAATTTTGATATTTATTTGGACCAACAATCTAACTTTTTTGAGTTTATACTATTACAAACAGACTAAAATATATTACAAAATATTACAGAACAAAAAGAAACAGCTGTTTATTTTACTACTGACAGTGATAACATAATAAGTAAAGAGACTGGATATCATTGTACTAAAAACAAAATTGTATTAAAAATGCACTCAAAATGTCTATTCAAACTCCTTTCCTCGTTTTGAGAATTTGAAGTAATAATTTCTTGTAGCTCCCTCTTTCCTACTTCATACTATTTAGTTTCATCCGAGACTGGAATGAGAAATAGAAGAAAGCAGAAAGACTGCTATTTCAAAGCTTCTGGTTCAGAAATTCTATATACATAAATAGAAACCTGTTTTAACAAGATTTTTCTGTTCTGTAGACTCCAGATATTTTGATGCTTTGAAACGCTTTTCCTGTAGGCAACCAAACATTTAGATCCTTAAGTGGACCAAGATGCTTAAGCAGCTTAGAAGTTCACATATTACTGGTTATGTTTATAGCAGTTGTTAATCCTTGAAATTAAGTATTTTCTCAGTTTTATATATTTTCCAACACGCAGTAAATTTTGAGTACATCAAATACAAACTTTCAGATGGAGTACTTAAAAAAAAAAAAAGGGCAACAAACCCCACGCTATTTTTAGATTTAGAGCAAAGCCAAACATAATTTGAAAACATTGCTACTTTTGTCGATTAATAACTCAAGAGTTGCATAACCTTTTTTTATAGTGGAATGTGCTGTAAAACCTGCAATTGCAGAGTCCTTTTGGCAAAAACCTATAAATGACCAGTGTATTGAACAGAACATCGGTCATGCCTAACCGTGTATACATTAGCTTCAAGTTGTGTGAATTAAGGCATTGCAAATGGTGTATTATAGCATCAGCTATTTCTGAGAAATGCATTTTTAGGAAATCTCAATCTTGTTAACATTTCTGGCAACGGTGAAAAAAAGAAATCTTTCAAAAGAAGATTTTAAAGGCAGAAGTTAAGATCAAGCAATATGCAGAGTCAGGGAAAATGATGGCTTGAGCCAAGAGACAACTCAGGGCTGGGACTATTGGCACCTAAATCAGGAATGCAGGCCATCAAAAGACTGTTTTTTCAGATGCATCCATCTTTCTCCTGAGTAATTTATGTGTTCCCAGACCTTTACTTACCTTGCTGACTGCTGTGATTTTTATTCTCAAATTCTGTCCGTGAACTATGAAGAAATGTGAAGGATGGAGGGTTCATCTCACCTGTCAATAATGAAGATGTCTGTGTCAGAGTTAGTGGTGTTGGCTTCATTTATAGTCTAAAATTAATCAATATATGAACCTTCCTATAGTTCACCTGGCTATATGTCAGAATTTGGTTCAGTGATGTGAATCCCACATGAGACATAATGAATGGTATTGGTTAACTCTCCACTAACGGTAGAGTCAGGATGGCTCCTAACATAGATACCAATATTCAGTGCCGTGAATCCACCGTGAGGTTCCTAATCCAGGGCTAACTTCAGTTTCTGGAGCAGTGTTCCCAAAACAAAGGTGAAATGACTATAAGTCAATATTAGAAGTATTGCCTAAGTCTCTTTGTGGAACTACTTCATGATTTCCCAATTTATCCTCAAATATTTGTGGGTAATAGTGAACTGTGTTTGTCACTTAGAAACATTGCTACAACAGAGCCAGCGGGAGAGGTAGAGTGAATATCCACATCTGGTCAGGGACTAGCACAGCTTATTTCTCTTGAGGTGATGAAACTATGTGCTATCACATAAACAGGGCAGAAGGTTTAGTCTAGCCCTAAATAAATATTAACACCATTGGTCCGTAATGTTCAGCATTATAATAAATAAATTTTTCCTGTGCATAAAACAACTGCCCCGTGGTATTTTGCTTGAACAGACATTTGGAAAAGTTGCTGCTCTAAAAAAAGGTTTGAAGTCATTGAATACTACTTTGTAGTTATTAATTACAAACTTGGATCAATTAAAAAAATACAGAACATGTGATGGTATAAAAAAGTAAGTGACACTACTCATCTGTAGCAGTAAAAATTCCCTAGCAGAATAGCAAGTGGACATGCTTTTAAGAGCTTTCATAATTCTGCCAAAATATTCCCTCTTGCTTTAAAGATATACTATTGAAAAACTCCACAGCCTCTTTGGGTAAATCTCAGTACTTTCTCCAACTAGTAGGTTAGAGAGGTCTACTTCAGCACAAATAAAAGTGTCAGTCTTTGACATGGAGTAGAACAGATTTGATAGCCCATTTCTCATCTGTGTTTTGGTGATCAGCAAGCAAACAAGAGGATAGAGTATTAAGCACAGTCGAAGACAACAGCCTCATTGGATCTCTGGCCAACATAAAGTGTTTGAAAGCTCCCCAGTGTTAGTATTACAATATGGGACTCGCAGCGAACAAGTCACACTTCTTTCTGCATCTCCTTTAGATTTCTGGTGAAGATACTATTTAATAAAGTACAGGCTCAATGTCCTTTGGTGTTAATTTCTCTGGACGCCTTTGATTCACAAGGAAGACAAATACACAGATGATTAAAGGGACGTTAACGGCAGGGTGTTTCCCCTCACAGACTCTAACAGTCGGTGTCAGGCAGCGGAGGACACTTGGTGCTCGGCCCCATGGTGAGATGATCTGCAGAACAGGAGGTGATGGAGTGATGACAAGGCAGGTCAGGACCGTCTGTGAGAACTCGCAGCGGGAGGACCTTGAAAATCCAGTAGTGACAGGTTCACTGCCATTGAACAAGGCACATAAAAGACCAACTGCTTGGCACACTAGGCAGAGCTCTTTAAATTTCTTTTAATTTAACTGCAGCTCTAATCAAAAAGGAAAATCTCCGCTAGATTTTACAGCCATGTTCTAGACCCAGGGAAATCAATTCTTTCTATGAGCAGTACGTGCTGGATGCTCTGTTTTCATGAAGTCATTAAAGGTTCATCCACACATAACTCATTTTGAACCTAGAGCAAACGCTATCTGACTGGCTACAGGATACCACTTTCCACATAAACTGGAGAGAAATAGGAGTTAATTGGCACAGTGACTAGTTTTCTGGCTGCTTTACAGTATCTCTAGCCAGTATTCCAGAATAAACTGGACAAAATGAATTATTAATGGTTCCTTTTTGTAAGTATTGTATCTGGTTTTACTAGAACAAGCTTATGAGTGTTTTCGTGAGACCTTAGATTACCTAGCTAGGAGCTGGTACTTTATACTTTCTTTTGCTGTTCATGTTGCAACAGTTATAAAATTTGTTTTAGCTGAGTGTTTGCTTTCTAAATAAAAATGTCAGGTGAGCACTTGCACTTCAATCGGTCATACTAAAAAAACAGTTACAGAAACTCTGCCAGAATATGCATGGGTGTCTGCCAAACGCTGATAGATGCTAATAGATATATTTTTATTCCACTTATTTCATTACTAGAAAAAAGGTTTGTGATGCCAATGGACACCAAAAGCTGACATTTCATGCTAAGATTCCTGATGATGTTTAGTTGTTGGGTTTTCTTTATTTTTCCTAAATGCAGTAAAATAGCTGATGTCATGATTTTTTGTATTTGATTTTTAGTGGCTTATTAACCTCACACTACCATAGTTGTTTTTCTGATTAAATCATTTCACTTTTAAAAGTCACACTGTATTCACTGTATGCACATGGATATAAACACATAGACTTTAAAATACACGTAGCACTGTGTGAAGCCAAAGTCTCATTAATCCTAGGGTGCTGTGGCCATTTTCTTTTGGGTTTGGAGGAAAGAGTAGATCTTGGGTCTGCAGCTTTCCTCTGAAAGTCCACTTAAAAACATGCTGAATGCACTGGAAGCAGGATGGCCCCTAAAACTCCTCATGTTTGGCTGTTGTATATTACTTAATTGAGTCTTAAAAAGTGAAGGGCAGGGCCAGGTACTGTGAACGTGCTCTGAGGGAGAGCCAGCAGTCAAGAAGGATGTACACCATTGAAGGACACAAAGGTTCAGGTCACATGCCTGAACAGAAAAACAGATGTTTTCTGGAAGGCTAAAACAAATTCTATTAAATCATTGCATGATACATCTACATAGTACTACTAGATGTACTACATAGTACATCTGAAGTATCTGAGAACTAACAGAACCTCTTGTGCATCAAATCCCTAAATATTTAGCCAGCTTCTGTTTTCTTATTCTACCTGCATGAGTATGGGCCGTCAGTATGGACCCATTTTTATACTTCTTTGGAAGAACTTTTTAAATCAAAATATGCTGTTGTTATCGTCAAAGGCATTTAATTTTGTTCATTTCTCTAATATAGTTTCATTTATTTTGATCTTTAAAATGCTTAGAGAGAAATGCTTAACTGAATTATTTTCGGCCAATAACAAGGATAAGCCATTATTTTTACATTGCATTGGTCCATACTGTGCATTTTAATGCTTTTGTAGCTACGATATTTTTCTAGATTCTTTGATGATTATGTTAATTGTGGAAACAACTTTAAATTATTCCTCAACAAATATTCAAATGTCAGCAATTGCTTTCGAGAAAACAAGCAGTGCCTCAGTGCCTTATATTCCTGTGGTGAGCAATTGAATTTTGATTTCTTTGCTGTTTTGCTGCCTTTTCTTAAGTTCTGTAATAGAATTTCCCTATTCTAATCAAGATATTTCCCTGACAGGAATAAAGATAGATATATATATAGTGCCACCTAAGAGATTACTGCTGCCGGCCATCATGCTAAATCTTTCAGCCATCCCTTTTCTGTCCAGTCCAATGTGGTTTTAAGGCAATATATAATTTCCTTGTTAAGGCAAATTATTTTAATCCCAGAAACAATGGGATTAGAAAAAAACCTAACATTAGCATTCAAGTCTTTTCAACATATTTTGACATAATAATATGCTTCATCACAAATTGATAAGTTGTAAGAATGTCTCTCATAACAAACTTCATCACCTATTAGTGAAATACACTTAAACAGAAGACAAATCAGGACAAGTGTCTTGAAAGGGTCCTTTGGAGGTCCTTTCTCCAACCTCTTGATCAAGCAGGACCAGCCTTGAGGTCAGAAAATGTTGCTCAGGACTCTATCCAGTCTGGTCTTGAAAACCTCCAAGGATGGAGCCTGCACAACCTCTGTAGATTACTTGCTCCACTGCTGTACTGTCTCCATGGAGGAGACGGTTTTCCTTATATCCAGCATGATCTTTTCTGATTTCAGTTTATGCCTGTTGCCTCTTGTCATCCTCACATGCACAATGTGAAGAGCCTAGCTCCATCTTCTTGTTGCCCTCCCACAAGGTCCTGGGGAGCTGCTGGTAGGACCCCAAGAGCCATCTCTTCAGGCTGAACAAGTCCTGCAGCCTTGACTCACAGGCCAAGTGATTCAGACCCTAACTAGCTTGGTGGCCCTCCCCTGGTCTTCCTTGTATTGGGAGGATTCTGAAACTGGACTCAGTATTGCAGATGTGGTCTAGCAAGCACTGAATAAAGAGGAATAATCCCTCCCCTCCACCTACAGGCCATGCTTTTATTGATACGTCCCAGGATGCTGCCAGCTCTCTTTGCTGCCAGGGCACACTGCTGGCTCACGCTCGGCTTGCTGTCTGCCAAGACCCCAGGGCCTTTTCCACACAGCTGCTCTCCAGCCAGTTTTTTATCATTTATTTATCCACCCTTCCAGACTGTAAAATCCCAACTTGCAAACAAAAATATTGTGGGAAACAATGTTTCACGATTGAGCTCTTTGTTGGTAAAGTGGAAAATACAGCAGAAGGCTTATGAATTTGTTACTTTCAGCAAATTAAATTTAGTATTACATTATAACTTATTACAATGTGCTCATATTTTATAACACCACCATACAGACTGCAAACTGGTACTCAGTATTTCTGGCTCATATCATATATTTAATCTTAATCACGTTGCTTTTCAGTATAAAGTTAGTTATCAGTTACATAGTGGTTTGGTAGCATTTATATTATCCAGCCCAAATTGTGATCTCTTATTGTGCTGGACACCAGGAACATTCTACAAGAGGTAGTCCCTGACCAAAAATATTTTTTAAATCAAAGCGAACATGAACAAGTTGTTCTTCCTTTCCTTTTTTTGGCTGTACAAGAAAAACAGAGAATGGTGATAACCAGTTCATCAAGTTATTTCTAGCTTAATTTCATTCGGGCCAAGTTCATAGTAAAGACTTCTGTTGATTTGGATGAAATATAAACTAGTTTGATTGGTCCTAATTGATACTGACATGTAATCATTAGGCCATGGTTTCCAGAGTAGTGATGTGCTGTTGATTTGGAAATCAGGTGATGGGCTTTCTTTTTCAGTGTCCAGAAATAGAGTCAGCTTCTGAAAAGCTGAGGTGCCCAGAGCCAAATTTTAAAATTAAATGTTGGCTACATTTTCAAAGCTGTTAGTGTACCTGAAGATGAAAAACGTCATCTCTGTTGTGACACTTGCTAATTGTACACTGATTCCCAGTAAAGGTTACCTTTGGCCAGTAAAATCTGCACATGGCACAGAATTATGAAGGTACCTAGTCATTTCTGAAAAATTTAATAAGCTCTTCTTTATTTCTTTGGGTTCCTAGACAACATTCAAAACATCTGTAAGATCATATTATGCTCCTGTGTTCACATTTGAAAACGGGACTTGGACTGCTAAGTTGTTTCAGTTCTTGAAGATGAACCAAAGAGCTGAACAATTTTAAATCATCTTTAATATGAAGAGCTTAGAGCACTTAAAGTGTGGCAAGATAACTTTTCTCTTTTTGCATCTGTTGAAACAGAAGGGTAAGAAATGTTTTCAGTCGCAGATCACCTGGGACATGGGCTTTACTCCACAAAGCCAGCACAGCGATTTGTTGTTTATATATTTAGGTACTTACATGCACGCTTTAAACTCCTGTCTTATTAGAATGAAAAGCTCCTTTTCACCAATCCTTAGGGAAGAGAAAGAGCTCTTTGATGTTTGATGAGAAGTCATGCTTATTTGCATTCCTCTAAGGACATGCTGAAAACTCAGGTGAGAGACACCCAAAAGCCCACTTTGGATTAGGCACACCTGGAGGCAAAGTGTCTTCCTAATGTGGGACTGTCCTTGGCAGCACAACGATAGGGCTGTATGTAACTGCAGCGTCACGGGTTGCTCAGACTGGGGTGGTTTTTTCTTATTAGAGTTGTTGACTTGTGCTCTGAATGCCTTCTGGTATAGCAAGTGATGCTTGAGAGAATTGCTGTATCCGCCTGTAGCACGTTCAGCCTGAGTGACTAGATCTTTTATTGTCTATAAACTCAAAGATACTAACCATATCTGACAAAACCTGTTTTTCATTATCTTGAAGATTTTTGAAATACCTTGTGGCATCTAGTCATCAAGTTTAGCCGTTGTCTTAAATCTCCTCTCCAAATACTCTTGTAAAATTAGATTTGTTTTGCATGTATGGTGAAGTGGTAATCAAATCAAATGCTGATTCTCTAGCATATGGTAGATGCTATTCATCTTTAAAATGCACCAGTGTACGGTTCTTATATGCAAAGTCAGTCAGTTTCCTCATGTAATTTTTTTATTACCATCTTCAATCTACCTTTGTGTTGATTTTGGCTATTAGTGAATCTCTTCTTTGTAACATTTTTAGGTAAGAATCAGATACCGCATGAAATTGTTGCTTAATTCGTAAGTATCACAAATAAAGAAAGAACTGAAAACCAAGTTTAGTGATAGACACAACTGCCAAATGCCTATAAACCATAAATCTGCAAGGAGTTATCCCTGCAGGTAATCTGTCCAGTCACACGAGTTTGGACTAGGTTTGTAAGAAGCTTGCTAAGTCCAAGTCTGAAAATCCTCTGAAAGTTTCTCTGAATGAATAGCCTCTTTCGTTCAATTGGTAGGTATACATTTAAAGCCCAATCTGCAGTGCATTCTATTCCACCTCCTGCTGTACTTTGGCGTAAAAGAAGAGAAAATATTTGGTAACCAGTTTCAGAGTTCTAGCCAGGTACATCACCATATCGCAGTAGCCGCCCATAAGCAGAATGGAAAGGCAAAGAGAAAGTAACCATGGGTTTTAACACATATCAAAATACAGGCTTGACATTAGAGAAGAGCAGTCACAATATCCTTTTAAAGGCAAAGAAGAAAATAAAACGAGCCACTGCTTCCTCCAGGCAGGTTGCCTAATTTATAATGTCATTCTGGAATCAATGTTTCTTCATGTTGCAAGGAAGAAAAAGAGAGACTGAGACTTTTGTCAGGAATTTCTCATCTATCAATTGATTTCTGTAGAGCACTCTATACAGAACAAAGCCCATGCCTACACTAGAAAGATTTTGCTCTTGTAGTTACCATGGGAGGCTCTCAAAGCAGTGGTGAAACTCCGGCATGTTCGGAGAGTGCCAAGGGCTTCTTTTGGTGGTGTAGCTCATGTTAACTCTTTGAGTGGAACAACAATTTTTGTGTCAGCACAAGTGTGTCTTCGGCAGGGCTCTATTTCACATTTATGACTGATATACCCGCTCTGGCAAAACTTAAAATTGATTAACCTGATACACAATTTAATCAGGTATAATTTCATCATTATCAGGGCATTTGCGGTTGGAAAACGATTGCAGAGTCGAAAGAGACTCATGGGAATAATCTCTAGTTTTCCTAAAATTTCTTTGTCTTTTAAAGGAAGATCTCAGACTTGTACTTTTTATGCAGATCACCCTTACAACTTAAGTCTGACTGTATGTTTTGAAGCATGGATCCAGACTAACATTTGTAGGAAAAATGAGTGTGGAGTGTGGAGTGTGTGAGGAAAAAAGAGTGTGTCCAGTAGGTCGAGGGAGGTCATTCTCCCCCTCTACTTGGCACTGGTGAGGCCACAACTGGAATACTGTGTCCAGTTCTGGGCTCCCCAGTTCAAGAGGGACAGGGAACTGCTGGAGAGAGTCCAGCGAAGGGCAACCAAGATGATTGAGGGATTGGAGCATCTCCCTTATGAGGAAAGGCTGAGAGAGCTGGGACTCTTTAGCCTGGAGAAGAGAAGGCTGAGGGGAGACCTTATTACTGCTTATAAATATCTAAAGGGTGGGTTGAAGGAGGATGGAGCCAGACTCTTTTCAGTGGTTCCCAATGACAGGACGAGGGGCAATGGGCATAAGTTGGAACATAGGAAGTTCCGTTCCAACACACGGAAAAACTTCTTTACAGTTAGGGTGACAGAGCACTGGCACAGGCTGCCCAGGGAGGTTGTGGAGTCCCCTTCTCTGGAGATTTTCAAGACCCGCCTGGATGCAGTCCTGAGTAATGTGCTCTAGGCAATCCTGCTTTGGCAGGGGAGTTGGACTAGATGATCTCTAGAGGTCCCTTCCAACTCTGAAAATTCTGTGATTCTGTGATTCTGTGAAAAATGCCTTTTGGCAGGCATTCAACTGGCTGGTGCAGGATCAGACAATAACAATGGGTCAAGTAGAAGACAGTGTTTCTGGCACACAAGAACTGACTGCTAGCTCGGAAGTGGTAGTGGCTTTTTCAGTCAGGGATTTAATACCTGCCGTTCCTTCTGATAGCAAAAGCTTTTGTATCTTATTTCTTCTTTTTGGTCTCTTGGCAAAATAATTATCCGTGTTTGATCACTCTGTGTTCATAACCATTTGACATTATGTGCAATTGATTATCTCATCCCATAAAAGAATGAGAGGACATCAAATGAAGGTGGCAGGTTCAAAACAGAGGGAGGCATTTCTCCACACAGTCTAGAACTGAACTATGGGGCTCCTTGCCTCAGTGTATTGTGGATGTTAAAGTTTTGCATAGGTTTATAAAAAGCCTAGACAAATTAATGACAGAGAAATTGATTAGTATAACCCTTTCCTCAATTATATTAATGGCAGTCCTACCACTGATTTTCATAGATTTACCAAAATCGTAACTCAGTGTAACAACTCAAAACTTGCCTAAGATGACAAATTTGTACCGCAATATTTCCAGTGGATAAGTCACGATCCAAATATTGAATTAGTGCTTAATGTGTCAGAAATGGCATTTTGTAGTCAAAATGTATTGAATATTCAGCCCTAGTGTGTACACTGAATATAATTTTATTATATGAGTGTTTCTTATGTTTTGTAAGAGGCATGTATTTCCTCCAGGAAACAGTACCAACTACCCATTATCAAATTAAGAATACTATATAACATACACAGCACCAGCAAGTGTCCTCTACATGTTAGGAAACTTTCTAGCAATAATTAGAGGGATCATATATATAATATAAATAGAATATTTAATAGAAATATATTTCTATTAGAAATATTATATTATAGAATATTTAATAGAATATATATAATATAAATAGAATATAAAACAACAAACATAGCCAAAGACCATACTAAAAACTGTAAATATATATATACACATACGTCTCAGTTGTTATCAAAACTTGGCATCATTTTGTTTTTAATGAGGAACTGGACATTGAAAAACTAACCAAGAAAGGTTCCAACCTAAGAAGTTGCTACATATATTAACTTTTGCAGTGCGTTTCAAAGGCATTTCCAGAGAGGCAATGTATGCCACATTAGACAAACTAAGAGGAATAAGAAACAGACATCTTTTCATAAAGCGAATCTAGATAAAAATCTTCAGCAAAGAAAATTGCATTTAGTTATATTAAAAGACTGAGAGATAAGAAATGAGCCATACTTTTCTTTCCCCCAGAATAATCATTATTGCTTAAGTAAGTTAAGCTAACTCTACTGATCCATAGAAAGAATTCCACATCTGGAAAACCTTTGCAACATCTGTGTTGGGGTTTCATGCTTTTTGGTGCTTTGTTCACCAGTTCCCATGACTCTAACTTAAACCTCTCCCTTATTTTCTTAAGTGCATTCCAGTTCAACTAAAGATGAAGCGATCATTTCATTTCCTGAGATCTGTTATTTAAGCTTCCTTACCTGTTTTCCTTAAACAAAGCAAAATAAACCCTTAAAAAGAAAGCAACATAAAAAGACAAAGTAAGTGTCTTTGTAGTATTCTGCAGTAGGGACAATCGTTTTAATAGACTGAAGTGAGATGCAGAATTGTAATTGGCCAAGATAACAGACAAGTAAATATGTTGTTATTGTAGACTTCCAGCTGTTTAGGAAGCAGCAGTGAGCACAATACTACTACCGGAGACCCACTCCAGCACCAAAACTCCATCTGCTGTGTACCATGCAGTAGCACCACTGCTTAAAATCTAAATTGTATTGGCCAAACCCATACAGTGCAGACAACCAGAAAAGAGTTGGCTCCTTCCCTTATGGTGTTTCCTATACAGTGCCCCATGATTGCTTACAAGGGCTGTTTCCCTCTCCATTTAAAAAAAACTAGGAGATAGACTTAGAAATCCAATGATGAGAAAAACAAAGTACCACAAACAAAGCACTTCCCAAAACTTGGAATTTCCACTCTTGAAAGAGCTCTGGGCTGAGTCACACAGGTTCGTTTCATTTGCACTGTCAGAGGGAGGGACAGGCTAAATGAAAATCAGACTGGGAGTGTGCACATCCAGCAGCCCGTCACCAAGGACAGAAGGGCACATCATTCAAGGACTCGGTCACGCAGCAGCATCTGTACAAGTAAGCCAGGCGGGCCGTGGGCTCAAGTACTGACATGCAGCGTTCTCTCTTGTGTAATCAGTGTCGTGCTTCCTGCTGTCGATTTGACCCACGCCATCTGGCACTGTTTTAGACAAGACCCATGAACACCTTGGGAGACAGCATGGACCAGGGGCTGTCTAAAACCAGTAGTAATGGGAGATGCATCCATATGCTCATTTTGGGGTCTTGATCAAAAAGATCAATCAGATAATTTCATTTTGGCTTTCTTTGTCGACCATTAACTTCAGATGTAGTCCTTGCTTACAGGATTAAAATACAAATCTATGAGCGATATGAATTTCTCAGTGGAAACACCTTTAGCCTCTTGCTTCCCAGATAAGGTTTGGGAAGGGCAATACCTCTTATAATGCCTGGAAAATATGCCCCAGTGAAATTCTAGCATAAGGATTTGAACTGCTGCGTTCACCTAACTCTTCCCTCTGCTTTCACTCCTCTGACAAACTATCTTCCAGGTTCTACTGAAAAGGAGATTCTGGAAATTGGGGTTTTTTTTGCTTACAGACAAATGGGCTGAGTGATTCTGCACTTTTGCTTTTTAATTTTTCAGCTAGCATCCAACAGTAATTAATTCAGGAGGGAAAAAGGTTAAAAACAGTGAGCCAGAAAATCAGCTGCCCTGCTGCTCTGTTCCACCTACCTGCAGAGTGGGACGCAAGTGACTTCAGCTTACACTTCCTTAAATCGCCGGGCCAGGTAATCCCTGGCATAACTGTAGAGAAGCGGTGTGGCAGACAGTGCCCCAGCAGGCAGCAATGACTGCCCCAGCTTACCCACCCCGCAGAGCAGCTCTCTGTGCCAAAATTTGCTGCCCCAGCACTCCCGCTGCGCTGGGACGAGCCTTTGGAACGGGCAGAGTTATGCCAAGGCGCGCTTAGCACTTGCTGCTCATGTATCAGTACCGATCGTGTTTTGGCTAGCGTGCTGAGTTGTTAGTAGGGGTAAGTGGAAGTCACTGTAGCCATAATTATAGCCTGAATACCAAATTATTATCTGCATGAGCGCTCGCTCTGTCAGCAACCTAACTACACATTGATTAAACCAGACAAAACCTCACATCTGGGCGACAGAGAATAAAGAAGCTCAGGGACAGGGCTCCACGTTAATTTGGGAGAAAAACCAGCCCTGTTCGACATCCCAGCCCTGTCGGCACTGACCAATGTCCTCACACAGCGGGAGTCGGGATTTGCTTTTATTCCTAATGGAGCTTTGAACAGCAGATCTCACTGATAAGGAGCAGCAGATTTCATTGATTCAGTCAAGTGACAGTCAAGTAAACTCAAAGGTATAATACTTTCCTAAGCCTGCAGCAATTAGACACTTATCCATTAATAAACCAGTCCTTAAACAAGAAAAGTGGGCTATACTCTGAGAAACTCTGGTTTATGAGTAAATAGCTCAAATTTTGGAGTACGCTTTTATCATAGAATTAGGATATCCTCTTTCTTCACATACTCCTTCCTCACAATTTTTAAAGCGTTTCTGTTTCCAAAATTTTAAGGAATTGCACAGTCTGTAGCAAGACATGTTCTGCTAATTGTGCTAAACAACCTGATTTGTTAAATATTGGTGTTTACTGCTGAATCTTTTTAATTATTGGAGCAAACAACAGTTGAAAATCATAGTAGGAATTTAGGTGCAGTGTAATTTAATTCATGAAGTGTTAATAGCCATTAGGTTTCATCAATTCAGAGGTGAAGTTCCTTGAGCAAAAACACACAAAAATGCCTACATTCAAGTGGAGAACATGTGTCAACTGACCCTACGTGTCTGTAATTGAGGGATAAAACACATTTCAGTGGAGCAGTTATCACCAAACCAAAATTTACAAGCTGCCAAAATTTCAATTAAGGGTTTTTCTTAAAGAGCATCAAATAGATTAAAGTAAGAAAAACAAAGAGCCATAATTCTGCTCTCGAGTGATGTTATAAAATAAATATACCATTATGACTAAACTATAATCATATCTATAATACCTAATTATAGTTAACTCATTTTGAAGGTGCAATACAAATTTTTTTCTTTCCTTCATTCCCTGCTCTGGATCTCTTGAGAGAAACACTGCCTAACTTGCAGACTTAAGTCAGTAAATGGCTTCACATCTAACCCTGAGAGGACCCACACTACTCTAGCTTAGATGCAGGGCTTCATGTTGAGAGCAGCATAAACTCATGGAGAGATGTAGCAAACCTTATAGTCACCAATTCATTTTTAATGAGACTCAGTTAAGTTTCCTGTGCACCCTTCTAAATGTTACTGAACATTATGGAACTTTCTAGATTTAATACTCATATGAGTTCCATTAAAAATATGGAATCCATACCCAATTTCAACAGCGTTTATGAGGGCTGGACTGGATTCCACTCCACCATGCCCTCCAACTCTGTGCTTCCCTTCAAGCCCTTCTGCCTTCACTGCCCTACCCCAAACATCTCCTGAGTGTGTTTACTGGGCTTCCCCAAAGATGACCTGCATAGCTTCAGGCCTCCAGGTCCAGAGTTGACCCCAACTAGCTTGCCAGACCTCTGGATATCAACTCATGACTTCATTCTAAGCGGCAGTTCAATTATTCTAAGGCATATAAAGTTTTTAAGTAAACCAACCAGTTTTGCATAGTGGGGGGGGTATTTTTAAATAATGTTCTTTTTTTGCTTGATTACACAGAAAACACAAAAATAACAGACCTAGCATTCTTTTTCTTGCATCGATTTCCTCACTTTTGTGGTATATACTTCTGGCTTAAGTCTGCTCATCTGGAATGGTTTAGGATTTTACTGTAGGTCATGTTATGTCACTTGAATGGGGGAGTCTTTCCAGCTCATTTTCCAGAGCATTCTCCTATTCACTAGTGCAATCAACAGAAAGTGATGACTCGGTCTGTGATAAACTGTCAAACTTAGTTCATCTCTACCATCTTCTGCAAAAGCTTTTTTTGACGCCTATTCAACAATTCATTTCCTTCTCAGTTCCTCTTTGATAAGTTTCCGTTCTTTCAAGTCTTTTCCTCACGAATAGGCAAGAAATCTTGTTCCCCCAGTGCTATTTGTCACGAACTGTCTACAGCAGAAACCAAAGTTGGAGTCTGAAGCAGAGCCTGGAATGAAATTTCCTTATTGAGTAGCACCTACAAGGACTCACAAGCCACATGCGCACTCCTCTGTGAGCATATGTACCACCCAATACAGTATACTGTTTCTTGTAAAGTGTATGTCTCAGCTTGTATCCCTTGTCTTCCTTTCATATGTGCTTTTAAAGCATTTTTCATTGTTCTTTTAAAGTGTTCATTCAACATATAACCAGGTGACCATGATTAATTAGCTCATATTTCATAAGGAAAAGCTACCCGATTGCAGAACAAAGCAGACCTTCAATGGGAATTGAGTACTTTCACCAGGTTCGTACTGTGTCTATACTTCATTTTTCATCTCTTGGCATCACAGTGGTCAGCCGTAGTATGCTCAGCCACCTGTATGAAATCCACCTATCCGAAATGTTGAGAGAGGGATGTGAACCCCTAAAAGTTGTAGTAATTGTTTAGCTGTGGATCTCGATGTGGATTTCTGTTCAAATGCATGCTGTCCATTTTTAAACGTGATTTATAGCCTGGCTTACAGCTCAGGCAATAATTCCTGGTTTTCATTACGCATGAATCTGCTACGCTTGCAAAATATATATCCTTCTTCATGTATTCTGTGGGCCAGCTTGTGATTCACCTTTACACACACAGATCGAAAGTTGTAATTGCCTGAAAGAGAGCTTTGTGTTGAAGGTGAGTCACAGTGCTGCTTCCCCAACTGTATTTCACTGCCTTCTAAGTTCAGGAATTCAAGCATTTGCTGTAAGCTGGGTGACTGAAATGATTCACGTTAAGCCTATCTATTTTTTAACCTACGTTGTTTTAGTGAGCTGGCTTTCAGCAAGCTGTGCAAACAGTTGCCCCGGTACCGAATGAGAAAACAGTTTGGTGCAATAAAGGACACAGACAAAAAAAAAATATGAAGAAAGAAATGAGACATTTCCTGTAGCAGCTTTCTGCTGGTGGTGTCTTAGGAAATGAAATGCCTTAAAGAAGCTGCACAAGATGCAGACAGGCATAGAGGATTTGGCGTAGAAAATGTCCCTAAATACTAAGAAGGTGCAATCCTAACTGACCTAGAATTAGGACTGGAAGCGGCCACAATAGCCATTCAAAAGCTACTACAACAGTTTCTGGGATTTAACAGCAACTATGGACTCCCTTCAGAGATTTGAGACCGTTACAGACTGTCTGTTTGCAGACTAAACATCCCCCCTCCTACCCTTGTGTTTGCTGTGCTGGCGTGGTCATGAGGTACGTACACGAGCTGCACAGCCATCCTCATCTGGACTCCCCTGGGGCAAGACCCGTGACTTGCCTCAGTTCTCCCGCCTTTTGGGACTCTCCCACCTCTACGGTGTCCGTTGCATTAGTCTCCTGATCTGTTCCTGCTGGACTGAATTTTCTGTGGATCCTTTAGCATTTCCAAAATTATGTCACACATTCACAATGCCAACCATTTATTTTTTACGTAGACTGTTGATATATAACCATGCTCTGGTCCTTCCTCTTCTTGCTAAGGGCTACTGTTCCTCACAGAGGTCCCCACCATTAACATCTTTTATTTCCTGCCAGGAGAATAAAGCTCATGTAACCTCCGTGCAGAGAGCACTCTGCTGGGAACTGTAAAAGCAGTGTGTGTTTACAGTAACACTAGACACCGTTTCAGAACAAGTCAGCATTTTTTGCCCAACAGGAATCCAGCACGTTGGTTTTCAGGCGAGGAGGAGCAGAACGGACCGAAGGTCAGCATGCGCTTGCTGCTAACGCAACGGATTTTGTGAACATACGTGATTCCAGCTGCCCTCCTACACGTGTGTCTCTGAAAGCAGCCTTTTTATTGAAATCCATGCAAAGTCCGGTTCTTTGTCTCAAGTTTTAATTTCACACTTATCTAGCTTCTTTTTTGAACTTCCTCGCATGTTAGGAGCTAACAGCCAGTCTCCCATTACTTTTCTAAGAGACCTCTCCTTTCGTGGGGTGATTGTCATTGATAAACTAAATACAGTGATTTCAAACATTTGCATGACCCTCTCTGTGTTCCACGCATTCATTCTTGTCTTTACACACCGTGCACAACAACGTGAAAGTCACAAGGAGAAAAAGTCCCTTTTTCCATAAAAAGGTGCAGAAACATCTAACCTTCTCCAGAATATGAAATTTTGAAACAAGCATGAAGTTAAATGTGATGAGTGAGCAGGGCATTTATGGAAGAACTTTAAGAAATTACAATATCCAGACAACTAGAGATAACTTAGACTTCCTTGGTAAAATAGAAAAGATTTCATATGGGGTATATTTAAGTTTACATTGTATTGCCTCTTAGAGAGAAAAAAAAATGTAACCACTGAAGATCAAAATATAGAGTGAGTTTTGGTGAGATATATGTGTAATATTTCATAGATAGGTATGAGAACTATATATAGACCATGTTTTGGTTGGTGATCAATAGTACTTCACTGACAATATTGTAGCAAGGGCCTGTGTAAAAATGCCTGTAAAGATCTTAATTTGAAATTAGTGAAAACAATTTTTTTTTTTAGTCTCCTCACCTCCGAAGCATGGTAACCTTCAAAAAGGGAATTATTTCCCTAGATTAAGACTAATAAAAGATCTTTAATCTTGCGAGTCTGAAATCCAGGATTTAATGAATGTATCTTTGGTCTAAATTAATTTTCAATACCTCTCAAGAACATATCTGAGAGCTTTTTTGAAAGTTTATTTAAAATTCTACATAATTCTTAATCTTAGCTGCCAGAATTTATTGTTTAGTAATTTGATTGTCCAGATGATCAAACCTTAACGTTCTTACAGAGGGGAGGAGGTTTTCAACATCAAATAACTAGGTTATTCTGGTTGAAATGAGGTTAATTAGGTAACAGTATCTAATTCTATTAATTGAAACTCAGAGCTGTCATGACTTTGTAAGGACAGAGCCTTTCAAAGCTTTTTTAATATTGAAGGACTTACATTAAAAACTGTTTTCTAATTGTCCCTTTGGATTTCTTTATGTATTTTCATATACAGTGTAGATTTAAGTTTTGACCTTTTGAAGTATATTTCTGTTTTATTTCTGACTTTTATGACCGGTTAGCCAAGTTTAAATTTGTTATCAGTGCACTGACAGCTACTCATTCCACAATCAACTCCAAATTTCAATCAGTCTATAATCAGCCTTCTAAGAAGAGTACAACGAGAGTAGAAAAGTAGACTTGGGTGTCATACAAGAGCACAACATTTTCTCTTATAACTTATGGTGGAAGTTTTCATTGAATCTAAAGAAGTATTTTATTTTGGTCCATATACATAATCTTTTCTGGTACTTGACTAAAGGGTAGTAAATTTGGATTGAAAAAAGTTACTGACATCCTTGTAAAAATGCCGTCCTTTCATATCCTTTTCTAAAGAACTTTAATGTTTCTCTTTAATTTCGTTCCTTATGCATAAAGTGTTAAAGAGCGTCAACAACATGAACAAATCTCCTGGTTTTCCTTCAAATGTCGCCTAAAGACACACTCTTTTTATACTAGTGCCTTCAGAAAGCTGCAAATATGAGCAAACCGGGCTGAGCTGATATAGCCCATGAAGAAGCATCCAGTGGGTGTCTCCAGTTTCTTTTTCCTTCTTTGGTTTGTTGTATACAACAATGATACCTGTGTTTAGCCCGTAAATACATTGGGTATGAAGGTACTAAGACTTATTATGGCAGGTGCCCTATCTAGCTGGGTCTAATGTTTGTTCAAATAATGACATTCTTGGTATGGACTGACACGTGAGTGCGTATATAGAAGCACATGTGTGAATGTTCTGCACTTTACGTATTACTGAAATAGCGTGTGGATGTATGCGTGAATCATTCAGGCTTTAAAAGATCCAGAGTCATGAAAATGTTCCTAAAATAATGTTCTCTGTTTTCATCCCTGCTTTAGATTGTACATTGCCCTTGTTTCAGAGCAAATAAGGTATATTGAGCGTGTTGTATTGCCTTATAAGTGAATTAGTTTGCCACTACATTGGAATTCCACCCATATGTGGCATATAAGAGGAAAGGGAAATTATATCTTTGTCTGTCAATATAAAATGATGTGGTAAAAGTCCAGTGATGATGTTTGAGCATCTTTCATCTGCTGGTAGCTTTGTCATTTCATGGTCTTACATCCTTATATCTTGTGATCATCCACTTCTTCCTCCAGTTTTTAAATAAGGGTGAAAGCTGATCGAAAGATTTCCATGTTCATGATGTGAACTTTGTGGAGATTCTGCTCTGGATCAAGCCTGGGAGAGACAAGTGAGGCAAATCAGGACCACTGTTATTCTGCAAATGTCATATCAGCCATATGAAAGAAGCGACAGAACTGGGGCTGGCACAGCCCCTCTATAACAGTTCCTAGGGATCAGAGGACCAGGAGGAAGCAGATGCCCAGTATGAGCTGTGCAAACATAACAGTTTGCCAAAGTTGGTGATGAATTTGTGTAGAATAGGTGTGAGGCCTACCCTTTCCTAGAACATTTTACAGTAACGGTCTTTAGCATAGCAGATCCCCTATATTTCAGCCTTTTATTTATGATGTCTCCAAGCTTCTGCCACTGTCCATCAGGCATAGCTAACCCAACCCTGCCAAAATACCCTCCATGCCAAGGGTGCCTTGAAGGCATTAATTTAAAGTGGAATTTTCAACTTTTGTAAGGGATTTAGACTCACAGCTCCCACTGAATACTAATAATCAAAAAATAACCAATGAAAAGGTACCAGAAATGTGAACCTGACAAGCTGTTTTTCCAGAGTTTGCAGATGATCAGAGTAGTTTTTTGTGTGCACCACACGGGCCTGACTTTGGGAAAGAGACTTTTTGACAGAGGAGCTTGATGGAGGCCCTTCCAGTGCTCTCCTTTGTGCTGTGGACGGACTGTCAGTTGTGACAATCACAGGCATCTTGACAAGAGATCAAGTTAAATGTTCTGTGGTAGAAATATCCCAGATAAGCTGCTCAGAAAACCTGCCTGGAAGAATGAGATTCACTGTCTGTAACCTCTCAGATGAGAACTATTGAGTTTAGCACTCAGGGTACTCATAGCGTACATGTCCGTTTGACACTTCTTCCAACCTCTCCTATCTCTCCCCCCTCCCCTGGTATTTCCTTCATCTTCTCCTTTTCCAATGTATTTCTGCACGTAACACTCGACCTAAAGGCATACAGAATCGTATTGACAGCTTCTGTATCAGAAGACCAAGTTTCAGTTATAAGGCTGAAGTTTTGATATGACAAATTTTATGTGTGAAGAGCAGGTCCTTTTTCACCGAGAAGGGGTTGCAGGTTATCAGGGGGTTGCGAAACTTTCTGAGCAAAGCAAACCTACTTTCAGGGTTGTTTTTTTCTAAAGAGGGTATGAACTATGATATTGATATATGCTTCCTCTAGTATTATAGTCTGCTCATTTGCCAAATTAATTCTCGCTATGTCAATTTTGATCTTGCTAACTTCTAGGTTTAAATATATACTATATATATATACTATACTTGCACCATTGCTGATATATGCATCTTTGTTTTACATTTGCCCTTTGTTTCTCCTTGATCTTGTACTCATAGATTTCATTTTGTCCTTACATAAGCTCCACAGATTAATTAGTTTGGAGGAAAAACACACACAAACACACCACTGTCTCTAATGCCAGCTCAGTGTTTTGAAACCCTGTACCACCTTAAACACTTCCACTCTTTTCTTGGTGTGCTCACGCTTTAAATACTTGTAGACTGTTATCATTACTCTCCCCTTGCATATTAGCTGTCATTTGGCTAAGCAGAACATGTTTTAATCTTTCCTCGTAAATCAAGCCCTCCAGCCCCTTAATCATTTATGTTGCTGTTATCTGAATTCCTTCAAAACTTGTTGACGTCTTCGTGGTACTGGAGAGGCTAAAACTACATGCTGCATTCAAGAAGGGATTCATTTGTGCCAAATAGAGTATATCTGGTTGTTCTTTATGGAAATGCTGAGAATTTAAATAATAGAGTTTTTTTCTATTATATAGGTGAGCAAAATAGTTAATATTATGATTAAAACATCAGGAATAGTAAGGAAGAAATGCCATAGATTTTACCACACTTCTCAGTCAAACATTTGAGATATATATCCTTTCACCATTACTGCAATACTTCATTTTTAATAAATATACCTTTAATACATCACTTCAATCTATCAGTCTCAGATGTGAACTTTGTAGTCTTGTTTGTTTGCTTCCTCAACTTCTTCGGGGAGTGTTTTATTCCCTTCTTCCATTTACCATACTTTTCCTAGGAATTTCTACATCATCTACTTATAAATATCAAATAATTTCTCCGCTATTTAACCAGCTCTTTAATTTTTTCCCTCACCCCTTCTGCTATGAAGTACTTAAAGAAACACTTGTACTTACATGCTTCTAGTGTACATAAAGATTTGTAAGTAGTTTTTCCATGTATGTGTTGCTGCTGTTATTTTAGATTTTTACATTTTTTCAAGGCCTTATTGTGATTATTCCAGAACCATTAATATCTTGCATTGAACCTGAGTGCAAGACTCATATTTCCTATTTTCCTTAAGAACTGCATAATTCAGTATTGTAATGAAGTCTCTGAAAAGACAACGTACAGAATTTTAGGTTCTCCTACATAACCCACCTCATCATGTAGGTATCTTTTTAACAATAAATGATTTCAGTATTTTCAGACTGAAGAAGACCAGAGCAGATAATCTTAATTTCAGGCCCAGTTCATTTTGGAATACCACCATATATCTCTTATTTTTCAAAATAATTACTTGACTTGACAGTAAAACAATATTATGTCAGATATAGAGCTATAACAAAACACAGGTCAGGGTTTCAGCCCTGCAAACACAACAGAAGGTTCACATTTTCACCTTGCACTTGAGTCTCCAAAGTGCAAAGTTTGCTGAACGTATAATAATGAAATGTCCTTCCAAAATACATTAGGCGAACTTGCCAGCCAGTAGCTAGTCTCAGGGCTAAGTTGGGCTGAGTACTGCTGTGTCCTATCAGCCCCCTGGTCCCGAAACCAGCTAGTCCAAGCTCACGGTTCTTCCCCAGCCAGCCCTCAATACCAGTGTAGTAACCTGACTCCAAGTGAAGATCTTCCACGCGCTGCAGTGATGCTCCAGAGGGCAGATATGCCATATCTAAAATCAGACGCCAGCAGGAACAGCGAAGTGCGTGCAGAAGCAATTTCGGCTGATTAGCTGCGAAGTAAATTAAATAAAGATATGAAGCAATCTGATTCCTAGAATAGCAAACCAAAGTATTCATTAAAACCTCATTTAATAGTGTTGCTAACTTCATGGAGTAAATATGAAGCATTAACTTCTAATAATAACTTTAGCTGGAGTTTTAGATTTCCTTTGTAAGTTTTTAAGGTATGCTGTGTACATCCATTATTCACAAAGGCTTTATTACAGATAACAGAATGTATCTTTCAGTTGATATGATGACTGCTTTAATCTTCAGGATAATTACGTTTGACGCTCCCCATAAAGCTTTAAGTTGCATCTGTGATACATTAAGCTTACAAAAGGTGAAATGAAACGTTAGATTCTTTATCTCTGAAAGATTAGGCATTAGAGCTTGTAATCAACAGTTACTGCAAGACTTCAGTGGAAATAATGAACCCTAGAGGAAAGACATTCTACAAAACAGCATGCAACACTTAATGGAGTATCAGTTTTTCTTTTTATTTATAAAACAAAAAAAGTATAGTTGTAGCCAATATCTTGAAAAAAATCTGCAGCAGAAAAGACCCCAAGAGCGTGTGCTTTTCTGTTCAGAGAAAAGACAATTGTTTAACGTGATGCTTCTCTATTCCAATGTTCATTCCATTCCATCAGAGCAGTACACGAGAAAAGTTCTCACTAGATATGTAATAGCTGAATTTTAGTTGCCAAATGGAGGCATGCAATTAAAACTATAGTAGATAAGAGACATAGGAGTTACACTTGCCCTGTCCTCTCCTTACATCCCTCCCCCATTCCTGCCTCTGCTTCACAAAGCTGTGTATACAATCATTCCTTATTACATTTGATGAGGGACTGACCATCTTCCACCCCTTTGTGAAATGAAGCAGTGGGGTCAGTAAAAGCCCAGGTGAGATGGGTTCTCTTGTTCATGCAGCCTTCTGGGCTGCTGGCCACCAACATCCAATGCTGCTGAACTGCTGTGAAATAGAGTTTCTCAAAGGCTTGTCAATGGTTACAACAAATGGACTTTCAGAAAGAAGAAAAAAAGGAATATGTCTACAAAAGAGCAAATTCCAATACCAAATTATAACTGAGTGTTTAAGGAAAACTTGCCAGAATTTTTCAATATCAGGAGAATAACATATCCTTTCATTCATTTTCCTCAGTGAGCTGGGTTTAAAATGAACACAGAAATAAAGCACCTCAAAGAAGTTATGTCACAGACAACTCCAGGACAAACAGTCAAAGCGTGGCACATACCAGAAACTGAAAGCAGGAGTCTGAGGAAGTTAGGCAGTGTTAAAAATAAATCCCCAATCTGACTATGCATATAAACATTTGCACAAAAATGGAGCAAGGAGAAGTTACCATTCACAAGCTGTCCAGCAGTGCTTTAATTAGTGAAATCTTGAAACCTACGGAGGGTCTGTTCTGATACCTATCCAAAAGTTTAGATTCAGTTTGAATCCTGCTTCCTATGGAAATTCCTATTTTTCTCCTGTTTTCTCTGCTGCTGAAGCCACAAACCAGCAATTCAGGCAGGGTTACATCCCGCTTGTCTTCACCATGACAAACAAACCTTCTGCAGAGATTGTGTTTCACAGAGCCACAATGGCAGCAGCAGGGATGAAGAGGGAGGAGGACAGCTCAGCCTCATTACATCACTTAATAAAACACACATTACACAGGGCAGTACTAATGAAGACAACTTACATGAGCCCTCCTAAACCTCACTAAATCTTCTCAGGAATGAGCTTTTTCCATCTTGCCCTGCAAGCACTGGGACTTTTTCTTTGGTTTAAAATTTCTTGCTGCGATTTGATCTCTCTGTTCAGAATGATCTCAGGCTGTATTCTGAATTATCTCCCTGCTCACCCTCTGTCTTAGATGAGTTCGGCTCACATAACACACCCCGCACTCCCGTTCTGCTCACTGCTATGTGCACAGACACCAGACAGCCACTGCTAGATTATTTTAAACTCACATTTTATAAGAAAATTAGTATTATTCATAATCAATGTTCATGTTGGTCTTTGCTGGCAAGCTCAAAGACTTGGTTGCTTTAACATCTTATTTCTGTTGTGCCGTTTTGTATAAGAGATGTCTAAAGAGGAAGACCTTTAACCCAAGGAACTCACCACCTTAGTATGACTTGGGTAGACATGAAGAGGAGAGAGGGAAAGAGAGAGTGGGAGAGAGAAAAAAAAAACAGAAGAAAAGGAAGGAAAAATGCTAATTATGAAAGAAGATTATAGAGATAGAATTTGAGTAGGGAGTAACAATAGGGGGTTGTTTGTTTGGGGAGTGTTGGACTGTCCTCTAAACACGAGGAGGAACTTCTTTCCTTTGAGGGTGGCAGAGCACTGGCACAGGCTGCCCAGAGACGTGGGGGAGTCTCCCACTCTGGACACATTCAAAATCCACCTGGACGCCATCCTGTGCAACTGCTGTAGGTGACCCTGCTGTGGCAGGGGGGTTGGACTGGATGATCTCCAGAGGTCCCTTCCAACCCCCAACATTCTGTGATTCTGTGTTTGGGTTCTTATTTTTTTTGGTGGGATCTGCTATTTTTGATTATTGCAATTTTGCATAGAGCCACTTTTGCATTTCTATTGGAAAGAAGAAAGTACCTTAGACCATGTATCTTATTCTATGAAATTTTATTTGTCCTGCCCGAGTCCTACTGATGGGACCACTCAAGGTGTAATGTATTACTCAGCTGACAAAAAGGTATCCCAGTATGGGCCACTTTCACGTCAGGCCACTGTGAAGGAAGAAGAAACAGTGCTGTTTAATACTATTTTGCTGTGATAAAGCATAACAGATGGCTAATGCTAAAAACTAATCACAGTTCACAGCCTATTGCCATCAACTATTCAGTATTAAAGAGATATAACTGAGAAAGTTCTACAGCCCAGGTTAGGTATTTAGAAGTGTTTGGACACCCCTATAGATTAATACTGCCATAAACTTCTCTAGGCAGGTGCCTCACATATGGCTAAACAGAATGAAGCATTAACACTTCCTTTCTCATTTGAATTTTAAACTATGGCACCAATGTTCACTAATGTCCCATTTTTTCCCATTAACATGCAGTATTTCAGAAAACAGTTGGCAGCAGGGGCAAGACTGAATTTTCTAATAATATAAGGATAGTTTATAACCAGTTACATTAAAGATAGGTTAATATGGAACAGCATACAACTGAAACTGGAACTATATCTTTTTTTGTGTTATTTAGTTACTTACTATTTTGCACTTATGGCTGTGATTAGAAACGTTTTCTGCTTTCCAGTGTTGGTTTATTTATTATTTTTGGAGCACACAGTGATAGTGAGACAGCAGTTCAGAAACAGTCAGATAAGCTTACACTTTGAAGTGCACAGAACTCCAATTAAGCTATGAGGCTATTTGCAAAGCAGGGCCATAATCACACCATGAAGTTTGCTAAATATTGTTAGTGTTTATCTGGGCTCATGTTTAATTTGAAACTCATAAATGTATAATAGATTACTACTCTACTCGATGTACATAAACCCATCAGCATGTATTTGTCACACAACAAAAGGCAATTAAGATAGATATTTTGACAAGATCTTCTTAGTGTTTCACCAAAAGAAGCCTTCAATGTTTAGGCATTGAAAAGTCCATGAAAGCAACAACAGTCATTGTGGTCTGCATCGTGGACAGCTGCTAGGGAAGGTGGATTCTGTGCATCTTCTTTCCAACTACTTAAACACGCTTGTTGTTCAAAAGTACAGGTCTGGACCATGGCATGAGGGTATAAAGCCTGCATAGCTTACCAAAACAGCGTGCACAGAGGCAATGGCTGTCACCTGGAGAGGGGAGGATTGTCCCTGGGGCTTCCCCACACCTCTGCTACCACGGGGAAGCAGACAGTGAAGGGACAGGAGGCAGTGCACTCTTCCTATCCATGAAGGAAACTCAGGAAACTTTCTCTGTCTGTTGCATGGTTTCCTATCTCTTCTCCAGACTGCATCCATTTAGCTCCTAGGCTGTTCAAAGGTTCTAAAGGGTGTTGACATGTGTCACAGGGCACTTTTCTGAGAGCAAAATACAGTGGGACACATAGCAACATAGGGTTGAGTTGCGCACTCCCATCATCAGCACCTTTGCAGCAACCACCACCCAAACTTTTGTTATTATCTTACGTGCAGCTCCTGCTGAGATCAGGATGCAGAGCAGCTCCAGTCTGTTTTGTCCAGTGCAGCAATGCTCCCACTGGCATAAAACACTTGCAAGCCCTTGTCCACCACAGCAGGGAGGAGTGAAAGGAGCAACACAGAGGAGAGCAGCCAGCCAGAGGAACCAGAGGTCAGATGATGGAGAAGGATGTAGTTGGGATAGGGATGGGGAGGAAACTGTACAAAGCATGATGGAGCAGCCTTTGGAAGGTAGAAGAGATAAACAGCAGCAAAAAATAACTTGTAAATTAGTTTGGAAAGGAGAAAAAGAAATAGAGGTGCTGAAGAGGAGAGGGCATCATGCACAAATCAGCAGACAAATCCAGTCTATGGGCTGGGAAGACTCCAATGTGTTCTTCCTTCCTTTCTTCCTTCAATGACTAATCTTCATGTTTACTTCCTTTTATCTATACATCACAGTGGCACTTGACACAAGAAGGAATCCTAATATTGTCCCTCAGTACCATGTAAGTAGGAGGCTGAAACATAGGAAGAGAGAATAGTCTTCCTCACTATAACCCCTACCCTGCCTACCTTCCAAATCTGGAGGTCTGGGCTTCCATAATGTGCTGACTTTCGCTCCTAGTGCAAGAAATGAGAAAAATAACGTCCTTCTGAACTTTGCATTCTCAATTTGGAACAAAAAAGCAAAACTTGCAATGGAAGGATTTTTTCATTAAAGTGTCTCTTTGGAAATACCACAGTGTTACATACCCATCCCCCTTCCTCCCACGATGAGAGGGAGGAAATGATGATGACAAGAGAGTGGCTGCCACTGTAAGGTCAAGTCTTTCCACCTGCAGCCTGCTCCCAGGGCTGCTCCTTAAAGAGGCATGGGGAAAGCTGAGCACTGGAAAGCAGTCCATGGGACAGAAAAATTGCCCGGACACCTATGTGCTGAACGAAACTTCTAACTATTTTTACCTTATCGAATTGATGAGCTGAGATTTTTTTAAGAATCAAATCAAATTGAATAAAGAGGTGGCTTTGTCACATTAAGAATTTTGCTGAGATTTGTCAAGCATCTATTGAAATTTTTCTGTCTCAACAAAGTACATTTTAATTGCATGTCTTTCCATAGGAATTCCTCTAAGTCTTTACAGTCTGCTCTTGGAGGCTGCTTCTTGTCTAAAGATCTGATGTGTATCAGATCTCTCAGATACTGCAGATGTTATAGTACCAGATTTTCTTTTGGAAAGCAACACATGTCGAAGTCAAAATTCAAAGGGCTCTTTTCCCAGTCTGGTCTCCTAGATAGCATTTGGAGACATCTGCTGAGAGATGAAACAATGACACAAGCTATGTGCCCAGCAGGCGGTTTTTATTAGACCTAAAATTTTGATTCTGAATCGCTCTTTTGTTTTGCGATACTTTTGGAGAGTTATGGCATTACCTTTCTGTTCCTGTAACAAGGGGAAAGACGCATGCATGCATCAGATCAGGCGAGCGGCACAGACCACCCAGCGAAGATGGTCTGAATTTGCCATGCCATTTGTCACAGCCTGTACAGAAGTCACAGCAAAGCTCAAACTGGCAGAACGTTTAAAAAATGATGTGTCTCTGCCTGGCTGTGCATATTTTGGATGCACACATCCTTCCAGACTCAAGGGGCCAGAATCACATAGATGAACCAGAGATAAACATAAGAATTTGAGCATTCGTAAACACTCAGAAGGGAAGTTGATGCATTTTGAGCAAGCCTGAAGAGAGCGAGGCTTGCATAACTGTTTACTTCCTAGGAGCTGGATGTTGCCAGCACTAAAAATGAGATCATCATTCCCGTCCATCCTAGTACCTGACGCATTTGTCTGCTCTTTGCCTTAAAGAGGGAAAAGGATCTTTAATGCTGTCTCTGCAGACTCAAGAATGGACAGAACCACTAAAGGGCAGAAGAGAGGTATGTTTGGCAAGCTTAGATCCTTCGGCTCGAAATGCTGAGGAATGGTAAGTTTATACGGAATTACTCTCTGCCTTCTGCCCTTGGCTGGTTTAAGAGCGATGTGTTTAAGAACGATGAGCAGCACTATACAAGTAAGGACATCCAGCCTTGAGTGGAAGATTGGAGAGGCACAGCTTTGCTTGTATTAACAAGACATTTCTAAAAATATTTCTGAAAAGAGAAGCGGGAGAAGTCAGCGGCTGCAGTCCGGAGGCAGGCTAGGCCTGGGTAACAGCGAAGACGCCATCCCAGGAGCAGCAATGGTGGGGCCCATGGTGGTTGGTGGGAGCACGGGGAGGGCAGGGCTCAGCCTGGCTGCAAGCCGGCTGGGCAGGCAGGTAGGGATCTGGCCCCTATAAATACTTGCCTCTGGAATTCCACAAAGACTTTTCCCTGGGCATGCATGCTGCTCCGCACGTGTGCGCGGCCGCCTCTTTCCTGAGGGTGTACTGTCACCTTTCTCCCCAAACACTGGCTGCTGCATTCCTCTCTTGTCAGCAACAGACCCCTCTCCTCCAGATTCCCGTCATACTATTTTTAGTCCAGCACACGTCTCTGTTGACCCATCCAGTTTACCTTTTGACCATAACTATTTCTCTGGGCTTTTTTTTTCATCTCAGCCATTGAATACTGAATAAAACAAAATAATTCTGGAAGATAGCTGGAATATTGACCATACTGTGACTGTGATCACCATGAGTACTATTCAAATAGTTCCCGCTGGTGGTCTTCCTTAACTTTCCAGACACAGTGTAGCCAAGAGATAGAGCCGCATCATAAATTTTGCCCAGATGCTGGTTGGGGGGTTAGGACCTTACTTATTTTTGCATGCATTTTGCTGTAGCACCTGTATACATCTAACTGAATTGTAGATGTAACATATGGAAGGGTGCATGGGCCATCTCCTAGCTAAAGGAAGATATTTGTTTTCAGGAGATTTTCCAGTACATTTTTTAATAGAGCAGCAAAATGTTTTGCCATTTGCTTTGAAAACATTTGCTTTGCCAGTCCATAAATCTCACCATAAAACCTTTTTCCTTTACTGTCATTCCCAGTGCTCCAGTTTAACTGTTTGGCTTAACAGTTTTCCCTGTAAGTTAATCTAATACATTTATGTTGACCAACATCACAGATTCTCCAGCTGAGGTCTGTACACGTGTACTTGGCACCAGTGGCATCCTCAGACTGTTCAGACTGTGAGCACAAGTTTACCAGAGTAATGGAGAAAGCTTTTCCATACCAACAGTCTGAAGGTAACTGCAGGTGTGTGATTCAGGCAAATCATAGACTCGTAGAATGGTTTGAGTTGGAAGAGACCTTAAAGATCACCTAGCGCCCACCCTCCTGCCATGGGCAGGGACACCTCCCACTGGACCAGGTTGCTCAAAGCCCCATCCAACCTCGTCTTGAACACTTCCAGGGATGGGACATTCACAACTTCTCTGGGCAACCTGTTCCAGTGTCTCACCGCCCTTACAATGCAGAATTTCTTCCTAATATCTAATCTGAATTTCCTAATATCTAATCTGAATCTCCCCTCTTTCAGTTTAAAACCATTACCATTACCATTATAGCTACAGTCCCTGATAAAGAGTCCCTCCCCATCTTTCCTGTAGACCCCCTTTAAGTACTGGGAGGCTGCAATAAGGTCTGCCTGGAGCCTTCTCTTCTCCAGGCTGAACAACCCCAACTCTCTCAGCCTGTCCTCACAGGAGAGGTGCTTCAGCCCTCTGATCATCTTCGGACTCGCTCCAACAGGTCCATGTCCTTCTTATATTGGGGACTCCAGAGCTGGACACAGTACTCCAGATCAGGTCTCACAAGAGCAGAGTAGAGGGGCAGAATCCCCTCCCTCGCCCTGCTGGCCACGCTGCTTTTGATGCAGCCCAGGATGTGGTTGGCTTTCTGGGCTGCAAGCACACGTTGCTGGGTCACGTTGAGCTTCTCATCCTCTTGCAGGTGCTCCCTGCAAACAGCTAGACCTGCAAGAGGGGAGGGAATATGTCTGAGCTGAAAGGGAAAACATCTCTACATGGTCAGGTATCATTTGGGCAATAACATTTCTTCAAACACAGAGCCGTGTCTGGGAAGGCAGGAGGAGCTTGCCTGAGATGTGGTGCAGGGTTCTCAACAGGAACATCAGATAATGGCACCATGGCCGTGGCAGCTCAGCAGCTTTCCCCTGAACACACAGCTGTTTCCCAGCACAGAACTGAGAGCCGCTGCCGGTATCCCAGCAAATTGGGTTTTGTGGATGCCTTTTCAGCATTTTTTGGGTATTGAGACACCCAGACCAAAACTGAGTGCATTGTTCCACAAGGGGTGTTATTTAAATAATGGAAGACTAGAGACTGAAACACAGCTCTGCTCTGATGCCTCCTTTTAACATGGTTTAAAAATCATTTTCTACTTTCAATATTACACAGCAAACTCTTATCTCAATTTATGACCATAGTGAATGTCGTGCATCTCAGATTTCCTTGTTTGATTGTATATATCTGCTTTTAACTGTCTTCCCTGCTAGAACTCTCAGTCTAAACTTTTCTAAAATTAACGTCCGTTTATTTCCTATCCATATTTCTAGCCAATCTATACCTAATTGTTTTTCTGTCCATGGTCCATTAAGAATTTTCTGACAGTTAATTAAATTCTTTACACAGTCTTGCTTAGATTATCCATTTATACATGAAGTAACATCAGACAAGCAGACTCCCTTAGCCATCTTCCTCTGATTTGTTACAGTTTATCTTTACTCCTCCTTTGCCCTTTGTTGGGTCGTTCTGACATTTTCCAGCCCATTTCGTTTAACTGGTTGCCCCGACTGCTTTAAATATTTTAAGCTGTGACATGTCCACATGTGTAACAGAACCCACAATAACTCTTAAAGAATTAAACCCTAATCAGCAATATCTTTCTATTTTTAAAAGTTGGTTTAGCTCCTAAAATGTATAACAGTAGGTGTGTTTTTATTGACGTTTCAGCCTGGACCGGGCATACACTTTTGAAAAGGATCTCCCAACACCCCCCTTTGCTTCATATCTCCAACCAGTCTTGGAGCGTGTGAACTGAATGGCTTTCAGATGAATCTAAGCCAGAAGATGCGCCCTGGTTAGTGTGCCAGTGATGTTCAACCCCTGGTGAAGATTCATTCAGTTCATGACAGCCAGGCAGACCTAGCTCAAAGTAACCCCACCTTGAGAGGTGTCAGAACCTTGGTATCATTTATTTTGCTGTATAAATCTACTCTTTCTGGCCCACGTTGTTGTTAATGTAGACGTAGCCGCTGGTAGTAGAAATCTGCTGAGACAGCCTTCTCCTCTGTTGCCTTCTGTTCTCCTCTGACAGTGGTACTCAGCTGAAATATGGAAGTATACACATTCAGCTCCAGATTTAGATATTGGTTACTGCATCCTCATTTAAAAATTAACTAGAGCTCTTCTGAGGTGGTCACTAATAGAAACAACTGCAGATGTCACTTGAACACGGTGTATGTGTTTCAAAATAGATAGATAGATTATGCTCTAGGCACCATGTCAGCATTTGCCTATGTAAGCATTGTCACTTGCTCTACAAGGAAGTTTTGCCAGGAGAATAATAATAATAATTAAAAAAAAAAAAAACAACAACAAAAAAACGAAACACGCATTTCAAGAGTGTGTAACGATATTGAATTTCTCTAGAGAGTTGGCTGCTGCTTTCTTCATCCGGCCTCAAAAAGTAGGAGGGGTGTAATGAGGAAAGCAATCGCAAACCCTGGCGATCCCTTGCTGCTGTTGGTTTTGTTCAAAGATGTACACAGGACGTTAGTGTTTGCAGATGCTCTATAAAGATAAAAGCCAAAGGCCTAGATGGGAAGAAATTATGATCTGCATTAAATAGATGCTGAGCCAGTCCCTCCCTCAGTTACACTATTGCAAATCTTGTAAATTTCTTTTCATTGTCTGAATGAGATCATGATTTGTCTTGTAGGAAATGAGGACTAGAGAAAATGAAGGGAACTGAGAAGGCACTGGAAAAAAAGTTAATTTATTTCACACTTTTGTATTTTTTTTTATCTAGTATAGAATGAAAAGAAAAACTGTTTTGTTCTTAGGAAGGAATTCAAAGGGAGTGGAAATCCACAGGCTGAAACTTGCGATTCTGTAATTTGACCTGTGTGTGCCAACCTTGTGAGAAGTTAATCAATCAATTTTAATGATAACATAATACTTCTCAAGAAAATAATGGTATCTGACATTCACGGCTGTAGTTGCTGTGAAAATGAAGGACTCCACCTTGAATTAACATGAAGACAACTTTATTCAACAGTTCTTGCTTTCCCTGATAACAAAGGGGATTAGGTTTTTAGGCTGGGATCTCTCACCTCTTCACTCGTTACCGTACATAATATTAGGAAGGGAAAGAGAGTTTCAGCTACCCCTTTATTCTTCCCTCCCTCCCTCCATCCCTGAGGGAAGCCACAGGACACAGTAATCAATTAAAAAGGTCAAAATAAGCAAGGTCAAATGGCTTAATTTACCGTGACTATTAATCTCAGTTACATGCATAAACTCTTTACGTATGGGACCTTATCTTTCCATTCAGCAAAGATGTGGAGGCCTAGTTCTCTCTCCTTTTTCCTCCTCTCCCCTTTTCCTCTCATTTTTGAATTTCATTGCTGCATTGGCATAAAGTAAAGGGCACTCAGAATCGGGCCCTATTCTGTGCCATAGATAGGGTGATATGCAAGAAAAAATATGGTAACGAAACATAATACCTGAACTGCAGATACTTAAAAGTACTTTATCTCTTTTCTATTTCTTACCTTTTTCATGTCAAAAGATGAAAGATTACCTGAAATATCAGTTAAGCAGGGAAATGTTATCCTAATAAATGAGCATGCGAGTATGTGCCCGGTAAGTTATTTGATTAAACAGGAAGCTAGAATCCTATAGATATCCACAAATAAAGCCCCAAATCTAAATGACTGTATCGTTAGCTCATTTGTAAACTGTTCCAGATGTAAGATTTTGGCAGCCTTCCAGTAGGCTGGCTGCAGTCTGAGCTTTTCTGCATCCGCAGTGAGAACTGCAATGCCTGACTCTTCAAGGAAAAGCTCCACGAGGCTGACGACAAATTATATAAAGTAACAACCTGCCTGCCTGCCTGGCGAAGGGAAATTCAGAGAGATCCCCCGGCAAAGAATGCCCTTTTTCCGGGGGCCGAGCTGCAGCCGTCCGACTCTGGATGTGTGATCGACCCGTGCGCTATGCATCACCCGGTGAAAGCCCCTCTGAGGAGATCATTTAGTGATCACATCAGGGACTCCACTGCCAGAGCCTTGGATGTTATCTGGAAAAACACGAGAGACAGACGACTGGCAGGTGAGAAGGACGTTACATTAAGTGTATTTTAAGATTCGTCAGGGAGCTTAATCACTAACGGTGATTAGTGGTGTCATTTGCATAATGTATCGATGTCGCCTCTAAGTATTTCTCCAGCTTTTTTTATTTTTTTTTCTGTGTGGTGTTACTTCGGTGGGACTGTATTGTGCTCCTCTAACGAGATGAGATAAACGTCAGTCACGAGAAAAGGAGCGGTGAATTTTTGGTCTGACATTACGGCGCGAGCTCCTCAGACTGAAGCGTGCTGAGGCGTTTTATTCTGCTGTTAGGTCAGAGCCTGTGCTTTACTGCTGTGATGTGCTTCAGCGAGTGGCGTTACGGAGCGCTTTGCAGCCAAGGAGTGTGTCAGTTGGAATATCTGGGCTGCGCACCGAGCGATTACTGGTATTTCCTCTGGCAAGGATTTCAGTGCTGTGAGCTCCAAGCGAGTGTCAGGTACGCCAGAGCCAGGCTTCTGAGAGATAAATTACCAACCAGCTATATGGTTGCAGCTCACGTTTTTATTTTAACTTGCAAAGACTCAAAAACCCGAGGCAGACCATGATAGAGGGCTGGAAGGAGAAGATCATTTAACTCGCTTTATTTTCCCTTTCTGTTATCGTCTGCCTGTTAGACTGAATGTTTCTCATTCCCCCTGCTGGGGTTGGTACTTTTATTATTGCGGCATTGGGAGGTTTCAGAGCAGGCAGCAGAAATGCACAATGGGTGTGACATGTCAGAGGGATCACTTCGGTTTGTTTGTATACTTACAGTGGGGGCGGTTATCCCGGGGGCAGGGGAGAGGGAAGGGAAGGAGGGAGGAGAAACGCGAATAATGATAAGATCAAGGATGAGATGACCGAGAGGCAGACGGTATGGCTCGCTAATGTAAACTGAACTTTTACATCATTCTCCCGCCCTTATGTTTTGGAGAAATCAGAGCAGCTAAGTGCATAACAGACATTTGTGATGGTGCCAATTCCAAAAGTGATTACATCAGGTAATCAGGCAGTGAGTGACCATGGCCTGTAAAGAAACACAGGGGCAGGAACCTGCTTTAAATTAGAGCAACTCATAAAAACCTTGTTCTGCCCACTGTGTTAGTGGCTGGATAAATTCTGTGCCTGTTCCCGTAGGTGGCAAAAACCAGTGAGTTTCCTGGGCAGAGGACCTCAGCTTTACAGTAAAGCCTTATGGCCACAGGAGACGGGGACATTACAGCTACTCTAGTGCTCAGCAGTTAGTCGCAAACATGGCAGTGTTGTGAAAGCGATGGACATTAACCTCTCTTCCATGGCAAATTGAACTGGGCAGATAGTCCATTTCATGTCTCCGAGGTGTGTTAGAAAACTGGACTTCTTTGGTAGCTTAAAGACCGCAGGGCATGGAGCAGCAGTCACAAATGTTGGTCCTGGTGTTTGGGACGTTGCTGAAACTCCACTGGAAGGAGCGCTGAGAGGAAAGAAATTCTGAGGAAAAAGGCAAGGACGTTACACAAATCTATAAAAGGGAAGCTGGTGGGGCCAAGTCAGCCTTTGTTTAATCTGCGTGTTGCCTGGTCAGCTGGACACTTGTTTACCCTGGCATTCGTTTCCATTCCACCTGCTAGAGATGCTTATGTGAATGCTTTGAAGTAAGCTTTTTAATTTATAGTCGAGTTCAGAATGGTATTTGCATCAACAGGCTCCAAGTACCCCTGGCCTGTGTCCACGTCGGACAACGACTACCAACTGTCTTCTGTAAAACTGTTTTCCTCTCATCAGTTCACATAGGAAAGCATATCATGGCGTGTAATTTATACCTTCTTTATGTGACCTGCATATGAAAATATGCAGGTTTTATCAGGATACGAAAAGGCCTTGATAAACGTATATATTTAACCTTGCGTATGATTGTCAAATATTTGGGGGATAGACAACGGCTAATTATATTTCTTGAGACTCTGTCACATTCCTAGAAACGAGGAGTGAACGTGAACCCTTTAGCCTCTTCAGCTGCGCTGATAAGAGTCGGCATGTTTCTATTCTGCTTGGCAGACGGTTATGAGCCGTCACAGTTTTTATCAATACAAGGCTTAGATGTTAGAGGACCCTCAAAAGCAGTGACAGTTCCATTTTCCAGGCTCTGCTGGTGATGTAGGCTTGTCAGTCCGCTAGTATATTATTTGGGCCGCCGTCAGTCAGAAAGTCAGAAAATCATCAGGCTAAACCACCGATAGGCAGTGGAATATGGAGTAGAGATATCAGGGTGTATCCCTGAAAATACTTCACGAATAACAGAGATTCAGGAAGAGAAACAAAACAGCAACAAGTTGTGTTGCTGTTCTGTTTGTTCTCCGGGATATCAGCAGTTTAAACTGCTGACTGCCTAAAAAAGGGTCATGACACTGAAATAAGAAATCCACTTAGATCAGCAATTTGTGTTATCAGGACACACCTTTAAAAAAAGCACACGGTATGTGCAAAAGAAAGACGAAAAATGTGAAATATGCATTCCTTACAGCATATTCAAGAAAAAGTAATGAAAAAAATGTTTTGCCTTTAAAAAGTCCTGCTAGCCTGCACACAGAAATAGCAAATCATGCAATATAATCTGATATAATCATCAAACAGGCAGTACTATCTACCTCCTGTAAATACCCTGGGAAAATATCATGGAAAATGGCTTTTCAATTAGATCATGTAGTCTTTATGACGCAAAGGAAAGGCAGCATTCAGCTTGGACGAAAAGTATCAAAAGTATTTAAAATGCCATTAAAATTGGATGGAACTAAAAGATTGTAGCTAACGATGCTTTGATTTTGAGCAGGCAAAGGGATGCAGATGAATACTGACTGTAATACGGACTGTAGTCTCAGATCACCTCCATGTGCCATCCTACCTTGGCCACGGTGGAGTACCGCAGAGCAGCACCCTCACATTGCTTTTGAACCCTGACACCAGGGGTGTCATCTCATCACGTGGCAGAACAGTTTGTGGTTCAGCCAGCTGGCGCCAAGCACGGCTGTATAAATATGGTATAATATTATACCACATTATGGTATATTGTTATTATTGTATAAATATGGTCTATTGTACAAATACGGTGTATATATTTATACAATACCTGTACTGAGGAGCAGTGAGTTGCAGCTCAGCGTAGTCGCATCATGGCCAAACTACTTTGGATGGCAGCACGGCTCATGGTTTTCCGCTTGGTGTCTTTCCTCCTCTTTCTTAGTTTACACATACAAAGAATATCTAGACGCATGTTTATAGTCCTGTCTGGTGATCTCCAAATGTGGAAAATGAATCACTAAACAAATCACTAAACACAATGGAAGCATTTTCAATTGCTGGGACATCAAAAATGCCCAGTAGAGATGGGATACAATTTGGGGCAATGGAATGAACAGCAAAGAATAAGAGGACAGAATGAAACTCAAGTTGCCAGATTCCCTAAATGGGCATCAGAAGAATTGTAATTTTTCCTGCTACTACGTTCATAAGAAATAGAAACATTTCATAGAATCATAGAATGGTTTAGGTTGAAAGGACCTTGAAGATCATAGAGTTCCAACCCCCCTGCCATAGGCAGGGACACCTCCCACCAGACCAGGTTGCCCAAGGCCACGTCCAGCCTGGCCTTGAACACCTCCAGGGATGGGGCCTCAACAACCTCTCTGGGCAACCTGTGCCAGTGCCTCACCACCCTCAAAGTGAAAAACTTCTTCCTAATGTTTAATCTAAACCTGCCCTCTTCCAGTTTGAAGCCATTCCCCCTCATCCTATCACTACATGCCCTAGTAAAAAGTCCTTCCCCAGCTCTCCTGTAGGCCCCCTTTAGGTACTGGAAGGCCGCAAGAAGATCTCCCCGGAGCCTTCTCTTCTCCAGGCTGAACAGCCCCAACTCTTGGCGAATTACTGCCAGTATTGCTGCAGTGGCTTAGTCATTGAAAGTTTAGGAAAAACATTACCTATGTGGTATTTTAAAAATAAACCTTCAACTTTTCTATTTTAAATTATATTATTTATTTATCCACTTACCATTTTTCATTTTCAATTATGACAATTTTTTATTAATGAAAGTTCACTAAAACATCTCAATATTTCATTTACCCCAGAATTAAATTAATTTTGTACCTTTTGGTCCACTAAAAATAAAGTGGGCTTTTGCCACCCTTGTTTTTCTTGGGTCTGTTTTCTGAAATAAAAAATTACTCATTTGCAAAGATCCATCACAGACCAGTTCTCATTATGCCTACTTTGCTTGTGTTTGAATCATCTGGAAAGATTATATGTCCTTGTAAGTTATTGCTAAAACTGTAGCCATAGGGAGGACGCTGGGACTGCAGAAAAAGTAACTCCATCAAACAATTCTTTTCCATTTAGATGCATTTCAGAAGACCATCAGTCAGCTTTTATCCAGTCTTCATGTTTTTCATAAAGGCTGGGTTAATTTTGAATCTACTTGTGAAGAGCTTTTTGCAGGCCCCTTTGAGTAGACCTTTTATTTTTTAATTTATGATGAATAGAGAGAATCATATCATTATTTAATGGCCATATCAATCTTTGCATGACTTGTCTAGGATCACTGGGAGCATCTGCAACACACTTTCTGCTCTTGCTGATGGCTGCTTTGTTCTCCATTATCAGCATCCCTGTATTTCCATTGGGTTTATAATTGCTGTTTTCTCTTTTACTTTCCCCTTAACTCTGGTGCATTAAACCATGTTTTTTTAGGGATTGCAAAATGTGTGAGTATAGGACTTACTAATTCTTAAACAATTCCCAGCTATTGCTTGTACTTCCAGGCACATATATGGCTATCTATAGGAAGTAAAGGAAGTAAAGAAAGGAATTTTCACCCTTGGGAAATTTTTAAAGGCCCAGGCTAAGGAGAAGTGTTTTGCATTACATTTTACCTGTCCCTAAAATTTATACTCATACAGAAGAGAAATTATTGCTTTAAGTGTTTGCTTTGTTCTGAGATTGGAGAAAGATTTACAGTGTGTGTATGTGAAATAAGGTTTTAGAAAATGGAAATGTTGTGGAACCTGAGACCACTTGATACATAGCTTCAGACGTATCACTGTTTGGTTATATCAGCATTTGGGGGAAATTACTGACCTCCGATCTGAAGACAACCTCCTATAGGTTTGGTGCTTTACTCAGGCTATTACATAAATATTAACAACAGCCACTTGCCATGAGGTAGAAAATGATCAAGTATTGATTTCATATGTACTTGTACATAGACTGTAATTTATGGGAAAAGCCCAGTAAAACAGTAAAGAACAAAAGATAACAAAAGAAGTTATTTGTGTAATAAAGCAGGTATAGCATATCCAGTATAAAACATATTAATAATTTATTTTGGTTGAATGGTTAAATTTCTTTATCATTTTAAAGTTTCCTCTCTTTGAGAATGCTCAGGAGCTTTGTTGTTATCCATGTAATTACTAAACGAGCTTGTAGTGTAGCCAATTTGGGGAGAAAATATCAGTTTCATTCATATGATTTATAATTCTTCACATCTTTCAAATTCAGACATCAAATGCAATCAGAAGCACTACATTTCGTACACAGCATATGCTTGTCTATTTTTTGAAAATATTGCCACCCTGAATTTCCAATAAGATATATAGAGTATTAGATGCCTTTTTTAGCACTGGTGTTTTTATCATGGAATGACTGGAATTCATTTAAGACAAAGTCCTTCAGTCAAAATTCTCATTCAAAATGGCATTTGGAATGAAATGCATCGTTAGCTTCTTATTCCATGTTCTATTTTTTAATTTCTCACTCTCCATATGAAAACGTAGAGAAGTGCCAGAAGGTCGTAGCTGCCTGTAGCATGATTCTGGTGGTGTTTATTTTCAGCTGCTGAAATGTCTTGTTTCCAAAACCCTCGTGCTTCTAATTTGAAGTCTGATACCAGTAGAGGTTGGAGAAGTCATAGGGAAAAGAAAGTGCGCGTACTCTGTCACCTTGGGTATTTTTAATGGATGTTTTCATACAGCAAAGCTAAATTACAGTGTTGGGGGACTGGACAATTGGAAAGTTTTATTTATGACTTTCACATTTTCCTCCATTAGTGAAATTTAAAACACTTATTTCGTGGAGCTCCACCGTCATTTCTGTAATCAGGCTACAACAATGGCACTATTTTGTCCAAGTTTGCAATAAGAACGCAGTACGTTAAGCATATTATGAGAGTGGTTGCCGCAAAATCCTCGTGCATTCAAGTTACAACAGCTGGAGGGGATTATGGAAATACACACTTTTTTCAGCATTCTGGTTTTCCACAGTCATCGTAGCCAATTCGAGGACTGCAGCAAACAGCCAGCAACCCCATGTGCCGTCCCGTGCCTGGGATTTTAGGGATGTGCATAAGAGGAATTCAATCCCAGGACACTTCAGCAATTAGGAACTTTTAGAAACAACTTTGCTGCCTTCTTGGGGACTCCCAAACTGATTCTTTATGCGCATGGGCCAAGGGGGGGAGGGAGCACACCCAGAGCAGTCCGAAAAACATGTCTGAGATGAACTGAGGGGTCGTGTCACCCCGCAAATGGAGAATGAGCACCCGAACACGAGCAACACCAGTGTTCCATCAGGCAGCTTGGACAGGAGGGGAAGGAGCAAAACAATACACCTGGCAACCACCTGTTAGCAAACCAGCCCCATCCTTCATACTTTTCAGCGCGCGAGGCTTGTATGTGGTACGCGGTGTCAGACAGGGATTAAAAACGAGTGAGAAAGATGAAAATTATGGTCTGCTCTCTCCCGGCCCACTTTCATAATTCATCACTGTGGATACTGCTAAACTCTAGTCTTAAAGGCGGGATGCCACAAGATGAGCGTTGTGTCTCTGCTAGGAGTCCCTCCTTATGACAGGCAGCCGGGAGGCTTCATCTTCTCCCGCTCTTTGAACATTCAGATGCGCTTCCCAAAAGTGGGGGCTCCCGATTCCCAGACCCGGCTCCCCGGACTGTATATTCTTTCGCACACGTGAAAGACCGTTATATATTTGAAACATTCCTAAAAACTGCTGAAAATGCTGAACTGCTTTGCGTCCGATTGTTTGGAAGGAGCCTCGCTCACAAAATATTTCAACTGCTGCAGTTCTGCTAACATCTGGACATCTTCCTTACGTCAGAGGTGGATGATGAGATCCAGATGCTGTGACTTACTGATGTTTTCATTAACTTCTTAGCAGTTTTGTCTTTGTTTTGTTTACCAACTGCAACTTCTTGACTCCAACTCACATATATGGGTGTTACTGGGGAGATGGGGAGAAGAGCGGGAAAGGAGGGGGGCAACCAGCGAAATGAAATTAGTGTTTGGCCGGGATCCAAAATAGCTGATTTCTCTTATTACAATGTGCTGTTCCAGGATATGCAGCCTGTGGGAAGGTCAGCCCCAGATGATAGGAAACATTCCACCGAGCTGCTATTTTCAGTAAAAATGAGCTATATGGTTTGCTAATTATGTTCTAATTTAAGAGTAAACATGTTAAGCTATGAAGACAACAGGAAATAAGGACGTAAGATAATATTAATGGCGACCTCCTGAACTTTGCATTTACAATCATGCCTAAACCTAATTGCCATATAGAGAATATTTATTGCTCTGAGGGAATGCCACTATTGGAGCAGACACGGGAGGGAGCCCAGTTATATTGTAGGCTACGCATTAGGAACTAGCTGAATATTTCTTTTAAGGAAGATGTTGGCAATAAACGAAGTATGAACAAAAATACAGATCCAAGCAGCTGTATAGTATCTCTGTGGCAGTAAATGGTTTATATGTTCGCTAATTTTATATGATAGAATTCCAGTTACAAGAATTTCAACCATTTCCAAAGGCTAGTTCCTTCAGCTTTTTCCCACTGAAAATGGAATTAGTGCTGGCAGAACAGCTTCCCTTGCAATTCACATCCCATTAAGAGGCTGAAGTAGATTTTTCAAAAACTGATTAAACTTGCATTTTGAATTTTATGTAGCTATATAGTTAAATTTGGGGAGGGGGGTGAAAGAGAGAGAAACATCAGAGCACACTGATTGATCGATACTATTATTCACTAAACATCGCAGCATCCTTAGCACTGTGTAAGAAACTGAGATGAAGGAAGTCCTGTTTTGAAGAGATTATAATCTGTAAAACAATCCCTGTCAGTGCTTAGTGGGAGGAGACAAATTCAGAAGCCATATGAATATATTTATTACATACCCCAAAAAAATGCACCAGTGACTGAGACCAGCACAGGCAAAGAATTTATCAGTCTGCTAAACTTCCTCCTGCAGTGCCACGTTTACCAGTTTGCAGGGACCCAAGGAGGGCTGGGGCTCTGTAGGGGAATAAGGGAGGGAAAAAATGGGCCAAATTCTCCTAGTGCAGGAATTATCTCCCTGCACTAGAAGTTGCCCATTGGTATCAGTATTTCCAGACTGTGAGGTCAATTAGCAGTATAGTTTATTTTTGGAGTTGGGGATGTGTTTGTCTGAGGGTGCTCAATGCACACATATCTGTGTTAATCTTACACAGAGGCAGCTAATAAAAATAATAGGAGAGGAATGTTTGGGCAGATTCTACTTCCAAGGGGTAAGTCAAATCTACAAAAAAGAATGAACGCGATCAGAAATGGATAGCAGCGAGCCAGTCCGCTGCTTGGACGGCAGAAAAAAATACGAGTGTAGCACAAGTGTGTAGTAAGACCTGGGAAGGAATTTTCAGTGTAATGTATTAAAAAGTTGTGACCGATGTGCATAGAGGTTGCAAGGTTTTGTGACTTCATCCTTTTTCTTCACTCCCTGCCTCTCATGTGATTTGAATTTAGTCACATCTTTACTTTCTCGTGTTCTCTTGTGTGCTAATAGGATAGAGCCCGTCCTTGACTGTAGCTTTTGGATTATACTCTGATATAAATTAGAATGGTTTATGTTTGGCAGTTTCTGGCAAATAGGGATGAGAGTTTTGCACGTTTCTCTGTGGGAACTAGCCCAATAGAAAGCTGATTGCTGGAAAGGCATAGGGACAAAGGAAAATCTGTATCCTGCTTTTCTCTTGTGCTTTCAGTTTCAAATTTTCAGGTCTCTATTGTGTACCAATACAACTTCATTTGGCAGAGAGATAAGACAGAACCAACACAGGACTATGTTCAGCTTTAGATTAATTGTTTCTTTCTCTCTGTTGATGCTCCAAAAGGCTTTTAGTCTCTATCAGTATTCTGAGAAGCTCACGTTCAAATTTCGCAGCATCCTTTCAGAGTTTCTGCCATGTTACTCTTGCTACTTGATGATGAAGCTGTATTTTGGCAGCCGTCCTACAGTAGCAAAGTATCTGCCACCCGAGCTGGAGTAACAACTGGCCTGCCCTGGTGAGCCACAGACAAGAAGGGTTTGGCACGTGCCTTTGCCTGTCGCTGCCAGTCACGGCAGGAAATCTCAAGGCATTAAACTGGCTCTGGTCCCTAAGACTGAGGAAAATGGAAATTTGTGTTGTCTGGTGTCTACTGTATACAACATTAAATCAATGAGATGCTCTTGTTTGCTTTTACTTGGCTCATTAATTTGATATTTTTCAAGGCAGCTGAATCCTTGAAATATATCAGAGAACGTTTCCCTTCAAAATTCTAGGCAGTAAGCAGTTTTCTTCCAGCCATGATTTTTGTATATCACGTCTTCTTATCTGCACTTGTGCTGTGCAATGTCATTTGCACATCTTTGCAGGCAGCGTTCAGAGGGGAGGGGACAGAGGCACGGCTGTGAAGTGTTCCCAGAAGGCTGGCGCAAAACCAGCCTGGCCTCCATCTTTTGTTTTCTCTCCGTACCTGTCACTTGTCAGACATCTCTACTTTGCCCTCAGACAGGTACGCAGCTTCCTGGTGTGGTGTGTTTGCCTCCATACGCTAGCTCTCACCATGCCGACTTCTCTTCATTCTGAACGCTTCCATTTAAAAATGGCAAATTAAAGCTTCGAGCATGTGAGATTCATCTGCCATGATGTTTCTGCTGATCAGTGGCTCAGCAAATATTTCTGGGTTTTGCTGAACCCAACACGGAGACGAACTTCAGGGACCAGTGCCGTACACAACCATGTACTAAAGGGATGAGAAAACACAAAGTTTTTCAATGCAAATGAAAACAACTTTCCTGAGCAGCCTGGTAAAGAGAGGTTTGCTTTACTCCCAATTAGGTTGTTAATGAGTAATCAGTAATTTGGAAAAAAAACCCAAACCAAACCAAAAAATTTTGAGTGATCAGCTTGGAAGAAAGAGAGGTCAGCTTAAAACAAAAGTTTGGTCAGTTTCAAAAGGCAAAGGAACCTTGGATAGAAATTTTGAGGACAGTTGCATAAGCCAAGCAGAACACTGATTGTCTCCTGCGGCTTTTAACCAATGATGCAGTGACAGAGCCACATGTAATGAATGTGAAGAAGAAAAACTCTAATCTTGTTCCTAGCATGAGAAGGTGCTGCCGAAAAATCTCTCATTGTGCACAACCAGGAGAAACCAGACTGCGATCAGACATTTTTGTTGATGAATTTGTTTGTTTTTCTGCTGTAAGAATTTGCTGAATGGACATATTCACAATTCCAGCTCTTTAATGCAAAAGTGCTGACTATATTTTTCTACACACCACATATTTTAGAAACCTAAGAATCTAATAAGACTTACGCTATTGATAAAATCCTGACATTCAATCCTGTAGCCAGAATTAGAGGGTTTTTCCACAGTTGTATCAATGAAGAAAAGGAAGATGATATTTCCATGTGATTTTTTCAATCTATTATTTATTAGTATATACAGTGCATATATAAATAGGTGTGTGTACGACTTGCTATGTTGATTGGCCTTTTGGATTTCTCTAATAAGGTGAAGTAAATGAGATAAGAAGCACTCTTAAGCAAAAATAACCCTGTAGTCAGAATTTTTAGGGCTCTCTACTAATGATTCTTCCTCACATTTATGTCTAATTTTGGGGACAGTCCAGATTCCTCTTAGAGCTCTTTGTTGGCGGATCGAGTTCGTCTTTTCGCATCTCAGATCATACGGAATAGCTATGGCTCCTTTTCTAAGGCCAAAAAGACTGTTACGATCAACAGTTCTAACCTTCTGTGTTATAAATGTCACACAATAACTTGCCCACTATTTGAGAAATCTATATATTTGATTTTAATTTAAAGAGTTCGGATACCTACTTTTGAATTTTCATACTCGAGTAATAGCTTCTATAGTTTGATTGATTGAAGATAAAATTATCTGTGGTCTGCTAGGACCCTCAAGCAAGCACTCAGATACTTCAAGCAGGAGGGAAAATGACTGCACAAATATTTATCACTGGCATCAGCACAAGTATTATAGAAACACAGATTCCTTGGCTTACTTCCCAGCCATGGCAGCTTTTAAGAGAACTTGAAGCCACTTTTCAATTTGAGTCTGTTCTTTGAAAGTACTTGGTAAAAATCTGTTCCATTTCTTATGGGCATATGTTGTCATCTATAGGCTTTAAGGGTTTGGCCTGCAACCTGACATAGTAAAATATTACATATGTTCGCTTTGTACTGTTGCAAAAGAAACCTCCTTCTGTACCTGTTAGAAATGTAGAAGTGCAGTGAGGTATATGCATGGTTATGTTCCATGGTATTTTAACCTTACTGAAGCTGACCAGGGTATATCTATTGTATAATCCTCTGGAGATTTTTTCTTCAACTGGACAGATATGCAGAACAGTCGAAAGAATGGACACTCAGTGAAAATGAAAAAAAAAAAAAGAGAGATTGGATTAGAAATGAAACATCTAGATTTGTTGATTGAATAATAGTTATTGCTAACTTGAACTTAGCTTGGGAAGTTTTGTAAGTATCTTGTAATTGGCTATTGGATGTGAAGCAATAAAGTTAGATGATCTCAAATGGAAATACTTTTCCGTTGCAGAGAATTTAAATAGCTTATATCTTACTAAGAGCAAGGAATTTTGCTGATGTGAAAGCAACAATAACTTCACTAAGGAAAGAATGTAGTCCAACAGAAGAATATGAACAAGTTGAAGATAGGTATTTTAATGAGATTTCAAAGATCAATAAAAAGACAGTACACATTTCTCAATCTTTCCAACTACCATGAGAAGCAGAAATAATTTAGCAAGCCTACATAGAAAAGCTTGTAACTTGTACCCTTGCACTTAACTGCCATGGCAGCATTTATAGGTGACCATAAAACCTAATTCCTTTCCCAGTATCCCACTATCTGAATTCCTATATTGTTCTCACTATCATCCCATCAGATCTGTGTTTAAGAACAGAAATAACAACAATCTTCTCTCTTTATTTTTTTCTCAGACTGCAAAAAGCAAAAATGATTGCCAACAAACTTGTTCTACTTCTTTCAGGGGTCCGTATTCTTCTTCCATATTTTAATTAGTAGTATTTATAATACTTCTTTTGCTCATAAGACATCTTATATTGTAATGTCACTGGGGTTAGCGTCCTCAGACAGCCCATTTGAAAGCTGAAACCAGTAGTTTCTGATCCCTGAGCCCACCACTGCTTTTAATAAGATCTACTGAAGCTGTTAGGAATTAAAGGTCATTACAGCTTTGTGTATATTTGGGCTATTTGGCAAAATTAGCTTGCCATGGTGGCCTGATGGGTAATGATGAGCACATCTGGTTTCATTTCTTTGGAGCTACCACAGCAAGATGTAATTTCAAACATGAGGTTTCAGTATCTACCACCTGGGGAAATCTCCACAGGGATTTAACTCTTCTCTGCCCCCTTTATTTAAGATCATTCACTCCAGTTCTTCCTTTGTCTTCAGTGCATCACACCATTTCATTCCCATCATTTCAGTTTTCTGCCGGGGGCCAGTTCACAATATTAGGTGCAAAATTGCTCAAGACAAGGACAGACACCAACCGTGTGTTCACACAATGCCTGGAACAGGTGCTGAGCACCCTCCAACTAATACATCTCTCGAAACAGGGATGGTACTGTAGATGAAGTTTTGCTTGAGGGTAGAGGATTCAGAGCAATGAGCAAAACTGACTTTTTTTTTCTGAATGGGAGAAATCTTTTATACTGTACAATGTGTTGCGAGAAAGAGATCAGAATTAGATTAGCAGGAAAATTTATCTTAAAAAAATTTTAAATATTTTAATATATTTTAATTTTATATTTTATAAATATATAATTTTATATAAATATAGAATTTTATATTTCAATATTTAAACACATTAGCTAAATAAAAGTGACACAAACTCTGATTTTTATGTATTTTATTTCTACAGGACTGTATCTTAAAGACAGTACAGTTAAAATGTCAACTCCAGTACCACAAGGGGCGTAGCAAAAAAACCCCCACAGATGACTACAAGCATATTTTTATAGCATAGTTTCTTAGTGATTAAAAATACATGTAACTACTTTTATTATGAAAACAGTGTCAAATTTAAAATACTACTAAATCTAGTGTTCTGTACATCTTATACTTCTCTCTTATTTTGCTGTTATTTGTTTTGCTGGTCACAGTTCATTGAATTAAAAGGGCTTGAGCAGGAATGAGGGGCAACACAGATGTTTGGCTATATGTAGGAGTACACCAGAACTTCCATTGATGTTTTCCTGTATTCTCAAAGCAGATAAGGTTAGAATGCACACCTGCCTGCTTTTCCATTAACATTTACCAGCAAGCACGAGAAATATAATTAAATAATATTCAGAAATATGGGAGAAAAATATAAATAACAGGAATCATTTCATGGGACCAACACTAATTTGTACCAGTTCTTGAAAAACAGACTGCATTTTATACCCAGCAAGAGGGGGCTTTTAACTTTTGCTTCAATTCTTCACATGTTTCTAAATCACCATGAGAGCTGGGGAATGGGAACACCTTCTCCTGTACATTAAGCGACAGAACTAAAGTCTTCACATGGATTTGTTCTGTCTTCTCTTCCCATTTGTGTGAATGCTGACACATAATTAAATTAAAGGCAAGATCAAAACAGGCACTCCTCCTGGGGTGTGGAAAAAAATGGTGCTTTTAGCAGAAAGGTGCCCCAGCACAGCTTTTTGAAGAAAGCCAGAACAACAGAAGACTGATAACTCTTAGAAAAAGAGGAAATGGAAGTAAAATTCCTGTGCTGAGACTGATTCTCATCCTCCTGACTGAGACATACTCTCCCATTTGCCTAAAACTTTTCAACAAATTTCTCATGAAACGTTTGCAACCTCTCCAAAAAGCTACAGTCTTGGAGGAATTTGTTTCTGTCACCCTGAAAACACTGCTTCTGACCAGTACAAATAAAGCAGTGTATTGGAACTGACTTATAGCCAGAAAAGATTCACATTTCCCCCCCGCCCCACCCTGATATTAAATTTATTTACTAGGTGAATCTCTTCTGCTAAAAGGCCTGATACATCGTATAAAAGTACTTATTTTATGGATACAGGATAATTAGGCTTGGAAACAGTGGATCAGGGTAAGCAGGAAATAAGCTTAAAACAGCCTTTTCATTAGCAAGACAGAAATTTCAACCATATGTGCATTTTCTTCAGCATTAAGGAATTATTAGTATAATTCACAGCTTAACTGAGGTTGCGAACATCAAGTGTTCCAGTATATGGTATTGGATACTGCAGAGAAGTCCTATTCCAAAATACTTTTTCCTTTTCTCACAGACTCCAGAGCCTGGAGTATGCCATACACCATACTGTATCTGAACTGGACTTCTCATCCTAGCAAGTATCATTAATCTTAATGGAGTTGCACCAAATATTCCTTAGCAAAGTGATAATAACACTAGAAAAGGCCCACAATACATGAGCGAGTGTTCCTCATCTCTTGTTCAGAATCGACACGAAGTCCTCTCCTGTTTGAAGCCCCGTGTGTACTTCTGCTGCCGGTCCGGTACTCTCCATATGTACACAGAAATAACAATTCCAACTTTGAAATGCAGCTGTCCAAGGAAACGCAAAGAAGAAAAATCTGCACATCCAGCAGCTTTGACCTTCTAAAGCTAACAAAAGACTGCCCTTTCCAGAAAAGTTACTTGCAGACTCTATGCTGTTCGTGTAGGACAGCAGGATCTCCGTTCTTAATCCTTTCCCTGCAAGATGCATACGCGGTAACATCATCCCATAAAAATACCACCGGCTTAGTCAGCTCCCGGTGGAAGTGGGCAGGGTATGAGTACAGCCACCGCTCCAGAGACCTCGCCGGCTCAGGTGAGGTAGAGAAAAGTTCCTTAATGCTTATCTATAACCCCATCCTTTAGTCACTGGCAGTTACACAAATTAATTCAGAAGCGTTTTTGATGTGATGGATATATTTGCGTGCATGACAGTAAAAGGCTTCAAATGTTATTCTCACTCTCAGTTGAGCCCTTTCAACAGTGCCTTGGCAATACTTGGCTCCTTTGGAGTCCCTTTCAATTCAATGTGATGGTACAAAGAGCAACGAAACCCCATGCAGCTTTAGAAACCATCCTTCTCTTTGCCCAAGGTGAGGATGAGCACTGTACCGTAGCGGTGGCCATGGCTGGAGGCGTGCTGCTAACCACAGCGTTTTGGGCAGGGCAGCTGCTTGTAAAAAGAGAATATAACTGCTGAACCTCTGCAGCCGGTCACGGAGGCGCTCAGCTGGCAGCGAGCGTGCTTCAGCCTCACCTTACTCCTCTCCCTGTGGGGCCGGGCAAACGAAACTCTGGTGTCTTGACCTCCAAGCAGGCGAATGTGAAGGTGGGGGTTCTGTTTTTTCCCCACAAAATCAGCGTGAGCAGATGGGTTTACCTCTGAATTTCTCGGACGCAAGTGAGTGCACCCACACTCCACTGGGGGTGGGAAATTGAAGGTGGAAAAGAGTCTTCCATTAAAAAAAATAAATAAAGTAGGGCTCAAAATCAAGTTTTATACTCAAAATGTAATTCCATTATGTGGCAACACAATAAACTTCCAGGAGAACTGGGATCTGGTTTCTGAGTTATATAGCCCCTTCACCACTTGTAGCTTAGTTTGAACTGGAGGCATGTTTTAAATATTGCTGTAGTGTTAAATAAATTGTAGTCAACGGAAATGTCACTATAGGTAAAAAGAGAAAAGAATATACTGTGCTGAGACATATGCATTCAGCAAACAGATTTGTAAATTAAGGGTAACAAGGGAAATTAAAGAGAGAAGTTCAAAATGGCATACACAAGAACACAAGCCAGTCAAACAAAAATGATGCAGCATTGACATTCATTGGAGGAAAATGAAAGGAACTCACTATTTAACTTACTACTTTCTGTAAAGCCTCATGAAATAGCAATAAAACTGAGAATCTAAATAATCCAGTATTTCGGCAACAGCTAGTAAAACAGACAAACAGCAATGCGGATGAATCTTATTTTACCTGTCTTTGGCATGACTGTTCACAGATCCTTAACAGCTGCTACAGTAAACAGAACTCTGAGAGAATGACCTTTAAAGCTCTGCAAGCCTCTTTAATATTCTGAACTTTAAAATGAGCAGGATTTAGGCACTCTGTCTTCAGAAAGTAATTTGTATGCACATCAGGACTGCCATGAATGTGAGACACTGTGTGTGGTCATACAGGTCTCGTCAAATCTTGTGACGAGGTGAGCTAAATACATGCAATATACTATACTGATAAGTGCAATAGGAGTAAATAGGACCCCCTTGACTTATGCAAATAAGACATCATTAGTTTATTTAGCCATCTGTTCTGATTTGCTTAAGTATTTCTCAGTATGCCAGAAATTACATTCGCTTTGGTAGACTTTAGTTTTCTGCGAAAACGATTCTGTAGAATTCTGACTCATTCTGCAGAATGATTTCTTTCTTCTCTCACCCGAGCCCCATTCCTTACAGATAAGCAAATATCGGCTCATCTAACAATGCATTACCTCTGTCCTTCTCACCATTCACACTCTTTAAATATCATCAAGCAATCGTACCGACTGTTTACAAAGATATCCCACTTATGGCCATAAGTGACATGAGTGCTTTATAGCTCTGTATTTACAAGATATCAAAGTGGTTTCTTCGAGAGTAGTGCAATTTCCCTCCTGCTCTGGGCACACGAAATCAGTGAACCTAATAAACTAGAAAAGCCTCATTAATGGAAGCAACTGTCCTTTGTGAGCGAGCAGCAGAAGCCAGCAGATCAAAGGTGCCCCATTTCCTCCAGTAGTGTCTGCACATCTGTTTTCGTTATATCGAACGTGTGGTTAAGCTTGCTGGTTGACAACAACAAAGCTTTCTGCTATTACTGTTTTTCTAATATATGCTGACTTCAGTTTTCAACCCATCTTTTTCCTTAAAATATTTAAACGTTTTAACATGAAGTTACTGGTCTGATTGATATAAGCTGTGTCCAGGTTTAACTAGGGTGTTGAGAGGTGGGATGCTCCTCATCTGGCTATCCTAGATGTAAATAAAAAGATTAGACAGCACTGTGCTGGAGTTAGCTTTCCTTCAAAATGCCACCAAAAGATGGTATTTTTTGCGACTATATCCAGATGCAAACAAGCCCAGGACTGGATCTGCTATTATAACAGTAGATGTGCTCTCACTTTCGAAAAAGAGACAGAAATCATAAAGAGTGGTATAACCTTTGTGTAGTTTAAGAAAACCTAAATAAAATCATCATTTCATAAGATCTTATTTAGCTGGGACCAAAATTGAAGAGCTAAGTATTATTTGGCAAAAATCTCATTGATTTCCTTTTTTTTGGAATCTGAGGGGACCAGTTTAATTAGTGCAATGTTTTCAAAACGTAATGTTCTTTAACAGAAATCTCTAAGAAATGCTTTTTTTCTACTTTTTATCAAATAGGAAAAACTTTACACAATCAAATTAAAACACTGCCTACCCAACACCATTCTTACTCTTTTCTGTATATTTTACCACAAAAGATTTTGCAGTAGATCATTCTTATGGAATATTACCCATATTCTGTAAGCACAGACTGTCACACAGTAGTAGACTGGTAACTAGAAAATGTACAAGAAGCTACTTTGTGGATAAATGTTTCAGTACTGGAAGTGGCCGTATACACATGGCTAAGCAGCCCATCAAAACTGTGAGACACTAATGTGATTGTGGTGAACAGTAATTATAATGAACAGTGACAAAAAAAGGGAGAGAAAGGCTAATGGAGTAATGCATTCAGCACAATTTTGTCTGGGAGGACAGTAACAGGAGCCCTTTAAACGGTTCCCTCTCCTTCCATCTGGCGTGCAGAACTGAGGAAGTTGATCAAATAAAATGAAAAATGCCACGTATTTTTGCGTAGTACTGCACATGTATGATTAAAGACAGTGCTCAGTGCCTGATGTTGGTATGACCCAACGTCCATTTGAGTCCAGCTGACTCCTTTCTCCTGCTTCAGCAGATAGGTGAAACAGGGCTTACAGGATGATGAAATACTGCAAATCCCTGAGCTGAGTCCTCTCCAGGACTTCATGACCAAGCTTTGCAGTGTATTTATTTCTAAGTGATTGCACTACTCACAAAAATGACTTCTATTTACTCGTGAGAATGCAGGAGAAATCTGAACAATTAGAGAAAAATATGTCAAGAAACCCTTCTCTCTACTCAGGAAGGAAAACAGATAATTTTAATTCTAGTGTTTCTATTTGTAACCTAACATATTTCTTCAGCTAAAGAGGACAAGCAGTGACTTTAAATAGGTCTCCTTGTTTCCTTTTGCCCGTATCACTCCCTGAAGTGCTCTCCACCCTATCCTTGTTTGAGTGATATCCTTATTCATTCTTATTTATGAAGGTTAGGTCAGCCAATTCAGTTACAAAGTCAATGAGACAAGTTAACCAGGGCTTTAGACCAATAGGTAATGCTACATAACCCGTGGTCTAAGTACAACTAGAAACAGCATAAACAATTATAAAATGTTCAAGGAAAGTGGATGCATGAAGAATGTTTATTTGTTTGTTTATTTGGCTTTCCTTTGTTCGCACATTCATTCATTATTTGTTTCAAAAAGAAAACTGTACAGTTGTTTGACTAATACTAACTTTAGATAGCAGAGAGAATGTGTATATATAAAGCTGAATTTTCCTTCCGAAGATGGAAATGACAGCCAAAGACCATCTTAATGGAAAACTGTAGCTCTTACAAGATTTATTCTCACAACATGAAAAAATATTTAAGGTAACAAGCATGTAAACTTCAGTTTTGCAAGTAATGATTTTAACTGCACTTCATTTTGCGTGCTTGTCTCTTAATGAGTCCAGAATCTGAATATAGAATCAGAATATAGAATTTAGGGTAGTGTCTTACAAGCCCACAGCTTATCCTACAAACAAATTTGAACATACCCCACATGTATAAGGCTGCTCACAAACAGTGCATTTAAGAGGAAGTAAACTGGTCATCTATGTGTTGAAAGTACACATTTAACAATATGTATCACCCAATAAAATGAGTCATTTCTTTTCAGCTGTATCATGAGTATTACTTTAAATCCATAATATTTCTGTAATCTACTTTTTCTTTTCAGAACTGATCATTCTTTTTTAAACCCAAATGATGGTGCGAATGGATATTGTGTCTTTAGAGCAGACTAACAAATAGCAATATATTATTTTCATGAGGCTTTTGATATCATTGGTTTTCACCCAATTGATGCTCCTAAGCCCCATGACATATTAGCAGTCTGTCTTAGATAGCAACATAATCATATATAAGAAAGAAAAGGTGAAGTCTGGATCACCTTTGGCAACTCGTGGCACCTTTGTTAGACTCTGTCTATAATCTATAAATATTACCTTATGGCTCTTGCTATTCCAAATAAAAAGAGGTCTCCGTGTTCACGGTAGAGTAAAACTTTCTGAATGACAATGCCATTGAGCTGACTTTGGTAAACTTTCTAGGTCTGCACTGCTGAGCCACGTGTGCAAAAAGAGGTATGCGGTTTTTTGGGGTAGCGTTGGGGTATTGCTATGAAGTAGCTTGCATTCCAGTGTTGGTACTTCAGCCACAGCTTGGGCACTTCTGTTTGGAGATTTCCTTATTTTCTTGTGATCTTAGGAGAACTGAAAAACAAGAGCAGAATCTGAAGGGGATCCTAAGTCATGTACTTATAAATTTGGCGATTCTGTGAATGTTTTGAGAAGGCATAATGAAGAAAAAGTGTCAGTTTTCCAGTGTATTACCTGTGATCCTCTCTCCCCTTGATCCAGTGAACCTCAAAGTATGTATCCCTCAGGATCAGCTACTGCAGGCTCTTGCTGAGGACATAAGTCAAGTATCGAGGATATATGGTCATTATGGAAAAAAAGGATTTGATTATGTTTCATTATTTAATACACTTTCAGATATTAAGGCACCTTGTCTCCACTCTGTTACACTGATGTCCAGAGTCTTAATACTTGCATTAAATGGGTGTGAATAGACAGAACTTTGAAAGTTCAGGCAATGAGAAAATTGTGACAAGCACTCACAACTTGCTAAAGTGTACGTCGATAGTTATAAAGAGAGCGTGTATGTCAGTGCTTTCAGCGAGGCGTGTCAACAGCTTTTGAGAAGCTGTAGGGGACTATTGAGACATGTCGGGGACTTACCTGGGCTGTGGGAACTCAGAGCTATTGACTGGATCTGAGAGACAAAGTATGATTGTACGTGCTGAGTGTGTGATTTTATTCACTGTCTCTTCAATCACAGTTACTTTTTGGTATTGAGAAGATTATTGCCAGTGTCTAAGACAGAGTGGATATATACAACTGCCAGTTCATTTGCTGGTTTGCACCTTTGCTTTTGTTTGTAAAATAGGGATGACCAAATAATGACATTCTGAAACATAACTGTTTCTTGAAGGTCTTTGACAGAAGTATTCACCAAGTTTGTTTGTCCCGTATCTTGTGAAAAAAGTGATTTTTTTTTTCTACCAAAGGGTGAGTGATTAGCCACTTTGTTGGCATTCCTAACTAGAGTATTTGGTAGCGGGATGTGGCTGTTCCAGTGTCCCAGTCCTCACTTGGAGTTCTCTGGGAAGTATTATTCCAAGACAGTTTAATTATTTTATATCTATCCATGTGATTTAGCTACAACCCATTCTCTACAAGGGACCCTCCATATGCCATCTTCTACTTCCGCACATGTGCCAGCCTAGATACCACCTGACAACACTGATTTTAGACGCCAAACATTTCTACCCTTTCTCTAATGAAACGCTTCATTTGAAACCCTGTTTCACTGAAGGAAGTGGGAATTTTGCCAGGACTTCATCCTATCTGCTTTCTGAGACTACCCATGAAAATGTGCTATGTCACGTGGCATTCCCAGCACAGCGTTGGGTAGGGTATATCCTGCAGAAAGACATCTCTTGTAAACAAGATTTAGCAATCTTGGAGGGAATTTCCTGCTGCTGGTCGGATTGTTTTGAACACCATTGACCTTGCTGCAGATTTCTATTCTAAGAGCGGCTATTCATCTGTGTCCTAGGATCAGTTGCTTTGATGACAGTAACTGCTGGGGAGGTGGATAAGGAAATCTAGAGACACTCGTTCCAGTTGTGAGGCCTGCTGATAACCAGCCCAGACTGCGCTCTGGCTAGTCTATAGCGATTTAAACGCTGTTTGGAAGGAAATAGCTTCACTGAGGAAGGAAGCGAGGGAATGCGGAAAACAAACCAAAAAAATTCCAAGTATAGCCTTAACCTAGACCACATCATGCTGCCATCATGCTACCAATATTGCACAGCAAAACACAAGGCAAACACGCCGCAGATGGTTACACCAAATATATATTTCTAAAATACACTGGCATTTGAGGCATTCTTAAGTGCACTTCAGATTGCCAGTCCTTATTAAGCAGATGAATCTGCACCATTTGGTCCTACTTTGCAAAGAATGTCACATTCCTCAACAAGAAAAAATATTTCATACGCTTGGGATTGTAACGACTGAGTCACGGACAGTTTTTTCTGAACACAAGGAGGAGATCTAGGCACAAAAGCCAAACCATAGGGAGCAAAAGAGACTGATTTATTTAGTTAGCTTCATGTCTTCTGACACAAAAACTCTTCTAGCTTTTCAGTCTCTCCTCTGTAAAAATATATTTATGTAAGAATTATGTTTTAGTGGATTGAATTTCTGGAAAGTAATTCTTTCTTTGGTCTCTTTGTATGGTCTGACTTCACAGTCCCCAAGATGTGTGTAACGTAAAGTAGTTTTCATGTGTCAAATAATTCATAGCCCTCAGAGGCTGAAGCCCCTCCAAAAAAGTACCTAATCAGATAATGGAAATTTAAGGTAAAACAGAGACAATCAAAAATTGCATCTTCATCATATCGCATGAGGAGCATTTTCTTAGTAGGGCTGATTTCTCCAGACATTCTCAATATTTCATAGGAAGTCTTTCCATTTTCTCTCTGTTTGGCTATATAATAAAGAACAGACTATGACTATATAATAAAGAACAGATGTAGTCTGAAATAGTCTGAAATTATTAGAAATGTTAAAAAATTTGTGAACTCTGCATAATGAGGGTCAAACATTTAGTAAGTATTAAATATCATCATTTGATACAGAAACTATCAAATGTATTACATAATTTTTCAATACTTTAGATTCTTATGTAAAGAATAAAACAAAATTTTTATATAATGACTTGCTAAACACTTTCAAACAGCTCTAAAAGAACAGAATGGATGCTCAAGGTATCAGTTTATGTAGGTATTTGGAACTGGAGTTCTGAGTCATATAAACTCAATTCTAATTTAGTGCCTTTTCTTTTATTATGTTTAACGAATCACTGAGTGCAAATATTTCAATAGTTTCTCATTGGAGGTTCTTGATTTGAGCAAAAGCGTATCTCTTACTATGTCTTCAAATATTTGTGGGTTTTAGTGGTAAAACTTGCAATGTCTTTAGAAACCCTCCACCAACGGTTATGCAATGACATCCCAGCTTTAATTCCATACCATGTAAGGTCTCGTTCAAAGCTTACTAAAATCATTGAGCATCTTTCCACTGACCCGTGGTCTTGAGCTAGTGGCAAAGCTATGTCCTAAGCCTGCACACCTAAGCAACTACAGCTGAAACTGAACAAGAATTTCTCACAGAACTGTGTATGAACCCAACTGATGCTCATATCTGAAATGAAAAGTAGATGATACAACCAAAACAGCTCAGACATAGCTTGAGACTGATAGGGTACCGCATGCAAAAGGTAGGGAAAGAAAAATTGTGTTTGATATTCTTCCTGGAAAGTTCTATCTTAAAGATAAAAAAGATAAGTACAAAGGATAAAATATTATCTGAAAGATTGAGAATATCCCCTTATTCAAAAGGAAGTATGTTGAATTTATAATCCAGACTTCTTATTCGTCTCTCACATATAAGAATATTAGAGAAAATAGAAAACACAAATTCAAACGAGAACATGATCCAGAGGACAGTGAGCACGAGGCAGTGATAAAGGACAGCACAAAATCAAACTTAGCCTATTCCATTGTCCTTTTAATGTTTCAGGTAAGAGTCAAGCATTCAGGCTGTATAATGTTCTCCAGTTTTGATTAGGACAGTAAGAACCAAGTTTAAACCTGTATCGTGGCTGTCCCAGTTGTTAAACAAACAAATTCAAGAAAAAATGAGTCTGAAGAACTCCTTTTGGATACAATACAGATTTTCATCTTGGGTCTGCAGAATACCCGGTGACTAATATGACCAAGCTTTCTGCGGCCATGGACCACCTCTTTTAAGGAGAGTGCGTAACTTCTGTCTAAACAAGTTAGTGGAAGTTAGGCCTGATATTGGGCAAGATTTTGATCTGCATTTTATGAAAGGTCTGACTATGTAGTCTGGTGGCTCCCTTTATAATCCTTGACTGGTAATTTTTTTTTTTTCTCACAGACAACTGCACTGTCCTGCTGTAGATACAAGAGGTGATTAGTGTATGGTCTTCCTGAAATTAGTGCTTAGAAAATCTGATTATTTTCCAACTTTTTTCATATACTTATCTGAATACAAGCTGAGCCTGATCATAGCATACACTGGCCATGTCTTTAGCTGTCATTATATTGCTTTCTGTAGCTTAAATTGAGATTCATTTATTTCGAAAGAAGTGACAGTACACTCCTCAGATGTAACTGCATGAAGCAGGTCCCCCTCCCACTAAACTCATTTTGGTCACGTCTGACTCTCCCTGCATCAACATGGCATTTACAAAACACAGAATTTTCTTTTTCACAAACCCTTATACTAAGGGTAAATGGCTTTCCAGGCATCTTTGGTTTAAGGGACCTTCTTTATGTCCCCCAAGGTCAGACTGCTGAACATTTAACCAATTTTGAAATATCTTCTACTGGTAGTATGCTGCTTGAGTGGGACAGAAAAAACCAAAGGACACTCTCTGCACTTTCTTCTGTGGCATTTCCACCCCGATATAAAGCTCTCTGTGAGGCTTACGCAGCAATCAGCCATCACCTTTCCTTATGTTTCTGCATTTCATCACTTAGTTTCCCTCTGGTCTTGCTGACACCCCCCGGCACACCTTCCCCGCAGTCAATTGCGTGTCAGTCAGCAGCTGCCTTCTCACACGTCCCAGCCCCGTTGACCAGCTTGTGAAGTACTAACAGATAGTGCTGTCAGGTTTTTTCTTAGTCTTTCTGCATTTTAGAAAGAGATTTAGTGATAGAATCAATCAAAGATTGATCAGGTATGCGTTCCTGCAACACTTATATTGCATTGCACATACATTATTACCCTATTTAAAGAATGCAGGATGCCATTCCCATACCAATATTATGGGGAGAAAAATGGTGAAAAATATGAAACCTCAAAAAATTCTTTGCTACAGTACTGAGAGACATTGTTTCTGATTTTTGAGGTGCCTAAAAATTGGTAAGGCATAACTGTGCATCTGTACATTGACTGAACTTGATTATTTTAATGCAAACGGAAGGAATAGGAGCTCACAAGTTTCAGTCTAGTTATTCTTTAGTCCTAGTAACACACCTCTGATTTACCAAATGCCTATTCTCAGGTCCACCTACTCTTCAAACTTCCCTTTTCAAGACTTTTTCCCATCACAACTATGGCTGTCTTGCTTAAATATTTTTCTGTTCTGCATAATTTCTGTTCTCAAGAAGAGAACTCTTAATATATTTTATATTCTACCATCATGCTGTTATTGTCTGTTGAATCATACCTCGTAATTCCAGGAAGAATAAGAATATTTCACCCCAAAGTTTACCAAAAACTTCCATCAGGTTGTCAAATATGTGTCCAAGCGTAATCCAGCAGACTCAGTCTCTCATGAAGCATTTTCCCCTATCTATTATTTCTGCTGCTTTTGTTTTGTTTAACATAACCAGATTCTGATTTTTCCTTTAATACATTTCCTTTAATAAATACCAAGTGTTTCAGCCCACTAGTCAGAATGATCAGTCTTGCCTCACGTTTCCTCAGTCTCCTCTTTCTAACAGCCTGTCAGGGTATCTGTATACCTTCCTACCGATTAGAAATTGTTGTTTCCGCTGAACGAACTGTTATGATGAGGCCAGAACCGGCAGCTGAACATGGCACACCGGTGCACATATGTTTTTGCAAAGGAAAGTCACCATCTGGCTGAAACGCAGCCAAGATCCTTCCTGGCCCCATCTGCAGGTGAGAGGAGATACCAGTGGAAGCAGCTGGTATGAAATCAGACTACTTAATCTTGCAAGACGTTGACCTAAAATGAAGAGGCATATGTTTGTGTATTACATAACACTGGCTCGCACCTTCCCAGTGGACATTTATTTTATTAGACCTACAACAGTGGGTATAAATGTCATAACGGTGGGCACCCTTCTAAGATGTTTTATTCTGTGCTATATTTCAGTACAGCTCTTTTGACAAACCTAGAAGATTACAAAATTACAGGTTTCTGAGATAACAATAATACAGTTTAATGACCACTTCTACAGAAGGGTGTAAAAGAAACTAGGGAGTCGGGAATAGATATGCAAATGAATTAAAAATAGTAATCAAGAATGTTTAAGGAAGCAAAAAAGGAGCAGAATGATGTAATCTCTTTAATTATACCCTAATATATCCTAACGTCCAATTGCAGAAGATATGGGGACAGTTTTTGCAACAGAAAGAGAAGAGATGGTAGCCATTCCAGCTTGGGGAAGGAGGATCTTGCACTCTGTGTCCCTCAGGGAACCTTTTAATGATAGAATGAGGAAAGATGTATTTCTGAAACAGTGTAAAATCTAAGACAGTGGTGGAAGGATATGCAGATCACCTTACCAGCTAACAGCTACACCGCAGTGATCAAAGAAGATTTCAACTGATAAGTATAATCCAGGGTGGTTTTACCATCAGTGTTGCAAATTCACACACTTTCTTGGCTAGTGTCAGCCAGAGGAGCAGGAAAGTGAAGAAACGGCCTCTAACTCACCGCAGACATGCTGAGCTTCTTCAGAGTCCATTGACTTGGAAGATTAGTAACGGTGGCAAAAGAAGGGCCGCGTCCTTCCCGTCCCTGCCTTTGTGCTGCTCTGAGTGTTTCTGTTGTGAGGTGCCAAGCTGGAGCAGGAAACTGAGTTAGCTGAAAAATCCGTGAGGGTTTTTGGAGGTGGGGTTGATTTGTTTTGTTTGTTTGTTTGTTTGCTGTCGGGTTAGTTTTCAGCCACGGCAATTCCTGATCCAAGTCATTGTGTGGTCTTGTGAACTTTTGTGGCAGAACAAAGGCAGGAACGGGAGTGCATAGGTGGGGATGGAAAGCAGAGGAAGGAGGCAACATTTTGGTCCTAGCTCTCATTTATATCAGCTTTAAATGACCATGAAATCACATCCGCCTTTACACAGGTGAAAAAAAAAAAGTCCAGGGCGTGAGCACTGCTGGGATGTTACAACATATGGTCTGAAGTCCAAATGAAGTATCCCCTCCCATCCGTGTCCTCAGCGCTACCACAGGATCCGCAGCAGCATGTGTTCCAATGGAGGATCAGGACCTCCTGTACCCCACATCAGCCTCTACGTTCTTCATGTTGTCCATATATATGCATTACTTAGCACATGCATAACACAAGATAAAATCTACGCTACAACTTGATCCACAGTTATGCTGTCTTGCAGTTAAAACATTCAAAGTAGATGTTGGTAGTTCTGTTGCAAAGACTTTCACGATGGATTTTGTGATGCAATGCAAGATATGTGACCTACTTCCAGGCAGCTATGAGCCCTGTCATATGAGCCTAAGATTTTTTGGGTATGATCTATGGTTTAAAGTGTTCTTAATCAAATAAACAAATAACTCCTTTCCCTTTGAGACTCCTCATAGGCCATTGTTAAGATAATCTGCCAAGCGAAAAGGATGATGTAAGTAAATACAAAACAAAATACTCATCATCGCAATCCCCACCCCCCAAAAGTGGCTGTTAATCAATTGTGTGCTACACAAACATCCTGTGCTTACATTAGAGAAAATATTGCCAATATTTTGGTGCCAGTGCGCACCAAACAGTACCAGGCTCTTCAATTTTAATAAACAGGCACACACAAACACACTTGATATGCCAAGACAGGAGGCCTGGAGTATTTGAGACACGGCAACAATAGTGCAGTTTGTACTGCTGGCAGTACTGGCATACCACTGGCCACAACTTCAAAAGTGTCCAAAAGACCAAAAGAAAGGGCTCCAAACAGAGAGCGACTTTAAATGCCCATCGAGTACTTTGAAGTGATTATTAAGAATGCGTCCCATAGCCCGAGGCATGCACAAAGTATGTCTGCACCCCAAGCTGCTGAATGGAACAGGATTTGTTTGTCAGCCCCTCCATCGAGACCACCGAGGCTCCCTCTGAAACAATTTATTCTTCCCTGCTCCTGCAGCTGAACGTGCCACGGGCGTTTTCTGTGGGACGGATTCAGCTAATAAACGATCGGTTCCCTGGAAGCGGTGGTAAGTCCCGTCCGGAGAAAGCTGTGAGCTGCCTTCCATGCCAGGGAGCAAAAGGCCCAAAGACAACCTCCTGTGTTTGTGTTCCCCTCCTGGCAACACTGGTTTGCGTTTTGGTGGCCAAATGCAGCTTCCGTCCAACTGCTGGCTCCCTGCATGTTGTAGGTGGGCGCAGAAAAATTGGGAGAAGGGAGCAGTAAGGAGCTTCCACTAATTACTGTTGAGACTGGTGCAAACCATTTCCCTTCTGCAGGCTTCTGTTTTCCTGCTAAAATTTGACCGTTTTACTGCTGTCGTGCAAGCCCAAATCGTGCCACCATCATTTGTCTGTATGGTCTGCCTGTCTCTTCCTGGGACCTGGACAAAAGGCTTTCTGGGGCATGAATGGCTGCTTTGTTTCCCTGTTCTGAAGAGATCTTAGGCAAATGTAGTTGAGCTCCAAGTTTGGGAAAAAAAAAAAGAAAAAAAAAAATCTGGCCAGGTTTGTAGCCCTCAAAACCATAATTGAATACTTTGAAGCTAGGATAGAGTTTTTCCCCAAATTTTCTGTTCTCTGTGAAGAAATGACTTCAGCTGTGTGGCTAGGAAGTAATAGTCAGGCATGAAATAAGAAAATGACTATAAAGATGATGACTTAGGATCTCACTCAAAGTGAATATATCCCACTTTAAAGCCCAGTGAAGAAAAGAGTGAATCTAAGAAACGGGATTTATTCCAGAGGCTGAAGAATAAAAGACTCATTAATGACAATCTCTGGTTTTGTATGCATTTTGAATATGTATTCATAACCCTGTTGCCTTATGGAAAGATATTAGCCAAATACCAAGATATTTTTGGCTAAAAGATACAACCAAGCCACAGCACTGCATTGATTTCTGGAAAAGAGATCCCCCTTTTCAGTTGCATGTAGTTTGCAGAGTGTGTCCCTTTATCTTTTAAGATTTACTTAGTTGGATAAAAACAGAACCAAATTTTTTATTAGCAAACTCTAACTTCAGCTGTTGCCCTTCTATTTCCAAGAGAAGTGAATAACAAATGTTTAAGGGTGGGGTTTTTTTTAATAGGAGAAGTTTAATTAAACAATTATCCTGTTTTCAGCTGTGCTGCTACACTGAGTTCCGAACTACCTGAAAACATTGGCCAAGATAAAATGTCAGCATTTGGTTTTGCTCACTGGTTTCTAGCTAACATTTAGGAGTATAAATTGATTTCAGATGGGAATGTCAGCTGCATGCTCTGGCTAGAAATGAAGCTCTGACTCAGAGAAGTAGAAAAGATATGATAATCAAAATTTCTCAAATTCATTTCTTCCAAGTAGGGGAGTGACTCCGAGGTGGAACTCATCCTGTATCCATTGCAGTATTTTTTTCTACCCCCAGATAACTGCTAAGTCTTCCTAAACTGTGGCATACAGCATTGTGGAGTCTTTCCCCCACACTGCTCTTCTCCTGCCTGCCCTAAAATCATCCCACACCACTTTTTTCAGGCTTTCCCACAACCTTGCAGATTTGTATGATTTTTAACCATCAAAGCAAAGCAGCAGGAGGGTGGATTTTGAATTAAAGGGAATAACAGTTTGGGGACAAACATCTGTTTTATGATAAAACAGAAGGAATTCTTCTTACTTTGAATCAGGAAACAGTTTTGTTTCTGTTGTAGACATTTCTAACCATGCTAGCAAAAGCTTCATTTTAGGCATCACACATACATCTTCTTGCACTGCACCACATGGATACAGCAGCTGAGGACATCGTCGCCCACACCTCTACACTGCTTCTCAACTGCACTTTGTTGAACTCCAAACCTATTGAGTAGAGCACAGATGGGTGACACCGTTTCAGAGCCAGCAAGCTTTTAGGTGTTTGGTGCAAGTTTCATCCATCTCCACATAAGTCACGCGGTCTCCAGTGGGAAAGCCCAAGCTCAGTGGCGGTGAGCCTGAAAGCTGTGGGTCCCAGCCCCTTCAGGTGGCAGAGAGAGAGCGAGCGAGTAAACTGGGACACGCTCGGGCCACTTTCATTTTGGTGGTGGAGATGGGAGCAGGCAAGGACTGCTGGGTTGCATTCCCATTATGCACCTCAGTACAGAATCGATCAAACACCTCTCCCAAGATGTGGAGGGCTAAAACACAATTAGTTATTCTTTTTCTCAAATCAGTAATGTCAGAGGGGCTATGACCTGGTGTCATGGTTTACAGGGGATCTGCAGCAGCTGCAGCCACTGCATTTTATTTGGCTGTTTGGGGCTATATGTAAGGAGCATGTACTTCCTCTGGCCTCTGATTATTTGCTTTTTTTTTTTTTTCTCTATGCCCAGAACAGTGTGCTATAATATGGACGTCCTACTTGGCGTGCTAATATTAATACTATTTCACTAACCAATGAAATTCCATGTGGGACTGATATGACTTTCCTGTCTTTCGTTGAGGTTGACTATTTATCCTTCGAAAATGGGTATTAGGCAAGTCGCATCCCCTAGGTTTGATTTGTAGCAAATCTTATATCTAGCTCTAAGCAGAGCTTAGTCATCTACCCACTTGCTTATTCCTCTTCTCCCAGTCTGTTCAAAGCAAGCCTCGTCCCAAACGTAGCTGTTTATAAAGCCTCTGCTCCTTTGAGTGGCATTGCTTTTATTGTTGGCTTAAGTGTGGCTCTAATGCTGCTAAATAATTAACCAGCACAGGGTTTCTTCATATAGTGTGTGCATCCCCTCAAAGGACTTCCAAGTCTCCTTCATTCTCCAGACAAACCCTCAAGGGCCAAGTCACCAAAAGATGTTTTTGTCTTTTCTTCCCCACCCTTTGCCTTTTTTGCCAGTTCTAAGCAGTCATAAAATATCTGCTACACACTTCTGTGATGCAGGGAGAATAATAATCAGCCCTGGGCCAAGTCACGTACAGAAGCAATAGAAGAGTATTTTAACCGAGCAGGAATGTTATTTATCTCTAAACTACTTACAGTTAACTGCGTTTAAAAAAAAAACCCTCTTCTTTTGACCAAAACAAACCTCCAAACACAGATGTTCACTAAGTATCCAAACATGAATAAAAGATATTCAGAGAAATTTGGGAGAAAACACTCAGAGCCTAAATCCCCAAATCCTTACACAGATTTTATTCAGTCAGAACTCTCTCTTAATTAATCAAGGCTAGGCAATGAGTAAAGCTTTCAGAATTTAACCATCTCCTTATATAACTGCATTTTTTTTTAAATTAGGCTTTGTAATCTTATACTTTCATACAGGATTGCACCAGAAAAGTCACAAACTATAAATGATCTCCTAAAAGCAGTGAAATTGAAGCCAAGAGCTTTTGACTAACTTGAAATTTGCTGCTGCAAGGGATAAATGTGCCAGATCCTAGTATGTGGGTCACTTGTTTTGCCAGACCATCCAGCCTACGAGCAGACTTGTATCTCTTACCCTGAGAAGGGCAGAGAGTATTTTGACCATTTTCAGCTTTTTGTATTTTATGAGCAAATAAACCACAATAACAAAAAACTGGAATATGGAATGAATTATATTTAGATCATAGCTGTGAATTTGCTCTTTCTTAATATCCATGCTGTCAGATCCCATCCTAACAGTCTGGTATGTGCATTACAACATCTGCTTATTGCTAGAACGGGCACTAATTGGCTGAAGGGTATAGATCGGTAAATTGAATTACTGTCAGAGCCCATCAGAATAGGGTAAAGGACTATTTGGAGGGCATTTTGAACAAACATGCATAGCTGCTGTCCCTGCTTTTCCTTTCCTGCCAACAAATATGGAAATTCAAATACCAAAGCTCTCAATAAATTTCCCAACTGATAAGAAAAACAAAATAGACATGTTTTAATTACTGTTCTCTCTCCGCATCACGGTAGCACACAGTCCAATCTTTGCAAAAAAAAATATTCCTTAGGATCATGAAACAACATCATTTCTTACTGATATGATACAGGAGCATATCACATAATTATATGCTCTGGAAAGTGTATTCTGTGAATCTGAATCAAATAATGACCAGGCTAAAATTCTTCATAGGCCAATTACAATGGGTAATTTTGCTTTTTATTTCCCATTTTCTATAACTAATTAATTCTGAAGTTGAGCATTTGGATTGCTCTGTATTAAACTCTTCCTACAGTCAGACCTTAAGAAAGCAAGAAAGGAAAAGTTGTGGAAGAATCTGTTTACTGTGATCAAGGAACAATATATGCTGTGCAAAAAATGGATGAAATTGTGTTTAGTTAAGCATATTCTTGTAGCAGGTTTTCTTTTTTATGCTTTGTTTGAATGAAATTGTCCTTTATTGCCTATCATGCACAGGACAGCTGTTCAGATTAATAGTTTTTCGGCTGTGTTATTCAGATATGCAGGGGTTTTGGTTTTAACTGCAATGTTTCTGTGCTTTGGCTTTCCAATGTGCAACATGTGATCTTTGTTAAAGCCCTGCTGTGGAATGCTGACATACACACAAGATTATTTTCCCTGCCAGGAGTTCATATAGATTTATATGAAGTTTTAAAAAATGCACACTCAACTTTTATTTTCCATTCAGAAAGAAACGCAGCTGTCATGTTGGTGACAAATAGCTTTTAATTTTAAACTTTTGGATGAAAGGAATAGGCATCTTTCCTGACCACACTGTGGCAGGATAGAACTAACTACATCCTATGACTTGAGAACCCCATACAGTATCTGTAGGTAACTGAACACAACCTTTTACCAACTGCTTCAGAAAAGAGCTATTCCTAAATTCAGCTTTCCTAAAATCAGACCACGGAGTCTGCTCCCTCCTACAGTGGGGATTAACTGCCGTTCTGAATCTATCTGACATTTCCATCTGTGAGCGCAAAGCAAAAAGACAGGTACCGTTGGAGGTACAGTAGGGAAGAAAAAAGAAGATTTACGCAAAGGTTGGAAATAAGACATAACTGTCTTAGTCAGAAGCTAGAAGCAATCAAATGCTTGCTTCACAAAGAAACTCCACGCTGAGATACTGTCAGTGGGAAAATTTCACTGGATAAATGTTCAAGGGAAGGAATCACTTTCTCAAGCCATGGATTGATTGCAGAGCCGGTCAAAGAGCCTTGCAGAAAATGGCCTTTGTGGCAGCATATACCCTGCCTGAACTAGCTGACATGATTTCTGTAGTAATCCCCTCAAATCTTGCCCTCGCTGTAGGGTTTGCACCTGTAGGGTGCCATATTTCCTTCTTTGTTCCCCCTTTTAAGCCCCTACCCGTCGCATTTGCTGAGACAATGCGGTGGCGAGACAGCCACAATACGGCACCGGGGCATGGAAGCGAAAACCATGTGTGAGCCATCTGTAGGGCACTCGGCTCCCCGACATCTGCTACCCACATTCCTGGCTTTTATGGCCAGATCATCTCCCGAGGTCCCCGAGCGGGCCGTGCCTCGCAGAAAGAAGGGAGTGCTGCTGCTGGGCTTCCTCTAGCTGGGAGGCAGGATGAGATATTCCCACCCTTCCCACCACAGGGAAACACTGTCTTTGGTAGCTTCTGGTGTTTTCCTTTTTGTGGTATAAGCCCCACTTTGATGTGGTTTTAGGGTAACCGCACTGGGAGTGTCCCTGGCTGGGTGGCTTTCGGGGACCCAGGGCAAGAGGAGGCAGCTGGGCATCAGCCCCGTGACTCTCCACGGAAGAAGCCCTTGCTGGGGTCCTCCTTGCCTTCCAGCAGATCTCTCGGTATTGCTATAAGGAAAATTTGTCTGTCTGCCCACCTGCCTGTCCACCCTCACCTGTACTTCAGTTTCTCTCACCAGTGAAGGAAATCAAAGAGATTTCCTGGCTCAGAAAGTCAATTATTATAAATAAATGTGTTTTCTTTTACGATGCTGGCCCTTTGCCGGTTCACAGCAGCTCAGATCTGTGCCTACTACTCAAGACAGATACGAATGTTTACCCGGTCTATTCCCAGGCTGAGATTTTAAAATATAAAATGAGTCTGAATACATTAAAAATCAGACCTGAGAGAGGAGTTGCAGGGAGTTTGTCCTGTGTTGGCTGGAAGCAATTGCTTTGTAACAGTTGTAAATACTATTTTTGCTATGTGGTGTTATAGATTTTTTCCTGCCTGATAGATAACTGTAGTGATATTAATGAAAATGAAATTTAATTGCATTGTCACCATACCTGCATTAGGGGGACCATCTGAGCAAAAGTCTTGGTGAAGTGAAAACAATTTTCTTCAGTCTTTGTAGAAATGGTCTTTGCCTCCACCCCAATTTCATGTTCCAAATCAAAGCTGAAAAACTGTATTTCCATAATATCATGCAAATCATCAGAGTAATTTGCCTGCCTCGAAATAAAAGTACGGTAGGCAAATTATCTACCAGAAGTCAAGTTACAAACTATCCCACTCTACCACATGGCTAATAAATGAGTTAATAATCTGAATGACTGAATGTGGTAAACAAGGCATATCTAATAGCACTTTTAAAGCTTTCCAATTGTCTAAAATGCCATTTTCCAGAAATTTTATTTTACTTGTAAAGTATTCCATCCATAATGGAATAGGAGCTTCAAATTGTTGTACCCTTCATGTAATAAAATTTTTTATTACTTCTAAGAACTGAGTAGAATATCTGTAATGAGAGGAAAATATTGCTCTGAACTCACTGCACCTCTGGCTGTATATTTCTAGGTAAAAAGTCAAAGGAAAGGAGTTTGAGCTTTACCCTATCTAAACTTATCTGCAAAATATACTCAGATGTAGTTTGAAAGACAGAGACAAATAGTGTGTTTAACCTTAGGAGGTGCTTGGGTTTTCCCTAATCTCGACCTGCCACATAGCTGAAAGTGGAAGCCTTTGAAATGTTTTTACAAAAATATTTACTTTTTATTAAAATTAGGAATGGAGAAGATTAACAAGGCTTTTCCTCTCCCTTTCTTTTTAACCTTGCAAACAGTTTAGTCATGAACCTCTGCAGGTCGGCATGTTCTGTTGTGTTTATCTGATAGTGACAGAACAAACTTCAAATATCTCAAGGGCTCAGTTTAATCTTGCTGAGCATAGAACAGCCTTTTTTTCTAAAAGATGTCTAATTAATAGACCACTCATTCAGCAATGAGCTCTGCATCATGTTAGTTTCTGAGGGAATTCTCTCATGACAATTATGCATTAAAAAAACAGAGGGGAAGTGCACAAAACGAGTCAAAGCTGCAGAATTTGGACGTCCTGGAATCACGTGCTGCTTAAAGGCTGAATGTTAGACACGTTGTCCATCTGCTTCTCCTGCTGATTTATTGAGTAGCACCGTGAGCTTTTGATGTTGAATATTGGGGTACAGACACTGGGAAAAGAAGCGAGCACCCAGTCTGAGAGTCTTAACCATACAAAACTCTCCTTGGTCCCAGCCTTGCTGCTCATGATACTCAGAGTAGATTTGCTACCACGTCCAGTAAGGACTGGAAGAGTGAAACCATCAGGACTGAAAAGGGCAGTTACCTTGGTAAAGCATAAATTGGGATCAGTATGCAACTGGATGAAGAAGGACTGGTTTCAGCATTGGGGCACAAGTTAGTAAGGACTGTAAGACTGCTCCTTTACATGAGAAATATATAGAGCTTAGTGATTCTTTGTTGTGAGGATTTTTCTAACAAAAGCTCTGCTTCTATATAGTATACTCAACTACCAGTAAAATCTAAAAGTCTCAGAACTAAAAAATCAGACGGAGAAAGGGAGTAAAAAGTTTCTTTTTTTTTTTCTTTAAAGGAACTAAAATCTATTGAAAGCAAAATAAAACAGAAAGTTGGCATCGGTCCCAGTTCATCTTCATATGCACTAAACACACCACAAATGAGACATTGAATATTTTTGGCTATTTCTGTTCTTTTTCATAGCCCCATGCACATTTCCATAAGCCTCTTGGCAGCACAGTCAACTTTTCTGCTCTCCAATTTGCCCCAGTTCAAGAGTAAATTTGCCTGTTTCTAATCATCCGTGATCTCCTATTACCCTCACTCGTTGTAGCAATCTCCCAGCTAGCATGAGCTGCTGATGACAGCGCACGATGTATGACATCTCCACGCTGGTCCTAGATGCGAAAGTCATGTTGTGCCCTAGCCGAAACCAGCGAGTATTGAAATGACTGGTTGAGAAACAATTCAGGAAAGGGAGGGTTTGATACCTGAGTAGATGACTGAAATTTGAAGCTGTGGAGGAAAGCTTGAAATTTCTAAACAACCCCACTTGGTTTATTTTATTTAATTATTTTTTCTTTCTGATTTACCTCTTATTGATACATGATGATATAGTTCTTTGTGAAACAAGAAAAAGAAATGTATGTGAGGCTTGCTTTTTCACAGAAAAACTTGATTTTCTGTTCAGTGATGAACTTGCAGGTGGGTTGTGAAACGATTCACTTGGAAGCGCTGTTGAGTTGGCCCACATTTCTCTTAGGACCCTTGACCTGAAGACTCCTTGCTCCAGCAGTTTGCGAGGAATGCATTTTCTAATGCTGTTTTGCTAGTGTTCGTTTTGTTGATGCGGCTGTTGAATTATGGAAGACAACTTGCACTGCAAGTCAGCCGTGGAAATGCTTGTCTTAAACATGTTAACTCATTCCCACAGTCTTGACAAAAGCCCAAGCCAGCTGCTAATCTGTGTTAAATAAAGAAAAGACAGGTGGCTGGGATTTATGTTCAATTTATTTATTAGTTTATTATGTGGCTTAAAAGTCTGAGATGAAATTTTAAAAGGTTTTGTCTCAATTACATGGATTTTAATACTAAATACATTCCTTTCAACCAATAATAGCAATCATGAAATGTTTTCAAGCTTTTTCTACATGCTACTTATACAAAATACACTCAAATGAAACTAGTTGGTCTGGCCAAATACAGAATGAGTATGAATTCTCCAGTATGTCATAGCAGCAACAGCAGCATTAAGTTTTAATCAACCTGTCATTTGGGCAGAAGGTTGTGGTTGCCAACGGAAATATTAAGAGTATACTTTTTCAACACAATTTTCTAAAGAAATTTGGCTTAGGGGACAATATTAACCCTTCAGCCGTCTGTCTGTACCCATTCCTCCAACTGTAACTGAATTTGATTGTGGGGAAGATATTCCTGAGCTGTTAGAGGAGGATCTTGAGCCTTGTGAAAAACAGTTTTTAGATGAAGGAGACTCAGACTAGTACCCACAAAGGAAAAAGCTATTGGATGTGCAGAGCAGCAACCTGTCCTGTTGGCTTAGCGTCCGGCCAGTCAGCCCACACAAGGCTGAGAAAGGGCCAGAAAAGCTGCTGTCTGTTCCCTAGAGGGTTGTGAGGAGATCTGGGAGAGAGCTGAGGTAAATGGAGGAGGAGAGGAAGCATGGGGATGTGGCAGCAGACATGAAATCCATAGTTCTCAGAAAACGCCTATTGCCATTTACTAACAATTAATGTAGTCCAGTTGCCTGTGTTAAAGTAAGGACAAGTCTTCCTTGTTCTGGTATGGAGGTACCTCAGTGCTGACCAGATAGGATTCATTAAACAAGAAAAGAAAATAACCATTTGAAAATTAAGTTGCTGAAACTGGTCCTGCCTTACGTGCTATCCCTTCCTTCTCTCCTTCTATACAATAGTCTTCGTGCATACAATTTCTTCACAGGTCTCTCCCTAGAAGGTTAGAAGAGGTAAACCGGGAATTTGGCTAAATAAGCACTCTGGGCGGAATAAGGAATCCCAGGCCTCTTCCTTGGCCAGTTTGGGTGCAGCGCTGATAAAGATTTTCCACTCTGAGGTTCACACGATAACTCCGATTTGCCTGTTTGTTTATACAATGCACATTCATTCAGGGATATCCTTAGATTTAGGGTCAGCACTTGGATGAAAGGCTTCCTGACAGTACGTGAACTATTCTGCAAAGGGTAATGTGGGCTTGGTGCATAGTAACGAGCCAATGACACGGCAAGGTCTTGGACAATCTTTACCGGTAGGAAAACAAGGCTTTAAGCGAGACACATTGACAAAATCTTGACACAGACATTAGGAGGGTTACAACTTTGTTTTAACTGGTAGGACATTAAGCTCACAGCTTACATTCATTCTGTATATCCATTATTTTCTATATTTAAGAATACAGTGTTTGACTCATGCTCTCAGACATACCTCCTCTCTCTACTTTAGCCGCCTACTCCTTGTGGCCCCCCATGAAAACGACAGCCCATTTTGGCAGGTTATTTACAAACATTAAGAAAGGGTTCCTGTTCCAAAGAGTTAACACGGGGCAAGACAATGGAAATGAGAAATAATGCAATGACTTTACTCTCTCAAAGTCATGCATTATTCCAGCAGTGAGATAGAAATAGAAGCTAAGCCTCCTGGTGCTCTGTAGGCTGCTCTCTTTTACTCTCCCTCTCTCTCTCTCTCTCCCTCCCCCTTCCAATTTCTACCTTTTTTCAGTCTCCTATCTAGATTTTTCTCCCTTCCGCACTTTCCCTTCCCCTTGTGCTGTGTCCACCTAGAAAGGAAAGAAAATATCTTTGGCCTCCCTCCAAATAGGACCTCTCTTCAGAGATTTTTCAGCTCTCCTTGGGTGCTGCCTTACTACACGGCTCGTAATGCCTGAGATCTCTAGATTAAAGCTTGCCGGACTGCATGCATGAGTCACAGCTACTATAGCAACTAAAGTATCAACATATCTGGAGACTGCCATCTATGCTGACGTGTTATATATTTAAACATTATTCTAGCTAGAATCATCCCTACAGTCCCAGGAACTCCGTATTCCTCCTAGTATATTGAACTCAAGGCGAACCGATGACACACTTCACGTCTTTCAGAGTGCAATTTTCTGCTTTTTCTATGCTAACATGTCAGATAGGAGTAGTCTTAGAGAATTACATGTCTTTACCACCTTGGTTGAAATGTTTCTTAGGAAATAACATGGTCAATACTGCATCTGAGGAAACCCTGTAGAAGCTGTGGTTTGTTTGTCTAGAAATCTAAAGCAAAGTTGGACTTTTATTTTTAAAGGAGCGGCATTGTATTATTCTGGATAAGCAGGGGATTTCTTTCTGCACTTGTGATATCAATTTGCTCTGGTTTTTAATTAATTCGATTTTGCAACATTAGATAATAGGTAACATTCATGAAGAGCTCCAACTCTATTGGCTTTGAAACACGGAGAGCTCCATCAGCATATTGGTCTGGTTCCCAGTGGGACCAATTAAGTGGGAGGATACAACAGTGGGAAGATAGAGAGGTTACTTGAGCAGCTTCCTTCAGGCATTGGGCAGAGTTTATTTGGCAACCTCTCTTACTGCACGAGGAGAAAGTTGGAAAAACTTGGCAACCCTGTGCCGATAAACAAAGAAAAGTTTAGTGGCTGCTTCTGTTCGTGGTTGGCTGTGGAGGAACAAGGAGCTCAGCATTTCCAAACCACCCCACAAACGAAGCTCTCTGCTGGTAGTAGCTAGATCTCAGCTGCGGAATGGGCTGTGCTTATTTGCATATACATAACGCTGCCCATTCTTACACACCCAGACAAAAAAAAAGTACTGTGTTCAGTTTTGGGCCCCTCACTACAAGAAGGACATTGAGGTGTTGGAGCATGTCCAGAGAAGGGCTACAAAGCTGGTGAGGGGTCTGGAGGACAGATCTTATGAGGAACGACTGAGGGAACTGGGGTGGTTTAGCCTGGAGAAGAGGAGGCTGAGGGGAGACCTTATCACCCTCTACAACTAACCTGAAAGGAGGTTGTAGAGAGGTGGGGGCTGACCTCTTCTCCCTGGTGACAAGTGATAGGATGAGAGGAAATGGGTTCAAGTTATGCCAGGGGAGGTTCAGATTGGATATTAGGAAACATTTTTTCACTGAAAGGGTTATCAAACATTGGAACAGGCTGCCCAGGGAGGTGGTGGAGTCGCGATCCCTGGAGGTGTTTAAAAAAAGGGTAGATGTGGTACTTGGGGACATGGTTTAGAAGTGGTTTTGTCAGGGTAGGTTAATGGTTGGACTTGATGATCTTAAAGGTCCCTTCCAACCTCAGCAATTCTATGATTCTATGAAAATTGTTCGCAGTGAGGTTTACATTACCTGTACACTAACTTTGCTGGTGTTACTGCACCGTACTCTGCATCATTATCCTTCTGTAGAGATTGGCAGCTATTTTATTTTAAGGTCAGAAAACTGACACAATTTTGTGGACATTCTGATTCTTCTTTGTTGTAGAGTTAAAATAAATTGCTCAGTTAAAATTTTCATTCTGCTTTGTTTATATTAAGAAATCATGCAACAAAAGCATGGGCCTAGCCCTGCGAGCCGTTATTCACATGAGTTGCTTCCTTAACTTTATTGAATTACTCACAAGAATACACATTTGCAGAATGTGGTCCTCCTATTGAGAAAATACTGCTAATTAAAAAAAAAAAAAAAAAAAGACTATTTCTTGTCAAAAAACCTGAAGAGTTTATTTGTATTTTAAAAGTAACATTTATTATGGTTTCCATAAGAAAGATTAAAGTTTTAGCTAAAGCAAGCAGTGGTTCTACTTTATTATTGCACATCTTTCAGGAAAAGAAAAACTTTAGGTCATGAAAAACTCCAATAGTGTCTTGTATTAAAAGCGTTAAAACCTGAATTAAAGAACATAATTCAGATGGAGTTCTGGCAACGGTGCCAAAGATGACATCGTTGGCTGCTGACTCGATCCAGATTTTTAGAGCAGGTGTGTTGACTCATTCTCTGAGAAGCATGAGGAGAAACGCTGGCCTCCCTCCAACCCCACGACGTGGGGCTAACCCAGCTCCACTGCTGCTTTGGGACCAACCACCGCTGTCAGACTGAGCGATCTGCATGGAAATGCAAAGTATTGCTTTAACGTGATACTCCAGAGAGATTAGCAATGCTCTGTCCGAGGGCGAGGGGACGATTCACAGCCGCACGTTTACATCCCGAGTTCCGTCTCTCCACGGCCAACCCAGTGTGTGTTGGGAAGTTTACTGTGATTGCAAAAGCAGCGGCCCCTCCGATGACCATTTTTCCTGAGAAAGCTGCTGAATGCTTGGCCTGCGACTCCTAACAGGTTCTGGAAAACACGTGTCTTTTCCAACACATTTTGAACGTTGTTGCAATTTTTATCGGAGGCGGTCAATGATTGCTTTGGTGTTTAAGGCTGCCTCTGTGAGGCGCTCTATCGTAAACATCACCGTGTTGGTCATCTCACTGGTAGCTTCCTGGCTACCTTTTCTCCCCCAAATGATGTGTGTTATAGCACATTTATAGGAGGATATTTTAAAAGAACTCACTGTATCTAGGATGAGATATTAAGGATTTTACTTTACAATTTATTTCTGTTTCATAAATATATACCTTTTTGGGCAATCTGAGAAACAAATTGGTACAATACGAGAGTGAGTTCAGAGAATATATCTGCCTCCTGTCCCCTTCCCCCTTTCTTTAAATCTCTCTCAGAAACTTTGGAAGAACCCATAGGCCTCGCAGAGATATCTCAAAGTGAAGAGTGAGCGAGGAAAAGATGCCTTTACGGAAAGGCCTTTTCCTACATCTCCCACAAGATTAAATAAAGCAGCTATTAGTGTTGCTGCCTTAATTATTTTAAAAAGTAGCAGTTGAATCTAGCAGCAGTGCTAGTGTTTGGGATATCCAGTGTGACCGCAATTAAAACCTCCAGAGTTCAGTGAGCGTGTCCAGTTGCACAGTGAAGTACGGTGGAAACCAGAGAGCCACTTTCTGGACTAGTTGAAGTTCATGGAACATCTTTCTGCCCATTTGGAAAATACAGTCAGGAAGTAATGAAAGCCCACGTCACAAAGTTGTTTACGTTTCTCTGTAGGCAAAAAAAAAAAAAGAAGCATTTATTTGTGTAGGCTGTCAGCAAACAGCAGAATAAAACTGGGAAATTAGTCAACAGATCTCCCGTGGTCACCCATGGCGGTAGCTGACACTTTTGTTGCTGGTATCGAAATGCTCGAGGGAGGCTGGGTCTGCCCTAAAGCTTCAGTGCAAAGATGGAACACCTCTGTGGAAGTCAGGAGAATGATGGCAGCCTGAAAACTAAATTTGCTTTAAATAGGAGAATCTGTTCTAGCGGCCTCACGATAGCCACTGATTTGGATCGGGTTTTCTGGGGAGGCTTACGCAGCCATCCCAGATCGGTCGGGTGAGAAAACCCGACTCCCTGCAGAGCTTGCAAGCATTCACCTTTCGCAGACCCTTAATCTTGATTATGAACAGTAAAAGCATCTGGAAATATGTCAGTGTTATCTTGTGTCATTCATTTTGAGAGTTTTGTATTTCATAGTGGAAACTGTCCTTTGAAATACATTTTTAACTGCTGAATACCTGTGATTATTTTATTCAAGGCATCTATTTGCTTAAGCAATGCTTTCCTACAGTCTTTTGTATTTTTTGTGAAGCCAAGTAAGTTTAAAAGAGAAGTATTTATTTAACAGGCTGATTCTACATTAGGTTTACCTCAAATGCTGGTTCTGAGTCTCCTCTCCTTTGCTCTCCTTTGCTTCCACAAGTCATTTTCTAAACTCGACAGGGATATTTGAAATGGGAAATCAAGATGTGAAGGAAGATGCTTGGTGTGGTTACTGCATGGCAACACACATTCCAACTCACAGCTAATTACAGGCAATGCTGACATCTGAGAGCTGGGAACAAACTGGGATGTTAAATCTGCTTATTTGTACAGTAAAATCTTTTCCACAAAGTATTATTTTACTTCACAGAGCCAAGGGCAGTCTGCAACATCAATGTTAATAGAAATTTAATGTTGTGTTAATAAGGGATGGTAAAAGACGACGTAGCTTTATTAACTTAGCGTAGAGATAGACCATGGACCAAAACATTAATCATAAGCATTCCTCTATTGACCTCCCGAAGGGCCAGACTCCTCCAGCTAGGCTTATTAATCCCCACGGGAATAATAATATCCCATTTCAACAGTGAGAACCAAACACTTGTCTTGGTTTTAGTTGATGGATGGCCTAACTATTTTTATTTTTTATTTCTTTAAGAGAAATAACATGCCTCTCCTTTTTTGAGCTCAGACAGCATGGTAACAGGCAGAGTCTGAGAATCTCTGCTGGATGGGATCATTGGTGATGTACTGAGTACTCCCTCTCATAAATACCAAGTTTTCTTTCTCTGGGCAGTTTCTTTTCATAACGCTATTTCCAACATATGGAAAGTTCATTGCTTAATATATTATGGCCAATACTTCCCTCTCCTGTATGCTGTATCCAAAAGTGACCTAAACATGGTGAAATAATAACCCCACATTTAATAATATTGTAAGACTATCAGCCAGCTGTAGCAGATTTTCCAGAGGGTATATTGACAACTTGCATATGTGTTTGCAAATATACTGTTTTCAGCCTCTCTAAATTATATGTGTTCGTGGCTAAAGCTCGTCAGAGAAAGTACTCATGGCCTACTTATTTTTGCCAATGTATAAAAAGAGGCAGTCCTTGGCTTTTCTGGAATAATTTGGATGTAAACCTAGGAGAATCAGGCTCTGCTTCCTCTAAAGCACCTACTGATACATCAGCAAGGAATGGGCTGGCACAACTCTTCGGTAACTCATTTTTAGTCCATTTTTCCAGCACCTGTCTCATAAGATAAGAGAACAGAGCTGTGGAAAAGGGATATGTGCTGAAGCATTTCCCATCTCAGGTCTTTCATTAAAACAGTTTCCTTGTTTGCTTTTCTGGGATCTTTTATTCCAGAGAGGTACTTTCTGTGTCTGTTCCTGTTAAACATCTCTGTTTGCTCTTACAAAAACAGTAAACCTGAGCATGAGCTACAGAGTATTATTACGGTCGAGTTCTTCCATTAGCAAATGTGTTCAGTTCTCTCTTTCTGAGGAGAGTAAAGCAACATGAGCTAGATCCTCCCCAAAGCCAGTGGGGTATAATAGAAAATATAACTAAATCCCACACTTCTGGACTTTATTAGGGTAAATTACAGTTAGTAGTAAGCCCATGTGCATTTTGCTGTAGCTCTCAGAAGGCCACATCAGTGTGATTCAGCAACAGAAATGGCTACAGGAGAATTCTTCTCCTTCCCTGACCTGTTACCGTTCAGTTCCTAACCTGTGGCCATCTCTTGGCCTGTGACAAGGGTTTGATAACCTTTCCTTGCACTTAAAAAAAAAAAATCTCTCTTTTATTTTGGATTGTGTTTGGGGGTTGATTGGAATAGACAGTTCAGGGGTTGAACCCGGCATGTCGCCCTGAACAGCAGAATAAGAACCACAGGTTATTAACCACTCTGCCTTTTCCCACTCAGTTATGTTTACGTCCTATGCTGCTAAATCCAGTTGGAGAAAAGACATATTTGCATCGATTTTCATGCATCAGCTCCCACACAAACCCAGCTGTGCACCAGCCCCAACAGAGAGTCCTTAATTTTGTTCTCTCCTTCTGCAGGAGGCAACTTTTTTTCAAAGTATTTAGCTAGGTGCCATGAAATGACTTCATGGAAATCGCGTGGCTTCAAATATAACCCTGAGGACATACACAGTAAGGGAGAAAGGCATTCCTCCTGCAGTCCAAGTTTTGGGAGGGTGGAGAGCGAAGGCTGGAGGTACAAATCCAAGGTCCAGGACCAGTAAATCAGTCTGCTGTGCAATCTCTCTCCCTCCTTTCTACGCAAGTCTTCTGGCTGAAGTAGTACCCGGACCTCTCAGCCAGTGGCATGGGGTCACAGGACCCCGCGCAGTGTTGCAGGCTCCCGCAGGGGCTCTGGGGGAATTGCAGGCTGTCAACAAATTCCACTTGGAAAACAAAGCAGAGTATGAATAAGCCACTTTCCCTCTGACAAAGGAAGAGGCCAGAAAAAGAGAAGGTTTTTTCCAGCAATGGGGCTGTGAGAAGATTGGATGGAGACAGCAAACGTGGGGAGGAGGCAGCGCCTGGAGGGGAGGGCTCTTGAGTTTGGAGCAAATTCAAAGCCAGGATCTGAAGCCCGTGGTAGATCATGGAGGCAAAGGAGGCAGAGCTTTTTGCTCCCTACATAATTTGAAGGTAAAGGGTGAAAGGGTTAGCAAAGGAACTCCGGTTTGTCTGAGCTTAGGCTATGGTTTGTTTCATGGCTGTTTACAGCACACGTAGCAGTGACAGCAGAAAACATACAACCCCCGTAACCTCCCCACTGGCCTTTTCTTCTGGGTGCTCCCACGTGTGCTCAGCGCAGGTGTCTGTCCCAAGAAAGTGTGGTGCAGGCAACGTGCGTGACTGCTTTCACGGATGACCCTCAGGCAGAGTCTCCGCAGAAAACGCAAGTGTGATAGAAAGCCTTTTCCTCTGCTTGTGCTGCAGGAAATGCTTTCAGCGTGCTTCCTCATGTCCCTTAAACCATCCTCGAAAATTCCCTCTGTTGTTTCCATCTCTTCTTTACCCTTTCTTGCACCCTACAGAGCTCCTGCAGTATCAGCTCTGATTGCTGTATTTGTATTTTGGTACTGCATTCAACGGCTGGTTTCGTTTGTTACCCCACGGTGCCTGATGCTTTTTAGCACAAGTTCAGGTCTGAGAAAAATGAATTATTTGCATTTTCACTAAAATTTATGCAATTTCTTCACTCGTTTATTCACATGAGACCGGCCCTGCCAAATATCATAACATTAAAGGAAGTAAAAGTGGTTCTACTTGGAAATCTTACAAAAAAGTCAAGTCATACACTGACTCCTTGAACAAAATAACAGCTGCAAAAAGCAAATGACACAGGCTTTAAAATGTTACCATTGCAAAATTATGACGAAATTGTAATTTAATTATGTTTAACTATCTTCCATTAGAAGAAAAAAAAAATCTGCTAAACAACGTTTCAAATGTAATTGCCTCAGTAAGGAAATTCTTTTTGTGAAAGTGTCAAAATATCAATTATATATTCATACACTTGAGCTGAAGAACTGATTTATCTAGGCTTAATCATTCAAGAAAATGCACTATACTGTGTGTGCAAAGGAGATAAAATCAGTCAAAACACATAAAATTGTTTTGCTGTCCCACTCTTGAAAAATGGAACAATTCCCATTTTCCTAAAATTTGATACCAGTGAAGTTGTAACTAAAAAATCTACGTTTGCAGCTCGTACTCTTCCCAGTTGATATGGGTGATTAGTGTATGACAGGAAGGTTTCTGACACTTTAAAGACTTCTTCAGCCAGACCTCAAATGAAGTCCATTCTGTTCAATTGTCTTCCCAAGAAATATTATGATCAAGGTAAATTTGAAGTCTGTATGTCTCAGACAATCCTTATTTTATTTCCAAACAAGTCCTTGGCACCAGAGTACACATATAGGTATAAATGAAAGATGCAGCTCACAGAGGTCATATGAAAGTAGACAAGACAGAACTTCATCCTGAATATGTAAACAGCACCAAATACAGAAGGTGAAAAACTGGGTGGAGGATGGAAAAGACTAAAAAGAGAAGGAAAAAGAAAGGAAAATTTCTGGTGATTTCAAGCTGAACCAGGACAGTTCTAGAAAATATAAGAAAAGTTTTTTCTCTCTCATTTCCCTTACCAGTACCATTACACCCATTAGATAACTAGTCTGGTTTTGTAGTCTGAGGAAACTGAGCTCTAGGAATCTGAACTCTGGATATTTAGTTTAAACTAAATGGACCTACAAACCATTTGGAGATTTACCCATCACTGAATGCCAGAAAATATGAAAGTGATCTATCTTAGAGTACTCTGTGTTCCTGACAGGGAGTTCTGGGGACTCACTGTCTTCTTGCATAATGTTGGACACTAGTAACAAACCATCTGTTAGCAGAGAATGCAAGCTGCAGATCACTGTTGTATTAAAATGACTAAGAAATACATATCCTTGGATACTTAAAATTGCTTTGGTAAAGTGGTACAGAATGGCATAGCTACTCTGGGAAGATAATGCCTTACATCAAGGATTTCAAATAACATAACATAACCACAAAGGTTATTCCTAGACAAGCAGGCTATGAATATTAGTGATAAGGTAAAAGTAAACGATGTGGGATGTATACCTGGATACATACCATACACCAAATACAAGCCCATACATCTAATGCAATCTCTATTTTCTCCTTCTCCTCTAAAACCACACAGAACTTGATTTCTTTTATGGCACCCTAGATATAACCACTATATTTAATGGCACCCTCAAGCCACTGACTTGTGTTAGGAACAATGTGCAGCCACCAAGGTGAGTCCCCCTCTCTGAGATAAAGAAGTTGTTCCCTTTTCTGGGCCCTGGTAGCCCTGGAAGTGTGGTAGAAGTAGTCAGATGCATGCTGAGGACAGACACTTCCAGCAATTTTGTGTCTTGTGCTGGGATTGGTTGAGCTTTTTCCTCTCGCTACAATGGTGCAGAAGCGAGGCACGAGCCAGCTCTGTCCTGGAGGGTTATGCGATGCTATGAGTGGTGCCTAAGGGTAAAGCCCAGGAGAGGGGAAAGGACTCGCAGGGATTGTTCACATTTTTTTTCAGCCAGTTCAGAATGTAGCTGTGGAAAACACCTATACCCTTTCATGAGCTTCAGTCTCTCTAATGAGAGGTTATGCATTAGAATTACTAAATACATTGTTTGCAGCATGCTTTGTGAACCTCAGTTGAAAGGTATCACAGTAATGCAAGCAAGTATGTTTCTGCATACAGTGTTGTAGGCTCCCTAGTCCAGTAGCAGCATAGATAGACGTGGCCTTTATCATCATCTTTTGCCTTTAAGTTCCTAACATACAATCAAACACAGAACTACTTCATTTTTCTGAACTCAACTGTAACTATAAACCAAAAAAGCTTTTTGGTTTTTTGTTTTCTTTTCCCTGGGAAAGCTGTGAAATACTTAGGTAGGCTGTAGCAGTTTGGCTGTTAGTGATCTCTAAGAAATTACTGGCAGTAATTAAAAATGAATGTTTTCCTGTATCATATAATCAGTAATCAGAAACTGCTAGGAAAAACAGTGGTGATGTGAAATCAGTCACCATAATGTGTTTTGACAAGTCTCCTCATTAAGAAAATAATTACCCAAACCACTAAGTATGTAGGAAAAATATATCTTGCAAGTCTGGCAAATGATGAGCATGTTCCTTCTAATTTTCATCAATTTTTTCTATGAAATGGAAGAATCTTCTGAAACATATCTGTAATTGCAGCTAACCCTCCAAAGGGAGGTATCCAAGACTGTTATTTCTAGTGCCAAAACAAAACAGATAGTTGGCAGTGGAAGCACACCCGCCCATAAAGTACATTTTGGTCAAAAGTAGGCAATTCCATTTTGACTCCAAGGCTCACGTCCCATCCTTAGCTCATCACAGATGGGTGCCTCATCACTCACAGCTGTCTGAAACACCCACATATCTCAGGCACAACAGGGAGTGAGGAGATTGCATCGTTTGCTGACCAGTATGAACTTGCTTTTTTTTTATATTTATTTCCCACCTTCACAAAACTCTGACCTGATTTCCAGCATTATTCAGGATTATCCCTTTTAAATCTCTAGTGAGAAATAATTTCTAAGTTTCACTATGGCATCAGTCTCCAGGCAAGGGAAGAAAGTCCACGTGGTTTAGGATTCCTTTGTGCCTCTCTTTCACCTCTTCCTTCTTCCTCTTCCCATGTGTTTTTATTTGTATAAGTGATTCCTCACATTAGTCTTTGCTTCTTGGCATCAAAAAAAAATCAGTGGTTATAATAAACTCGGTTAATCCTGTCCTTGAATTGTCCAAGGGATCAGGAATGAATAAAATAGAGATCAGTGTTAGCTAATAAAATAGAATTCAGTATTAACTTGGAGCTGCTCCTCTTCCAACTGCAGATGCTATCAGTCACCCATACTCAACCTTAGTGTGTTTCAGAAGGTCTTTTGCATGCACAGATGCGATGTTTCATCAGGTTTGCCTCCTCTTGTTTTCTTCTGGCAGCACTGGTCTCAGTCATAAAAGCACAAAGCAGCTCTACCACATGAAGTGTCTCTCTGATCTCCCATTCTGAGCAACTTCCTATGCCAGTAAGGAAGAGCTGAAAAACCCGCAGCTCCACAAACAAAATAAAAGAAAGTAACAAATTGGAAGGCAATAAAAACTGGTAACAAACAAACCAAAAACCTGGGATCAAACCCTGATCAGGGAAAAAAATGCCAACAGCCATTCCAAGATTGTGCCTAAGAGAAGTCTTTTGACTCCCATCCACCAGCTTGCCACTAGACAGAGCTCCATCCTGGAAGAGTTTAGAAACTGAAAATTATTGGGCTGCTGCTGCAAAAAAAAAGAAGCTATCTCTAAGAAGATGAGATGTTCATGCCCAAGTGTGAAATAAAAATCTTCCACCCAAGGCAAGGATTGATCATGGGTGGAGCATACGCAAGACCTCAGGAAACGCATAGCATGTTCCTCTGATATGGTTGGCCTCTGGCAGTCCCATGGGTATCCTGCTGGTTGTTGTTGTGGGGGTTATGGTAGTACACACACACTTTTTATACGTTTTCCTGCTGGTTTGGTAGGGGGAAAGAAGGAAGTTGTAATCACAACTTGTCACTTGCCTAACTTGCATTTTAGGCGCTCTTCACATTGGCTTTATTTAAAAGCGTTGACGGGTGACAAATTTGCAGAAGTTAGAGACAGAGAGGGCCTACAACGTTGTCATTCCCATTGTCCCAGCAGTGCAGGACCATCTCTTTTGCTCATTTTCTAGCAACTTACCAGGTATCTTGTCCAAAAAGTGTTCCTTCCATTTTCTTTGTGAGTTTATTCCACACTTGAGTGACTACCATTTGTGAGGAAGTCAAAGTGAACTCAAATTGAACCTAACAAAACCTGTTCTTAGGGCTCAAAATAGTTCATTTGTTTTGTTTTTCTTTAATTTCCATCCACCTCTGACTTGCTGATATCTTCCAGAAGCAGAAGTTCCAAATTTACTTCTGAGAAGACTTTTCCTGGCTCACCAAAAGCAGAAGATACAGGAAATTGTATGAGAAATGTCCATGTAGCTGTCACCATGACTTCCAGGCTGGCAAATGAGAAGAAAGGTTCAGAAAATTGCGTTGTTTCTCTGAAGAGACTCTTCCTAGTCTCATGCATGAAAATGATAGTCTAAGTAGTTTTCTATGTGAGTTTTGCAGTTAAAAGTTACAAAGGGTTACTTTGACATTTTTATGGTCTGTTTGAATTAACTGAAGCAAAATCTGCTCTTCTGAGTGATTCATTTATCCTATCAACCTTTCTATTTTTGTAAGATTAAATCAGGAAGTTCGCATTAAGCTTCCTTTCCTGGAATTCCAGTTGAACATTATTACCCTTTGTTTAGACTGTATCACTTATTCAGCTGATAAGAGCAGACTGTATTCCACTGGAGATACTAAGATTCAGCAATTTAGGTCCCTTAAGGAGCATTCTATATTTTCCAGTAAATGCCTATACCTCTACATGCTTCAGGAAGTTACTAAAAATGATGACATTTTTAAAATCTGTAAGCATGAAGCTGTATACCATTACAATGATGTGTTTCAGCAAAGCATAGATAATTTTTTTTTTTTGTCTTTGACAGTAGGAGGCATGTTCTAGCTTTGCATCTTGTGGCTCTTATTGCGATCCCACAGCTGGATCGTGATCTTCAGGACACAAAGAAGAACCTGGGCTGGCAGGCAAAGGCAGAAAGAGATCGAAAAAGTAGATACAGATTCTAACAGAATCAAAATTTGGATTAAGGCACACATTTTAAACTCTGAAATAATTTGTCATGTTTTAAACTTTGAAGTTGTTTGTCACTTGAAATCTTAAATCTTAAAATCAAGGCATTATAAAATGCCAGAGATACAACTTCAGGCAAGAATCCTGAGCAAGATTTGTAGTTTAGGTTGTTGCAATGATATTTAAAATCTGTGAATTAGCAGTGATGTAAAAATACACATACACTCTTTAATTCTAGAACAGTTTCTGAAATTACAACGTACTATATACCACAAATATGTTTATACACGAACACATTTGCTGCTGGCATTCTTGGAATATTACATTTGTTTTACTCTGTAGTACTCTGGCTCCCAGTCATATGCGTGAAAACTGCCTAGATCTACAATGTTTTTACTTCTGAGATAATTGCAACTAATTTGATTTACCTTCTTGAGGAGTTGTTTTGGGTTTGGGGTTTCTTTTGCCTAGGACAAATTCTGGCTTCACAAGCAAAGAAAAACACATTTGTTCTTAAGCTAACACCTGAATTTCTTCTTACGCTTGCACCAGAAGCAGGTAATGTTCCCATTACACTTCTAACACAGTCCAACTCAATCCCAAATTCTTATATCCCAAGATTTCCTTTAGCGACTGGAACCAATTTGTCTTTCAGCATGAATTAGAGTAACAACCCCGCTTCTCTCTGCAGCCAAAAGTATCTGACGTCATATTTACCTATATTTATGAGTGAGGGCACTAATCTATAGCCTTACATCGGGGACAGATTTTCCAGACCATCTAAAGTATACGGGAGCACAGTGTGATAGGTGTGCCTAAATTGACTCCCCCCAAAAAGACAGATATATAAATCTCTATAGATTTATATAATACAGACAGGTAGATAGAAAATAGATCTTTATATATTTTATATGCATTTTTATGTTTTCATGTATTTGTAAAATACGAAGTGGAATTAAATCTACACAAAAAATACTTTTCATCTTCCCCAAATCTATCAATATCTAATCTAGTTCACTTGCATATTAGGCAAAATCTCCATAAATAAAATTAAATCATAAAAAATTAATTAATGTGGTTGTTTGTGGGGGACAAATAACTCGTATTCATATTAACTTAGAAGGGGCTAAACCTAAAAGGATTCATAAAATAGCTTAGTGTCTAACCCTAATTATTGCAAACAAAGATCAAAAGAAGAGCTTATCAAAAGTGGAGACAGTTTATTTCCATCTTGGAACAAAGGACAAAAGACACAGTGTCTTGTCCTTTCCTTTGAGGTTTCTCCGTCTGCCCCTTTCCACTCCCTTTCCTGATAGGCTGCAATGTCTTGATGGCTGATCTGTCGACTAAAACACAATAATCAATTCTGGGGGACATGTCAGCTACTTATTTTTGTAACAGGAACAATGGAAATAGCATCACATTGTTAATAGAGGTAAAAGTGATTAAAAATACCCTCTTGAGTTTTCCTTTCTAGCTCCCATCGTCACAATGCACTGGAATTGATCCAGAACAAACTATGACCGTAGAGACACATATTTTTACAGGAATCGGAGAACTTTGATTCATCTTTAGCCTGTGAAGGAATGCTTGTCTTTTAAAAACTGCTGCTATATGAACCAAGACTAACTAATTAGCCTTTTAATGCATACTTTTATTTTTTCTGATTACTATTTCAAATCTAAAGCAAAAAAGGGGTATTAATTTCTAAATATATTTGTTTCTTTACAGTATATTCATACACAGTCTATGTCAAACTACTACAAAGAAATCTGAGTAAGAGCCTTTATTTGTTAACACCGCAAATTGCAGAGGCACATTCACAAGTTTGTGGAATCACATCGAGTTTGCATGGTAGCATGTTCTGAAAACGATACTGAGTAATTAAGTATAGAATGAAAAGGACATCACACTCATAGGTAACCTCTTAAAAAGACATATTAAACTGGTGCGTAGAGAAAGTTGCATAATATTTGCCTGGCTTAAAAAAGTAACATAAAGTTCTCCAGAATTTTAAACAGGCACAGAGAATTTTGTTCCCCGTCCAACAGAGAAACACTATTGAGCGCACTAATGCAAATATCCCTAGCGTGGTTTTATTTCCTTATTAAAAAAAAAAAAAATCCTTGTGTTGATTTTGAGGTTATCATATCCAGTATAAGCTTCTTGATATAAAGATGACTGAGACAAAGATCATTCAAATAGGTGAAACCCATTTCAGTGTTACAGAGATCAGATAAACAGTGCTTGGTGCACTCCTTTGAGACAAGCCGCTCATTCAGTGCCAAGTATTATTAGAAATTCATTTTCTTAGCTGACACATGGACTTTTCATGCAGAGAGACCATTATGAAAAGCCTTGCTGTTCTGAGAATTTGTACTTTGATTTCTCGCATTATCAGCCAGATCAGGAATAGTAGGTACAAGTGGCCAGAGGATAAAGCATCAGCTTTTCATTCTTGAGAAGCTGTTCTTAATGGAATGAGTATAAGAGTTTCAAATGAAGTGTGGTTGAGATCACAAAAATGGTCTGTGAAAGAGCCTGAAAATCCATCATCTAAAAACTAAGGCAATGATCCTGCAAGCATTTATGCACTCAAATGTCAATATACCCTTCAACCCAAATAGAGTTGTATACATGAATTTGTAGGAACGAGGTTTAAATTCCTTTTTACTCTGAAATAAACAAAGCCCTTTCTAATCAAGGAAGGAGCTCCTGCAAGATGAGAAACATTATTTCAAGACAAGTACACTAACCCATCTTAATTGTCTGAGCTTTCCATTTTGCTCTGCATTACATTACAGAACAGCTACAAAGTGGTGGGTGGCTCTCGGTATTTTTTACTTTATACTCGGTGTGCTCTGATGATTTCCACCCTAACATAACTCACTGCTATATAAAGCAATTCTAGCAGAAATTCTGCAGGATACTTGGAGACCATTCCCTTTCCTGTTTCATTTATTATTTTTGTTCATATCCAAGGGTTGAGAGCACCGGGTATCACCTGGCTCCCTGGAACCATTAAATTAATTGCTATGTTTGCATTAGCTGTACAATTGCAGATACGGTTCACTCAGGCACAGTTCACTCAGTCTAGTGGTGATCTCATCTCTCAGTCTTCCCATATTTCCCTTTTGAGTTCTAGATTCCCACTTCCTACTGGGAACTGGATATATTTTCCTTTCGGTTTGCATGCTTTTCCTTTTTCCCTCGTTGGGGAACACCGGGCAGCAGCCCTGGATCTAATGTTCTGTCTGCTCTTCGCTTGTATCGGCCAAAGGAAGAGGAGATGAGGAAAAGAGCTAAGGAGGGCACTTCTACCCTTCACAGTCGCTTTTGGCAGTGGCCAGCTGTGAGCAGGGAAAAGAAGACAAAGAGAGAAATAGAAGGAAAGGAAATGAAAGAAAAGAGGTGAAGAAACTGGCAGCAGGTGAAAGAAATACCCAGCACAGGTGCTACAGACATAGAGATGAGAAACTCTTATTCCAGGTGCAGAGCTCTTTACATGGCTCAGGGAAAAAAAAGGTGTTATCAAAAGATAATGCAGGAAGTTGTTCCGCCCTTTGGAAACAGACGGAGCACCCAAGAACCCTAAATGAGGTAAAATCTTGCCTTGGTGGGTAGTAGCTCGCTCCTTCAGGGGCAAGGCTAAGGATGAGTTGTCCTCAGTCTCATTCTGTACGCTACCAGGGAGTTTCCCACCTGGCCCAAATCTCTTGATGGAGTCAGGTAACTCTCTGAAATGCGACAGAAATAGCAATAAGAGACAAGCTGTCGAACTCTTCAGATACCTGTCCAACATAGAGGAGAACTTGGGGTTTGACTCAATTTTTACATATTGGCAATCACATAAAATTCTTGTCTTTGACATAAAACAAGAAAGTTTCTACAATGTATGTTTAAAACTTACTACTTTGAAGAAACTCTATGATTTTTGGGGTATCTGGTTCATAATTTTTTGACAGGTGGGATTCTTGCACCCTAGGCCAAGTGGGATGTGGCTTTTATTTCCGTACAATTTCCAAAGAATTCAATTCACTTCATAGAATCATAGAATCATAGAATTAGTGAGGTTGGAAGGGACCTTTAAGATCATCAAGTCCAACCATTAACCTACCCTGAAGAAAACAAAAAAAACAAAAAAAACCCCCACCACCCACCCACTTCTAAACCATGTCCCTAAGCACCTCATCTACCCTTTTCTTAAACACCTCCAGGGATGGTGAATCCACCACCTCTCTGGGCAGCCTATTCCAATGTTTAATAACCCTTTCAGTGAAAAAATACTTCCTAATATCCAATCTAAACCTGCCCTGACATAACTTGAACCCGTTTCCTCTTGTCCTATCACTTGTCACCAGGGAGAAGAGGTCAGCTCCCATCTCTCTAAACCCTCCTTTCAGGTAGTTGTAGAGGGTGATAAGGTCTCCCCTCAGCCTCCTCTTCTCCAGGCTAAACAACCCCAGATCCCTCAGTCGTTCCTCATAAGGTTTGTCCTCCAGACCCCTCACCAGCTTAGTAGCCCTTCTCTGGACACGCTCCAACACCTCAATGTCCTTCTTGTAGTGAGGTGCCCAAAACTGAACACAGTACTCGAGGTGAGGCCTCACCAGTGCCGAGTACAGGGGGATGATCACTTCCCTAGTCCTGCTCACCACACTATTCCTGATGCAGGCCAGGATGCTGTTGGCCTTCTTGGCCGCCTGGGCACACTGCTGGCTCATACTCAGCCGGTTGTCCACCAACACCCCCAGGTCCTTTTCTGCCAGGCAGCTGAGAAATTCCATATTCTGACCTGTTAGAATCTAAGTTTTCAGGATGTTTCAGAATGTTTTATGTTCAGGTTTTTTCTTAGCGCTGTCACTGATTTACATTAAGGAGCTGAGAGGCAAGCCTGTGGTTTCTTAGAGCTTAGGTAATTAAGTTTGTAAGGTCAATATGACATGCATGACAGATTCTAAAGAGCTACTGGTAAATCAGATGGAAAGTTCTTCATATACACCTTTCAAGTCATTGTTTATACTTCCTGGCTAAAAATCAGATGCCAGGAGTGCTGTTAATCTTGAGGTTTAATAGGCCTTCTGTATCTGGCAAAAAATAAAGATTCCCCAGCGAAGAAAATTGACACTATTTCTGTACTCCAACGCTGCTCACGAGAAATATAATTCTACTGAGTGATGTAAAGGCTCTTGTTTCAAAGGAGAGAAAGTTCTGGTTTGAGCATGAAAGGTGCAGGGCGTCCCATCACTGTTAATCACTTGCCCCATTGATCCTAGCACAGGTATGTCCCTGGCTGCCTGGAACTCTCTGAAGTTGTGATCAAACAGAAAGCAGGTTAGCTAGATCAGACTTTTTTCTTTCCTGTGTTGCTTTTCTCAAAACAGATCCTTCTCATTTTAGAAGTACAAGACAAGAAATGATCCATACCCTTGTTGGCACCACAACCTATAAATAACGTTGTTCATACATTTAACTGGGGTCCATGAAGAAATAATTAGATTCCGTATCTACTTAAAGCTTATTGTTTTGTGCCACCCACCATACATGTTAATAAATCTTCAGTAAAACCATCAGAAACAAAAGACCCAAAGAATCCAACAGCAAAAAGGTTTTAAAAACATCAGAGCTGTATCTGTTCCATGTATGCAATTTGTCAGGGCTCCTCAGGGCACCTCACGTCCCCCGGACAGCTGGGTGCTTGGTGGTGCTGGAGGAAGAAAGGGGTTCTTCAGGGTGTATGTGTTGCTATACTAACAGTGGTGTATAAAAATGTGACTCATTTGCTGTAGAACAATTAAACCTGTTACCTGGAAGGTAAATCTGCATTACGCTAGAATAAATTGGATTTAGCAGAGTTACACGGGTAGCTCCTTAGCTCTTGCATGTTACTGTGCAACCACAGGCTTCAAAAAGGACCATCTACACCAGTAGAGAATCTGCTTCGTTGCATTTTTTATTTTAAAGGCTAGAAAGCGAGTGAAGGGTTTGCTCTATTGCTTTAGTGGCAGAACTGTTGTAAAATTTAATATAACAGCCAGGTAAACTCAGTTTGTCAGGTGTACTGGACAAAGAGTTTTAGGTAAAAGCATTCTCCAATCTGCTACCTGTCTGCATTTTGAAGTCTGATGAAAATAAAAAGGCATTTCAGAATACAAGAGGACCATTATTATTATTTTTTTTACTGCTTTTTCATATTATCCCAGTAAGAAGCAATAGTAGAAGGATGTCTTTTTTTTTTTTTTAATTCAGAATTTAGATATTTAAAAACTGCTCTGGGCTAAGGTTATATATAAGAGATTTGCTTTCTCAAGAACAAACTCATTTATCACGTCTCTTTGTAAAATGATATGAAGGCAAAGATAAAACCTCATAAACAAGCAGAGTAAAAAAGGTAGCCCTTCATAATGTGACAGCGTTGAAATATGAAAGCAAACTAACCTCTTTCCATGTTTCTTTTTCTTGTGGTCATGTAACAGAATATGTGTCTTTGTTTTTAAAACACGCAAGCTCCTATTAACCTGTCAGTCACTGCTATGTATTTTATCATGTTCACAAATAATATCATACAGTACTCTCACTCTCTGTAACGCGCTGGCATGAAAAGAGAAATGTAGCATGGAGGGGGAGGAAGCATTTTTCAGCTAAACTGGCCATCCATTCAAAATTCATAATCCTAAATTTTAGAGTGACGAATGAACACCCCAACAATTCTGTTACTCCTCCTAATCCCCGTCAGGTCTCGAATCTGTTGACGAAGGCCAAACAGCCCCTTCTTTCTGCCTGACCCTCTCCCCTTGCTATTGCTGGCCCTCGTTCAAGTCAGGATCACATTTATCTGGGTAATATACACCTAATAAATCTTCTCCAACTCAGTTTGTTCTTGCTGGCAAGACAGCTAGCTTACCCCTCCACTTCTCTCGTCTTTCCTCAGACATCATTATGGGTGTTGACACTCCAGCAAGTTACTTAAGGTGCCCTTAAGTAACTGTCTGCATGTACACATCTACCTCACCTCCCAGTAAAACGCAAGGTAATTGCTGCTGTAAGCTGTTTTTCAGTTACAATAAGCAAGAGCATGGGCTGGGACAATAAAAGATGCAGTCAAACTGGCAGCCAGCAAGAGGACTTTTATTAGGCACAGTATCAGCACAGTAATCTCATAGAGCTCTTTCCACAGTATGTGTCAAGGGCTTTCAAAAGAGGCACGTATCATTCTCCCTGTTTTATCTAGGTAAAAATGAAGTATGAGAAAGGGAATGGATAGACCAAGGCTGCCCAATAAGTTAAAAAAGGACAAGACTGCAGATATTTTGAGTCTCGGTCTAGTGCTCTGTCAAGAACAGGACCGACGAGGATTATGAATCTATCCTGACTTACACCAGGCCTGACTTTGTTCACTGGGCTTATTAACATGTGTTTTCCTTCTTCCCTGTCTCTGTAGCTTCACATTACATTAACAATAGCTGCTCTCCAGGCTATAGTATCAAGCCAGTACCTCCCCCGATGAACAGTGAGGTGAAATTAGCCATCACAGTGTATGTGTTCTAGTTGCCATAGTTATCGTGCTTTATTGAGTCATGGGTTTAAAATGATTTCCTGAGTCCTGGAGATTCCCCAAGGCTAAAACAGCAGCAGTCTTTCACATAATGGGTCAACTGGTCCAGGTGGATGCATGTGCCTATTTCCTCCAGAGGAAATAAGTTTAATGAATATAGAGTTCATTTAACTAAAGAGCCTTGGATCACACAAGATAGAAGTAAGAAAAAAATTTGTTCTTGAAAGGAAATTTTTCATTGTTCATAATTTTTTTAGTTACTATAATAAAAAAAAAAAAAGAATACTTTCTTTCTTTCCCTTCTATTCCTTTTAACCCCAGCTGGGCACTGCATGGCTGACATGGTCTGTCCCAGGGCATCATGCTGAAAAGTCTGGCATCTCATGTGTGTTATAACAACACAGCTGCTTCATAAACCAATTTTCAACCGCTGTTTTGACATGTTTAAGGCACCAGTCTTTCAGTTTTCATCTCCTTCAGTGGGCAACTTGCATCTTACGTCTTGTTTTAATGAAGGTTACTGTTGTCTCTCTGTGAAAGCTGACCTTTTTTCTTCATCAGACCGGAGGTCATGCGTGAACACAGAATGAGATTTAAAAAAAAACCCTCACATCTTACCATTAGAATGCCTGGGAAACTGGTGATTTTAAAGGTGGAAGGTAAAATATATTTGATTAAAAATGAGGAGGGAAGAGCTGGCTAATTCAGTAATGATACAGCTGCTGCCACAGGAGCACAGAGTGAAAGCAAGAGCGTTGGTCTGAAAAAACCCTCTTCTTTCCCAAGGAACCCAATGCTGAGATATATACTCTGCCTCCATCATACACCATCATCAAGCTGCTCTTCTTTTGATCGTTCTGTAATATGCATTTTGAGTAAAAGTGTCCTCTGTGCTGTCTTCCTCTCCCACTTCATTGCACACCGTGACTTGTAAGCGCGGAGGAAGTGAAGCAGGAGTGTGAATCCGGCATGGCCACTGCCATCCCAATGACCCACAGAGAGCGGAGAGGGGCCAGGGGTGACACCTGGTGCCATGGAGGAGCTCTGCTGCCGCACAGCCACCAGGGCAGCTACCACAGCTAAACCTGGGACAGTGCCTTGGCAGGGACAAACTTTTGTCACAGCTTTCTCTAATGGAACATGCTCGAGTCAGTCCCCTGTGACCTGCATATCCATCAGGTCTCTCTGACACAACCACTTTCACCCCGTACATCCAGAGGTTTCAGTCCTGACAATTCCAGGTTCAGATTCCTTGTTCCGAAGCAGCGATCGATCCAGTAAAAGGAAGGAGGCTTTTTTCTATGCACCGCGAGCCATATATTTACTCTGGATCATCTCTGAGCCTTCATCCCAGGTTAGAAATTCTAACTACCTTCCTCTAGCACTTCTTCTACGTAAGGTTCAGTTCACCCAAATCTGCTTTCCCTACTTTCTTGAAAGTTAAATTCAGTTGGTTATTTTTCCAAAGGTGAATCACTTTTTTAATGTAAAAATATAGCTTTTAATTAAAGGGAAGTGAGACCCATTAACAGTAGAAAATTCTGCAGCCTTCAAAAAATAAATCATCACCAGTAGCAGCACCTTAAACACAATATGGAAAAGACACTCTACATCTCCACTAATTTCTATAAACCAATGGTATTCCACATAAGCTAAGGAGCTTACCTTCTGTGTTAAAAATGGAATGAAAATATTTATTTTCTCTCCTCCTCCTATTTCATTTTATCTATATTTGTATTGTACCAAGTTGTGTCTTTGTCAATCTATATAATCAGTTTTTATTTCTCATCCTTTTGTGCATCCATGTAATAGAGCTTTTCTTATAGTACAATGTGAACCTGGTAATTTCACTCTCAGTCCAAACCGTTGAACTCATCATCTCTGAGGGCATTCAAAAGCAGACAAATGTATGGTGTTCGCTTATCCCTCCTTTTAAAGTAGTCAGTTATATGCACTACAAAGAATAAGGCAAAGTTAATTTTCTTTATTATTTACTGTTAAAAGAAAGAAAAGAAAAAAAACCCTAAATGTTGGCTGGGATGAAATACAAGTAATAGTCCCCTATACACAACCAGCTGGAAATATTTCTGTTTATTACTGAAGGAAGATTTCTAAAGCAGAGAGCCCATCAATTATGAGCAGTAGAGAAGCGCCTGTGTTTATGCAGTATGATGACTTTACTCCCCATTTTGCTAAAAAGTACTTTGGAAAGATGCTTTCTTTCATTTTGTGATTCTCCAGTAGGTTCCTCCTCCGAAAGCAACGCGCTCTTACTACGGCTTATCTCTGAGAAGTGACAGTGCAAACACTCTTTGTCAAGAGGCCTGAACAATTACAGACTCCTTTAAATAATTACTTTTCAGTAAAGTCAAGTGCTAGAAAATGCAAACCTAATTATTTCCCTGACAACGGTTGGAACACGAAGGTCCTTCGGACTGTGGAAACCCTGCACGCAAATACCGCAGCCGACAAGGAATCCAAGCCTAGAGCCAAAGGCCTGGAAACTCCGGCTGAAACTGCTCCGTAATCTATCATGCTCTTGCTAAGAGGATATTCATACTAGCGTTCAGAATTGCAATCATGTGTCTGACAATCCTGTGTTTGTACCAGCAGGTCAGTTGACTAATTACGAACGGGGACTTCTCTGTGTACTGCGCTATTTCGACGAAGAAGGATGAGAAGGGTACAGTTAACCATTGAGGCATTTGGGCCTGGGAGGGGAAACAGAGGACAATCAAGTCCTTATTATTAGATGCCGTCCTGCGAATCACTCCCTTATGCAGTTACAACAGAAGGAGAATTCACCTTTTAAAGTGAATAATTGTGCCTGTCGGGCAATCCTTTACAATTACTTTACCATCCAGCCAGAGCTCATTGATTGCATTAAGGATAACAGTACTCCACAGAAACAATCCTCTCAGGCAGGCCACTTCCAAAATCCTGCCGTCTCTGTCAGGCAGCTGCCGGCTCTTTGAATAGCCAGAGAGATAAAGAAATAAAAATATTAAAGGCCAAAGCTCTACCCATTTCCCAACGGCTCTTTAAAGCCGGATGAGTGATGAGGGTGGCTGTGGCCTGCTGAACACCCATGCCTCAGGTGGAATGCTCCTCCGAGCACGTTTTACAGCGAAGGCGAGACTGGTGCCTCGCTTTTCAGCTCCGAAAATACGCCTGCTTAAGCAGCCCTATAGAATTCCAGGTTAAAATGCAAGCCAGGAGAGACTGCATGTCTTCAAGGGTTGATAACAACCTAGAATCAAAGCCTTTCTCTTTCAGATTACCAGCAAGAATCTAATCCAGGTCAGCGATAATCCTCCGGCATCTCTTTAGCGGTGATCCCGGCAGACAGACTGCTCCATCACAAAAGTCACTGGTTCTGACATTGCTGAGGGAATCCACAAAGACTAAATGAGGATGGAGATTCCTCTTTTACTGTGGGAGCCGATTAGCTTTGCAAGCAGAACAGGAGAGCTGAACTAAAGCACAAACACGGTGTTTTATCAGCAGCAGCAGCAGCATTCATTTGCTGTTTTACAAAGCAGGTAGAGGTGGGAATGATAACCCCTGATTTAACTACCGAGGGCTTCCCGTCTTCTGTGTCTGGGCCACATCAGTTGAATATTCACCGCCCTTTCAGAAGCCTCAGACAAAATTCTCTGCCTTCAAATTCTTGTTTTGCATCTACCACACAACCTTCTCGCTTCGTATTCCTAGCTTTTTTCAGTTCCCTTTCACGCTGCCGAGTCCTCCAAACCCTTCCCATCTTTTTCTGTGGAGTAAAAGTCCATTCTCTCCCTCTTCAAAAGCTTCCTGTGGGTCCTATACAAAAGCTTCCTATACAGAGACGCAGGCTTGGTCCAGGAAGCAGCCTGGGCAGCCCGTGGTTACAAGAATAAACCTTGCTTTTTACCAAGGGTATTAACTTGGCACAACGGTATGGTGGTCTTCTGGTTCCAGCATTATCCCTGTGATGGAAAGGCCTTAGTACCAGCATGCTTTCCTGCATGTTCTGGATGTTTCTTTTTTTTTTTTTTTTCTTTTGAAGAAACAATTTCTCTCTTTTCTAGAATTCAGACTCTGAAAATCACACACAATGCACAACCAGCCTTCTCCGTCTCTCGTCATGACTATTCTGTCACTTCCTAATCTATCCAGTGCAAAAAAAGTATAGACAATACAGACAGAAAACCAATTAGCCTGAGATTCCGTTGGCTATTCAACAGCTGAGGCATCGCGAATGTCTGTCTGCCCTGTGTTAGAGTTAAGAATTCACATTTTACGGGCCTGACCTGCCTTGTAAACATACATCCTGGTGCCTTACAAGAGGCATTCAAAAATGCAGGTAAACGTGGCTACACCAAAGAGAGCTGGAGCGCGTTTAGATATGAAGAGGTAATTGATAAAGCAGGTAATACATGTAAAGTCAAGCTTGAAGATATAGCGCAGTCCCATCCTCTTCTGGGCTATTAAAGTAAATTAATGACCTGGAGCTGTGTAGGGGTTTCCAGAAACAACACTATAATAGCCAACTGGCCACAGTTTGCAGCCTATAGAAGGGGGAGATGTTTATTCTTCAGCAAATTGCCTGCTCAGGCACCACACTGTATATACTCTATATCTGACAGAACACAGTGCAGAAACGACAACTGAATCTTAGAATAACACCAACGAGTATAAAATACGACGTTGGCTTGGAGGAAAATGCACCAATCATAATCTTTGACGGCACCCAGATATTTTCAAAATTTCACAGTACTCTTTTCCGCGCTGATAGTTTGGCAGCATTGTGCCATTTTAAAGCCCTGAATGCGAGCGCCGACCAAGAAAGAAGCCTTCGAACGCTCTCGGCCAAACACACAGGGGAGTAAACCGGTGTCGGGAGCTACTCCCAGGCGCAGAGCTACAAAGCCAGGCTCTGCTTCCCTACCTGTGGCGGTGCCGCGGTCCTGGAACCACTTGCTGGTTCACAGCCAGGTCCAAGACCCAGATTTGGGTGATGTGCAGGCATTTGCACCATTTCACGGAATCATGGCATTGTCAGAGTTGGAAGGGACCTCTAGAGATCATCTGGTCCAATCCCCTGCCAAAGCAGGATTGCCTAGAGCACATTACTCAGGACTGCATCCAGGCAGGTCTTGAAAGTCTCCAGAGAAGGGGACTCCACCACCTCCCTGGGCAGCCTGTGCCAGTGCTCTGTCACCCGAACCGTAAAGAAATTTTTCCGTGTATTTGAATGGAACTTCCTATGTCCCAACTTGTGCTCATTGCCCCTCGTCCTGTCACTGGGAACCACTGAAAAGAGTCTGGCTCCATCCTCCTTCAACCCCCCCTTTAGATACTTGTATGCCATAATAAGGTCTCCCCTCAGCCCTCTCTTCTCCAGNGGCGGCCGAAGGGGCCGGGCGGCAGCGCCGCTCCTCCGCGCCCGGCGGCCAGTTCCGAGCCGCCGCCGCGCAGGCAGGCAGGGAAGCAGGCAGGGAAGAAGGCAGGGAGGCACCATGATCCTCACACGTAAGCTTGGGATATGCCCCATGGATGGGGAAGGGGAAGGGGGGGGCTGCGCGCCCCGCGGTGCGGTGCGTCCCCAGAACCGCGGGTCTGTCGCCCCCTCCGTGTCGGCGGGGGTGAATGGGCCCAGGTAGGGTGGGGGGAGCGGTGCGGGAGCCCGGGATGGGTTTGCCGGTCGGGGAGAGGCGGTGCGGGGGGCCGAAAGGGTTAAGAGCCGCGGGAGCGAAGGTGCGGGGCCGCGGAGGGGCCCCGGGCGCGGAGCGGCGCGCAGGATGCGGGGTCCCTCTGTGCAGGGCACCGGGGACATCTCTTTTTTGGTGTTTTGGGTTTTTTTCTTTTTTCTTTCTTTTTTTTTCCCCTTTTTTCCTTTTTTCTTTTTTCTTCTTCTTTCTTTTCTCCTTTTTTCTTTATTTTGTTTTTTCTTTTCCTTTTCTCCTTTTCTCCTTTTTTCTTTATTTCCTATTTCCTATTTTCCTTTTTCCTTTTTCCTTTTTCCCTTTTTCCCTTTTTCCCTTTTTCCCCTTTTCCCCTTTTCCCCTTTTCCCTTTTTCCCTTTTTTCCTTTTTCTTTTTTCCTTTTCCTTTTTTCTTCTTTTTTTCCTTTTTTATTCTTATTTATTTATTTATTCCTTTTTTTCTATTTTTTTTTCTTTTTTCTTTGTTTTTTTCTTTTCCGGGAGTCCTTGCGAGACGGGAGACGTCGACTTTTCTTTTGAAGTTCTCTCGTAATTAGCCCGAATGGCCTCCAGGAGCCCGGTGGCTCCCCCCGCCCCGTGCGGCGGTGGCCAGCCCTGGTGTCACCCCGCGGGCTTTGATCCCGGTGGAGGGGCAGCACCTCCTGCCAGCCGGGATCGCCCCCCTCCTCCCCGCCACCCCCTTCTCCAGGCGAAGAGAAAAGCGATGCTGTTTTCCAGCCGGGCGGTTTTACCTCCCGTATCACCCTCCCCGGTTTTGCAGACACCCCCCAATGACTTACTTCCACCATAACTGTGAAGTTGTTGAGCGATGCCATTAGCCTAATGAGCACTGTTGCCAGTCAAGGGCACTTACTATTGGCACAACAATTATTTTTTTTCTTTATTTCCCCTGTTCTCTGTGAGAAAACTCTCTTTCACTGAAAGAAATAACTACATTTAAACAACGTATTTAACTAGGTCAGAAGGTTCTGCCTGATGTGTCATAGTACTTAACCCATGTGAATTGAAAGACTGCGGAATGTAATTTTATCTTAGCCATCAATTATAGACGCTTTTATTTTTTTACAGGAGTAAGTGTGATCTGTTTGAATTGCCCTGCCCTGATCAAGGAATTCCCAGCAGCAAATCAGTAATGCTGCTCTGAGCCAGGTTAAGTTTTAAGGCTGTTTGTAGCGAGCTCCAGGGAGACGAATAGACAAGCAGATTTCGTAGGAGCCTCTGAGTGTGAATCTATCGACAGTTTAGTGCCAGACTGATTCAGCATCCGCCTGGCGAGCAGGCTGCTGCTGGCTGACAGCACACACCGTCGGTATTAGGCGCCTCTGCTGATTCCACAGCTGTAGCCTGCTATCTTGTCTTCCAGGTATCCTTACTGATGATGTCCTGTAGGCATCCTGATCTGCTTCTCCCAGTAGAAGCAGCAAAAAAGAGGAAGGCTGTGGTGGCCAGGAAGGGGGATCCATGTCTCTCTAGCAAATGGTTTGGGGTTGCCACTTCAGTTTGCCTGTGGGATCCTGATTAGGGCTGAGATTCTTTGATTACAGAATATAGTCTATGCAAAAGAAGATGTAGACATTGTTTTGAGAAGATTCCTTTCATCTACAAGTGCATAGGAATCAAAGCATTTGGAGCTACCTTTTGTAACCCCTAGGACTTCCTGATCTCTTTATCTTCTTTTAAAATAACTCGGTTTGTTAATTGATTCTTTTTTTTTATCAAAAGGAAGTGCAGATACATTGTTTTAAACACCAGGGAGCTATTGTTAAATTTGATTTCTAAGTGGTAGTTAAAAGCAAGAATATATCTTGTCATGTTTTTATTTGGGTTTTGAATCTCCATTGTATAGATTCAGTCCAGGATTTTTAATTCTTCAATTCGGCAGCTGTCCTTGCTGGGCCAGAGAGAAGGCCTGATGCAAGTCCTGGAAACTCACAAGTACCCTGTGTATTTTGCCTCTGGTGGGGGCAGGAAAAAGGTATTGCAGTTGTTCTTATGTACTAATCTCGAATGTTTATGTTGGGATTCTTAGAAGGAGATGAGAGGAGACTTGGTTTTACTTTTCTGGTTCTTCTAATTCATTACACTCTAGGCAGTGGTTTGTTTGAGGCATGTGAATTTATGAGTTCTGCAAATATTTAGAGATGCAGTTTGCATGATAAAGTTTTTTTCTGGTGAGAATACCACAGTATGTTATGTTTGGGCTTCTTTAGAGATTCAAACTTCTTTTCCAATTCCCCTCTGACTGGAGTTTTGCTACTGGCTTCAGCATAAACACAACTGCACCCTTGGCTGGTTAAAAGGAGATGGAGGAAGAGAACTCATGTGCTTAACAGGATGGTCCTGTACTGTAAACAAGAGCTTTTCATGCTTAACTATCCTTCCTAGCAACAGGAAGAAGGAAATGAGGCTATGCAAAAGGACCCTGACACACTGCAGACAATGCCAGACCCACCCTTGCATTCATACAGTATGGCCAGAAGACTTGGGGAAATAAAAATAACTTCAGATGTTTCCCCTTCCTTCCTGTGCATATTATAGAAATACAGCAATCAAATGATCTGCAGCTCACAGAAAACCTGCTGGCTTGATCTCCGCTAAGAGATGGTGTCCCTGTATAATTTATATGTCTTCATTGGGTATCATATTGTTCTGCTTACAGTCGGATCCTTGGTATTTCAGGGCGAATGATATCTTCTCTAGTGATGTAGCGAGTGTAGATATCCAGTCATTTTGGTAATTTCAGCAATTCCAGGCATATTTCTTGCTTGTACCTATGCTATCAGTAATTCTGAGTGGTGCAGGGTATGAAGATTGTCTTGCCTGTTTTTTGACTTCCAAAAATTTTTCCAAGTTTTTTCTTTCTTCTTTTTTATTTTCTCTTCTAGTTTCTCCCCTTTTCCTGTTTTAAGGAAAAAACAAAGTCTGTCTTACACCAGTGAGGAGCAAGTCTCATGAAAGGGGCACAGGACTGGGCTGTGATTGGAGCTTTCTGCTCCTTTTCACTGGACGCTTATTCTGCCATACTTGGTGACGCTGAGTACTACCCTATCCCTCACAGCATGCCTTTGAAATCAGGAGGTCTGTTAATATACTATACCATTGACATCACTGGTAGCAGTAAAATAAAGTAAAGAATGACTTAACCAGCTAGCTTTAATTGGCTGACTTCCATTATCTGAAAGTTACAGGTAATACTACACACCTTTCTGAAGTACTTCGACGTCTTTAGAAGAGCATGCTAAGCGTTGTTGTTAGGATGAATATTCTTTCAAATATTGACAAGTGTACTTGTACTACGTCCAGCTCTGGAGACCCAATGTAGGAAAGACATGGACCTGTTGGAGCAAGTCCAGAGGAGGGCCACAAAGATGATCCGAGGGCTGGAGCACCTCTCCTATGAGGAGAGGCTGAGAGAGTTGGGGCTGTTCAGCCTGGAGAAGAGAAGGCTCTGGGGAGACCTTATTGCGGCCTCCCAGTATCTAAAGGGGGCCTACAGGAGAGCTGGGGAAGGACTTTTTACTAGGGCATGTAGTGATAGGACAACGGGTAATGGCTTCAAACTGGAAGAGGGTAGATTTAGATTAGATATTAAGAAGAAATTTTTCACTTTGAGGGTGGTGAGGCACTGGCACAGGTTGCCCCGAGAGGTTGTTGAGGCCCCATCCCTGGAGGTGTTCAAGGCCAGGCTGGATGGGGCTTTGAGCAACCTGGTTTAGTGGGAGGTGTCCCTGCCTATGGCAGGGGGGTTGGAGCTCAATGATCTTCAAGGTCCTTTCCAACCTAAACCATTCTATGATTCTATAATATGTTTCCTTTGAGGAGGACTGTGCTGGATGAGACTGGGTCAGGAAAAATATTATCCAGTCTCTCTTGTAACGAAGACACAATATGTTGACCCACTTATGGTAGGGACATTTTTTTTTAAAGCCCAAAGTGGTGCAGAATTCCTTAGACTCGATCTTAAATATATTTATTTTATATTTATCTAAAACTGTCCATTCAAATGCTCATCTCAGTCTGTGCAAAGAACACTTCCCAAGGAGATGCAGGAAAGACATTTGCTTAAGCCAGCAGTGGACACAGTTTGACCTTCCCCAACCTATTCTTGTCATTTGCTGAAGATTCAGGATTAAGAAAAATACACCCCCCTGCATTCTTGCCTTTTGGGGATGGTCTTTCTGTGACCCTGTGGACCCACAGAACTGGATGCTCTGCTGGCCACCCTTCCCTCTGCTGCTCTCCGTATGTCTCTGATAAGAGATTTCCTGCGCATTAGAAGAGACGAGAAACTTTCCAGTGTAGAGCTTCGTGATCTGTTTTGACTTCGCTTCTTCTTTCCATACATAGTCTCTTGGCTTTCTTTTGCAGCGCTGCGCTGGCGTTGCAGCGCTGCCGTGGCTCTGCCGCATCTACACCGTTCTCTTATCCCCAAAGTTAAAGTTGCAAGGTGTGACCATTAGATCAGGTACTGAGAAAAGCATTTTTAAGTGTGCAGTATCACAGAGAGAATGCTGTAACTGTCTGTAATATCTGGAAATAACAAGTTCATAGTAATATTTGCTTTGGGAAAATCCACGTTTGCGTCTTTAGTTTTGATTTAGGGAAACAGGCGTTCAGCTGGGACACTACCAGCTCTCTGCTGGGCTGGTATTTTATACCTAGTGTTGTATCATCCACACAGGGTGTAGTTTGGGGACCGGGTCATCAGTGAGGTAAACACTAAGTGGTTACGATGCAAAGGTAGTCGTTCCATATGGTTCTTCTTATGTGTGCAGATGGTTCTGAGGTTGAGGCTTAACAACCTAGAAGAAGTAACTGTCTGGATAACATCTACTTTCCTCTGTATAAACTGTCGAGACAGCTCAGATCAGCTCTTATACCACTGTTATTTCTTAGATCTGAACAGGTAACCCAGACTTTGGGCGTTTTTAGATGAAGTATCTGTCATGCTGAATCTACTCACTTTTGCTTCCTTCTGGAGCTCAGTGAGCCTTTGATTTGAGCTTTGCTTACAGTGTGCAAGTTTCCTAGCCGGCAGGCAGGGTGCGATGGGAGAGTGTTAGTGCTGGGCTTGGGAGTAGCAATGGTTAATGTTTGCCCTTCAGTGTGTTCTCAAAGGTCATTCTAACCAAGTCATTTCTGAGAGAAGGGAAGGTTAAAGTCATCTTCTGTTTCCCAGTCTTTGGAGGAGGATTCGTTTCTCACTCTGGAATCTGTCAACATGACCTCCTTCAGAGGATTTGACTAACTGCTTTCTCTGCCCCAAATAATCCTCCTCCAAGACCACCCTGTGTTAATCAGGCCAGATAAATAACCCACGTGCCCAATTATTTCTTAAGGTTTTCTTAAGTCACTTGACATCTTGTTCCTCTTCATGTGTGAACCTTCTTAAAAAAGAATGGGAGAAGACCATCTTTAATCTATAAAAAGAATCATTCTTTGGCAGGAAAACTGCCGTATGAAGCTTTAGTTTTCTGTTTAAAAAAAGTTAGTTTTTAACTTTATATTGTGTTCTTTTCCTAAATTTCTTTCCTAATCCTGCTGTATATGCTCAAATAAGTTATGATTTACAATGTAAACCAGGAGTTGTGATGGTTCCTTTGCGTCCTAGAGCATGCTTTCCCACAGTCTTCAACAAATCAGGAAGCAATGCAGCTGACTTTGGGCAATTAGAAACATACTTAATAGTGTGAAAATAAGCAGTAATTGCAATCTGTTACAAAGTGCATAGGGAAGGGGCTTGACAGAGATGTGGGAATATCTTTTATTCCTCTATTAAATCCTGAAATGGTGCTGCTTTGATGCTTTTCTAAGAGTTGCTCCAGGTCCTCTTGACAGACAGGGGACCTTCATGCTCTGGGGATGGTGGTAGTGCCATCTCTGCCCCCCTGCCACTGGGCACGGCCAGTCCTCATGCTCTGATAGACACTTGGGCTGCTCCCCGTGCTTGGGATGGGGCTTACACCACAACTGGACTCAGAAAGCAGAAGCCTCATTTTAAATATTTTTTTGGAGTAAAAATAATGAGGAGAACTATAAAAGTGATAGCCTTTATTCCTGAAAATGAGTCTCTTTGGGTTTTAGACCCATGGATCCGTGTTGGGAAGAGCTTAATTCCTCTGTAATTTATGGAGGCTCCCATTGGTTTCAGCAAGATGTTGGCTCAATCAGTAAACATTTTAAACATTTTCATCAAATGCTGTTTCTCGTATTAAGTTTTGAGCTGAAAGACTTTCGAAGTGATTTTGATGTGCTGAGGACTATGAAAAGGAGATTCAAGGTAATTAGATTTTGGTTGACAAAAGCAGTATTGTGTTTCTGGTGCTAGCCAAGAGGATTGGTGAGCAATTAAAGCTGCTATAGTGTGTAACCTGGTACAGTTAGGAGGGAGGGAAATTGCATACAGTCAATATACACCTATGCAGATGTTTTGGAAACCAGTCATGTGTATATATATATATATATATTATGCTTTTTTAATTGAACTTTCATCATTAAGGAGATAAACAAACTGAAAACCCCATCAGTGGAAGTAAGCCATTTGCTCTTCCCAAAAGCTGTGCTGAAAAAAACCCATGGTGTTCAAGCTTCCTGATTTTTTTTCAGAGCAAATATCAATATATGATCTTAAACATCTGTTTCCTTACTTCTTCATCTGTTCCCACACAAATTCCAAACATACTCTGTTTCTTCTCCCAGTGTCCTGTGGTTTATACATAACATCAGCGGCATAGTTACTGTCTTGCTGCAAGGCTCCGTAACTTGAAAAAGCCATTCCCATGTTTAACCCAAAGCCAGCAGGAACACAAGGAGAGTGTTTCTTCGGTTGTCATCACATAGTTGAGAAATGTTTGAGTAACATTCCCCACCACCACCTCTTTCTAGAGTTTTTATGACTAGAAAGTAATATATATATATATGGTGTCATATATGGTTTCTATCAAGAACTTGTGTTTCTTTCCCCCCAAGAGTTTTTGATAAGAAATATTTTCTTAAAATTGTGCGTGCATCCGTATCTGCTTGAATTGACTGTTGAGGCATGCAGCGCTAAGTGGAGATCACAACGTGTATCATGTGGCTGTGGAAGGTAGATTGAAGCAGAGTGACATACAGGAGCACATCAAAACAGGCAGCAGCTATAAAGGTGAAAGGAGAAAAGGGACCCTCTCGGGAAGGTGGTTAGCTTTCACTTCAAAACCTGCAAGCTCCTTATCAGTTCAAAAGCCATGCCTGTTATTCTCTTGGACTCACTGGTTCATCCAGAAATGAACCCCTCATGGGCTGAACGGATCAGGCTAATATTTTAGGATAGCGGTATAAGATTGGATTGTTCTCTTAGAATGAGATTCCAACCATGTTAGAAATTTGGCAAGAGCTTTTCATTGGATTTTCAGAATTCTCTAGCTTTTAGTGGTTGAATGTTTATTGACAAACTTACCAAGTTTCGGTGTTTGTTTTAAGGGCATTATCCTTATAAAATGCTGTTCTTCATTAATTACATTTTTGCTTTCTTTAGTCCTTGCTACATGCTGCTTTCTTGAAAGGTGGGGAGCACTAAGTTAATGATACTGCCTAAGGAATATTTAACTGTATAGGTTTGAGGGAAACCAGACTTATGAAAAGGAATTTAATTATTTTCGAGCAACAGTCTCATATCTTCAAAGTGAAAACCATCTGAGGCCGTGGACACATAGCAGGCTAACTCTTAGGAAGTCCTACTGTCCCAGCTTTAAAGGGCTGCAGGCAAATGACATTACACAGAACTGATTTATCCTTTTCAGTGCCTGGCCTGCTCATTTGTAGACAGCTGCCATAGTGCAGTTTTTTTCCTCCGATTTGTCTCAGATTTCACATCCGTGTTCATGTGTCTGTCTATAGATGGAGTGGTTGGAATAGTGGGATCAAGTCTAGTGTTGGGACCACAATTCACATGTCAGGGATGTAATTCAAGCACTTGGAAAAATGATTGCTTGAACTTCGGCAGTGGAATTCTATCCAGAGAAGAATATTTCTCATATATACCACAGCTGGGCTTAAAAAATATGATCCTAAATGATCTCAAGCTTCTTAATAACTCAGAACAATGTTTTGGAGTTGAACACAAATTTTGCAAAGCGCCAGAAGTTTCAGAGGGACATATATGGTGACAGGCAATTTCTGATCCAGACAGAAAAAAAGAGGACAAACTTTGGAGCATGCAAGCCCTTTTGCAGCCATTAAACTGGAGCATCTGCATGGGGAAGAATCCCTTTTGTTGCTCCATCTGTGCCTTAGAAAACATGCAGGTAGTTTTATGCATTGCAGTGAGGAGCGATCAGGTTCATCTGTAGCATTCGTGGTGAGAAATGAGACTCTGCATCCCATGGGAGAGACTCTCTCCTGCAAGCTAATTTGGGAAGGTTATTTCACTTTTTTTTTTTTTCCTGAGAAAGGAAAATAGCAAATTTCTAAACTAAAATTACCTGGTCAAAAATTAAGGCCAAAAAGAACCCTAAACAAACTGGTTGTTAGGTATGGCGTTGGAGTGGATGTTCAACAATGAAGCCCATTTTTGCTGAAATTTGATTTTAACAGCATTGATTCGACCAGTCTCACCACAGGTTTTTACAGTCTGATCTCTTAACAGAGCCAAAAGGTGAGATGAGTAGAACTGATGCGTGGAGGTGCTAATATGGCTATAAAGGTGTCTGAGTTGAGGCAAGAGGAAACCATCTGCTTGGAAGAACTGTTCGTATGACGTTTAGCACTTAGGTGAAAATGGAGCCCATACATGACTGTACAAAGATACATCTGCTTTGCACCTTGTCCTGAAGACCCCGAAAGAGGTGGTGCTTAAGTTGTATGTTATTTCGTGGAAGCAAAAGGCAAGGAAGAGCAAGAAAATGAAAAAATAATCCCTTCTAACTTTTTAATAGGCATTACTGCTCCTAGCTAGACCGCTATGATTATTTTTTTCTTAAAGGGCATAACTGTGGCATCAAGCTCTGCGGGTTTTATTTTCTATAGGAAGGAAGGTATTATCCAACGAAAGACTATAGACATCTTAGGGTTCTCCCTTCTGCAATTGCAGTATCAAACAAGGTGTGAATTGAGATATTTTTTACTATGAAGTTTTAAACCTGCAAACTTGCAGGGCCAGGAACCAAGATTAACCAAAATTCGACAAAAAGGAAGTTAGAAGTTTCCATTTTCACTTACCAGTTTGGGGAAGAATTGGGTCGTCCTAACCCCCCAGGAAGTGGGTAAATAAGGACTAATGGTTCCCAACCATACACAAAAGGAACTCCTACCCTTGATTTGAGCATGGAGGCCTGCTTTGTGAAGCGGACTAACAAATAAAGCTGCTTCCAATAAAAATTTCCTGTTTCCTCTTTAACACATTTGCCTGCTGTTTGCTTACACGACACCAAGAATAAAGACTTCATTGTAATCCTTTTTGGGTTTTTTTTTTTGTTTGGGGATTATTTTTTTTTTTTACTTTCTAAGAGAATTTCTTGTGTATCAGGACATTTAGAAATAATAGCGCGATTTCTTTCTTGCCAGCGGTGCTTTCGTACAAGAACCTCCTGCTGCTGGGGGAGGGCGCAGGACGCACATCTGAAAAGCTGCACATACGTTTCTTGCCTGGAATGTACACTGAATTGGGGTTTATTGTAAAGGTTTTAACTGGCAAGGATGTTTGGTTCAGAGAGGAAGTGGCACGGCAGGGATGGAGCGGGGAGGAGGGAGTGAGACCAGTCCCATGGTCAGCTCAGCTGCCAGGTCCTCCTCGGAAAGATGCTCAGGGTGGGAAAACGCTTTGCGTATCATGGCAGATTAATTTGGGGCTTCCCTGAAATGGCTTGGAAAGCAGTGTAGAGTTCCTCTGCAAGCTCCCTCTCCTCCCTGTGGCTCTCGGCTGGCCCCAACCAAGCACATGCTGTGCTTGGCAGTGAGTTTGTGGCTCAGGTAATGATCTGTAACCCAGGTCCTCTGGGAGACTGAATGAAGGCTTCTGGGTGCCCTGTCCCTTCTAAAACATTTTAGAAGTAGGGGAAAAATCTGATTTTGGAAGCTCTGTTCTTCTCTCTTTTGTCCCTCACTGTCCCAGTTGCCATTGATCCAGATGACAAGGACTTGCACGTGTTCCCATGTCCACCTGGATACGAAACCGTGGCAGCTGGCAAACCAGGAGTCCCAGGGCTGATGCTGCTGAGCTGGAAGAAAAGCTGGTATTTGGAAAGTGTGGGAATGAGCTTTCTCCTCAAGCATAGTTTAAATGATTTGGCCAGAACCTCAGGTTTAACTAATGTATTTTATTCTCAAAGACAGATTCCAGTTAGATTGTGGTAATGAACTTTTTACCTATACAAGCTTCCAGCTGTTTAAGTTTGTGAGGAAGCTGCTTGTGTGTACTCAGCTTTCTGTGCAGCCTATTCAGCGCACCCTGGGCTGGATTCTCCCTCCGGCTATATTTTGATCTGCCTGAATTTCACATACATACAGAGTTTTGTTCAGGCTCTGACTGCTCAGTAACCAGCAGGGTTGGGATGGGGAAGCCGGATTGGAAATGACCTTTCCGTTCGTCTGGTCACAGAGCTTCGGTACAGTCCAGCAGCAATCCTGGGTTTGGCCAACTGGCGTTGAGCAAAAGGAGCTGCTTTTTTAGGTCCTGCCTCTGCTCTGTCACCCATATCCCCGCCACGTCCCTTTCTGACCCAGGCTTTGTGTGGATGGAGGTGACACAGAGAGAGCCCTGGCCGCAGGGGACTCCCTGGCCCCTTCTTCTCCAGGGAGATCTTATTGCGGCCTTCCAGTACCTAAAGGGGGCCTACAGGAGAGCTGGGGAAGGACTTTTTACTAGGGCATGTAGTGATAGGACGAGGGGGAATGGCTTCAAACTGGAAGAGGGCAGGTTTAGATTAGATATTAGGAAGAAATTTTTCACTTTAAGAGTGGTAAGGCACTGGCACAGGTTGCCCAGAGAGGTTGTTGAGGTCCCATCCCTGGAGGTGTTCAAGGCCAGGCTGGATGTGGCCTTGGGCAGCCTGGTCTGGTGGGAGGTGTCCCTGCCCATGGCAGGGGGGTTGGAACTCGGTGATCTTCAAGGTCCCTTCCAACCTAAACCCTTCTATGATTCTTCAAGGCAGCTCTCCAAACCCCTCGCACTTCCCAGGACTTGCAGCAGGAGCCAGAGGCTAGAGCTCTGCCTTTCCCAAAATGTTTGAGACAGGAATGGGGCAAATACTGCTTTGAAAGCCTGGGTGCTGTCCCGTGCCCGGCCCTGGGCGTTAGCCTAGCCTAGGCAAGGGGCGGGTGTGCTGGTGGTTTATTATTCTCTGCAATTCTTGTGGCCGACCAGGAATAACTCAGGTGTTCCGATGCCTCCATAGGCTTCTCGGGGGATTCTCAAAGGTATTTTGAAAGCAAATATGCTCTGAAAGTCCCACAGGCACCTGACACCTGGGTGCCTGTAAAATTATGACTTCCACATAACTTGCGTATATATTTGCAGAAAAGATACACAAAGCGTCTATAGAGAACCTTAAAAAAAAGCATGATAAATGCATATTCATAATTTTCTAGCTCTGGAAATATTTTACAGGTCATACACCTGGGGTGCCCAGTAAAGGACCTGTGAACAAATATTTAAACGCATTTAAGAGCCACTGTAGTAGTAAGGAATCTGACACTTTTTTCAATTACACTACAAGCATCCGCCTGCATTTTTAGGTAAATACTGTTTATCAGGGATCTTTTTTTTTAACTTTTAAATCAAGTAAAATTCTCATTCAATCCAGACAGTTCTGCAGGATGTGGCTTGTAAGATAGTTAATTTTGTTTTAAGTAATCTTAAAAATTAATTGCAGATATTTTTTTTTACTTTAGTATTTCCATTGCCTCTGAGATAGTAATATTACGTTGTTTGTTCTTGCTTTAGCAGGACAAGGTTTAAATATATTTTAGATTCTTTTTTTTCCTTCTTTATTGACTTTCCCATGTATTTCCTTATGATACCAAAATTAAAATACTACTTTAAGCAAAATTCTGCAATCGCTTGCAATTGGAATTGAAGAATGCTTTTTCTTAATGAGTAGCTAAGTCAATAGGTCTGTACGTGCTCGTTCTCATGTGGTCCCATAACCCAAAGGTGAAGCAAACACAAGTTACACAAATGCCTGCTTGTCCTGACTTCAGGGAGACTGGATTTTTAGCTGTTTATTTATCTGGAATGTTGTGCTTTGGCTCACCTTAACCCCTTGGTTTGGGTATGTATCTTAGCAAAGCAGTCTGGCAAAGCACAAATATTTTAACCCTGTTGTAACTGTTTGGAAAATTAGAGGGGGATTGCAGTTGTTTTGGACACGCTAAAAGGTACCTGACATTTCATCCGATTTTAACGGTGTACCTATATCTCAGTGGGAATATTTCATAACGTGCCAAAATCTTGAGATATTTTGCTTATGTTATGCCTGGCTCTTTGCTGCCCTATATGCAGTAACTTGTATTCTGGCGATTCTGGGCAAAAAACCCTTTGCGTGTGGTTTCTGGAGCAGGTAGCAATAGTATCCTATCCAAGTAGGTGGCAAAATTGTCTACTGAGTTGTACATAATGAAGCTTTTCTTTTCTGGTCCGTCAAGAAGAGTGAATATAATCAAAGCCAGATGAACTTTAAGAGTTTCTGATTGCTCGCTGTCTGTTTGATCAGTTCTAAGCAGGGAGCTAAATCCCCAGTAGCACTTTCTTGAATTTTTTGAACAAAATTAACCCAATCTGTTTCCTGAACACTTGGAGAATACCCTAAGTACCTTTTATTCCTCGTTTGAGCTAATAAGATAACATTTTCTTTATTTCTGCTTGCATTAGGTAACAAATGAATTTATGTATAATTTATTCACAGACTAATATAACCCATGTTCAGAATGTTTCCTTTCTTTTGGTGTCAGGTATATGTATGTGAAGAATTTAATTTTGCGGCATGCTGGTTTGGGTAGTGTGAGGGAAAGTTAGCTGAATTTCCTGTAATATACCACGTAACTCAGAAATGCCACGAAGACCTCCAGTGAAACTAGGCTCTTGGGTAGTAAATCCGCGCTTGAGTGAGCTGCAGTACAGTGTGTCGGTTGTTCTTGGGCTTGGGTCTGTCAGTACTGTCTACAAGATGTTAAAGCGCACGGTATTACAAGCTCCACCAGGAATTTCTGTCAAGGCAAAATAGTTGTGCCAAGAAGATCATAAGATTTGTTGAACAAATGCTGCTCAAGTTGATCGCGGTGGTGGTGTCACTAGTGTTAACAAAACCTGTACGGAATAATCCATAACTCCCGCAGTTTTCATCTGTCCCTGTTTCTCTTAACTATTAAAAAGATGAGCTGTTGATAAATCACGGATGAATGCTAGTGACTTTCCAGAATCTAAGATACGTTTGATCATGAGAAGAAAAGCAAATTGGGATAAGCAAACCTGTGCCTCACTTCAAAGTTGCTGAATATCCGCATGCTTATTTTGTAACAGGAGTAGTAGAAGCGGTGGAGAGGAAGTTTTTGCTTTGCACATCACTAATCGGAGGGTATCTTGTTTCTCTGTCCTCTTCCAGAAATTGAGGCCAAGGAAGCTTGTGACTGGCTGCGGGCTGCCGGGTTCCCGCAGTACGCGCAGCTTTATGAAGGTAAGGCACCTGAGCTTGCAAGTTGATCATTTTTGGACAATAAGATGTAATATTCACCAATAAATAATGTTCAGCAGCACAACTGAAGTGCCAGTACATAAGATGACTTTTAGGGACTGGTCTGCTTTCTGCTACTCGCCACGCGCATAGATGTACCCAACCCAGTGAGTTGAAACACTCTCGGAGTTTAAATTTGTTCCAGATTTCTGTTTCAGTCTGAATGTTCCAAATATCCTCATAGCACAAGTCATATGTTAGCACCATGGTGCATTCCCTGTAGTTAAAACACAAATGAACCATATTTTTATAAACGTAATCATCCACTGCTACGAGCCCAGTGCTGGAGAAAGAGAGAAGCTGTGTCCGGCTCCTCCAGCCAGCTCTCCTAATGGAGCGGAGGTAGGAAATTCGGCGTATGCGTGGATGCATCTGCACGCCTCATGATTCCCAAGTCCTGCGTGGTTTTTCAGAACAGTTTGAGTTGGTGTTAGACACAGGCTCGCTAGGAAGGGAAAAAAGAACATACAAGCCGTCGTCACGCAGGTGTGCGGCAGCTCCTGGAAGAGACAGCTGACTCCTGTCAGGGAGTATGGGTGAAGGACCATATTTGTCCTTCTGTGGGATGGTTCCACTTTGTGCGTCCGCTTTTACAAAGGTTTTACCCAAGCAAAACTATTGTCTTCATTGTCTCTCTAACCTACTAGGAACTTGCAGTTTTGGCATGCAGTTCTTACGCTCTGATGCAGAGTAACATATACTTTGTTTCAAAGTGTGACATCCTAGAGCTCTTTTTTATATAGGTATATTTTTGTTCAGAATTTACCTCCCCACACCGCTTAAAATTGCTTGCATTGTCATGAAATTATTATGCACTCTTATCTGCCTCTTCTTTTTTATAAAACAAACTCCAGCTGCCGCTTGTAAGAATGAGCATAGAAAGCCCATTATTTACAGTGAATAACTGTTGGAAATTACAGCAAATGCTGAGCTGACCTTCTTGAAAAATGATCTCGTTGAGCTTTGATTTGCAGCTGCATTGGCAATATGAGATGATAATAGCACTTTCAAAAGCAGCACTTGGCGAAACTTTTCTTTGCCTGTTCAGAAATTAAATTTCCTTTTATTATTTCTCTTCCTTTTTTCTTTTTTTTTTTGTGCCAACGGAGATGCCAAGATTTTCTTGGGATGCATACAGAGCTGGGACTGTACTTCCAGTCTTTGTTAAAACTGGGGACAAGACTCCCAGCTGAATATGTGGGCTTGTGGGTTTCGTGTTATGCTGAGCTGTTGTAAATCTCCTAAGAAATTACTTGCATTCAGAAAACATGTCCTACCTATGGTTACCATTGCCCTACCTAAAGACTCTAAACTTTAAGTTTCTAATGTAGGACCATGTCCTACCTAACATCAAAAGGACCGCAGAGGTGAGATCAAGAGGTGAGAGCAAGGCCAGCCATACCCATTGAAAAGACAGCTGTCCTTATATGAAAACAATATACCATTGTCCTTTGCAAGCCCCCCTGGCAGCAGCAGCAACAACAAAAACAGCAGCAGTGTAAATTAAGCATAAAAAAAAAAAAAAGGACTCGTGCAGACTATCAACTTCTTCCAAGTCACCTCTCTCACTTAAGTTCTCCCATATGTTCTCCTGTGGGCACTCTAAGGGTCTAACTTTCTCAGAGGAAAAACCCCTTTTCTTGCACCTTGGACTCCAAATAGTGAAGGGGAGACCTTTGGATCAATTGGGTATAGTACAAGAGTTCTGAGAAGTCGCTGATACAGAGTGGTCGCACGCAGTACGCATTTAAAATGGGGATTAATCAGTGAGCCTTTGTCAGTTGCTTTGCTAAAACTGCAGTTTTCTGTAGAAAAGCTCGAATGTCTTGCATTTCACAGAATATGTGATAATTTTTTTCATTCCTGAGGCAAAATCAGGACAAGTAGTTCATTTGAGAGATTATTGGTATTAAAAAAATGCTGGAATATTAATTACCTTTCCACAAATTAACACCAGTCCTGTCCTTTTCATCATTTCAGCTCACTCTTTCCTCATCTCTGGAGATTAAAATATTTTATAGGCAATCACTTGGACCAGGACTGTTGTATGCGAGTACAACAGTATATTCCGAGCGTGTTCTTGCATTGCTGTGTGCCCTGAACACCCAGCGGCTTTGGTGGGAGTTTTGGCTGTGCGAGGAATGCCAGAGCAGGACCTGTGTGACAGTCAGGAATCTGTGGAGGACTGCAAATAATATATATGTGGTTGCTGCTTCGGAGCTGTAGTAGATTTTCAGCTCTCTGCCAACATTGTTTCCTCCCCCTCGCTCTCCCAGTTGTTTATCTAAATAATCTCCCAAGGAAAGGAGGCGGTATGGGCTCCGCGCAGCTTGGCTTGCTTTCATTTCAGTCCATATCTCATTAATGTTGTAACAGTGTCAAACTTTTAAATAGCCTGATTAACAGCCAAGGAGATTCTGGTTTTCATTCTTTTCCAGAGATTCGGGGTTTACTGGCCTTTCTTCTTTAATGTGGGATATTAGTGCTTTGATGGAGAATGTCTATTTATTTTAAATGAAGCTAGCCTGAATCAGTTTCAGCTTCTGATGTCGGATAGCGAGCTCAAATTTGCCTCTTTCCTTCTCCAGTTGTTTCATCTCTGCTTTGCTCAATTCCCCCCGTTTTGCATCTGCACTTTCAGTTATCAAAGCTGCACGTCAAAAGCTTGTACGAGGAAAAGGAAGCATCTCTGGCATTTGAGATGGTAACCTGTGTTTACCCCAGAAGTGCCAATCACTGGCATCTTGGTGAGCACAACTCGAAGCAGATGGTTGGTTTGAAATAACTCACCGATGGGAATAAGACTCGTTTTGATTCCTCATCTGTCTCTGTTCCTATAGATCTCCTTTTTCCGATTGACATCGCTTTAGTGAAGCGAGAACATGACTTTCTGGACAGAGATGCTATTGAGGCTTTATGCAGGTAGGTGAAAAAAAAATCGCACTGCATTTTGAAACAAAACTCTTCCTGTGTCATGGAAAGTATAACCCAGGAAAAGCATAACCTCAACTGAATTATGTACCATTAAATAACTATTTGCTTGAGAGTTTTTTATTATCTGCTATCAGCATGCGGTTTTCATTAGAACAATATATTGGGCTAAGTAATGTTTGGGGATCTTATTTAAAACAAAGTTGGGAGGAAAGTGGCGGGAATCTTTGTGATGGGCATTTCGTAGGCATATTTTTCATTATTATTCTTAATTTGCTTTCATTACTAATTCCCAAATTAGTTAGGCATGTGAAAGCAGAGCTGTTCTGGCTACAGCCATCTGCACATACAACTGCAGCATCAGTTCGCACAGAGGAATTCTTTTTTGGGAGCGGTATTGGCAAAGCCAGGCTGCTGCACTCCCTCACTCTCCTTCCTTCCCTTGGTGAGCAGCTATGTATACAAACGAAAAAAAAAACTATGTCTACAAACCCTCATGCTGACCTCAGCGCATCACCCTGTGTGCACCGTGATCACCAAAGTGAATGTGGGTACGGCTGTAAGGGATAACAGGAGAGAATCGAAGAGTTAACCACCGCGGCAGAGGCTGGCCTGCCCTCAGCCATGAGCTCCCAGTACCTGTCTTGACCTGGTGGCCAAGAAGGCCAATGACATCCTGGGGTGCATCAAGAAGAGCGTGGCCAACAGGCTGAGGGAGGTCATCCTTCCCCTCTACTCTGCCCTGCTGAGGCCGCATTTGGAGTGTTGTGTCCAGTTCTGGGCTCCCCAGTTCAAGAAGGACAGGGAACTGCTGGAGAGGGTCCAGCAAAGGGCTACAAGGATGATTAGGGGATTGGAGCATCTTTCTTAGGAGGAAAGGCTGAGGGACTTGGGTCTTTTTAGTCTAGAGAAAAGAAGACTGAGATGGGGGGGATCTTATCAATGCTTACAAATACTTAAAGGGAGGGTGCCAGGGGGATGGGAACAGTCTTTTTTCAGTGGTGCCCAGTGACAGGACAAGAGGTAACGGGCACAAACTTGAGCATAGGAAGTTCCGTCTTAACATGAGGAGGAACTTCTTTCCTTTGAGGGTGGCAGAGCACTGGCACAGGCTGCCCAGAGAGGTGGAGGAGTCTCCCACTCTGGAGACATTCCAAACCCGCCTGGACACCGTCCTGTGCAACTGCTGTAGGTGACCCTGCTGTGGCAGGGGGGTTGGACTGGATGATCTCCAGAGGTCCCTTCCAACCCTGACCATTCTGTGATTCTGTCTTTGTTGTTTAGGGGTTCCTGCCACAAACTCAACTCACCCCGCAAAAAGAGTCTGGGTATTTCCTTGCTGGGTTAATAAATGAAATCAGCCCGTGGGAAGGCGTAGCGCAGTTCAGAATAGGTGTGAAGGATGGGGCAGGACTCCACAGCCAGCTGCAGGGGCAGGAGGAGGGGTGGGCAGAGAAAAAGAGGGAGGAAAACTTGCCGGTGTGCAGCAGCATGTTTTTACAGAACTACAGCCTCAGCATTACAGGTTTTATCATAAGAGAAATTACAGTGGCCCCATCTGACACTTACCCATCCATCGGTTACCTCCTCCAGTGTGAGTCCATGATCTTAAATGGCACAAAATGCCCGAACTTTTCACATCTCCTGTTACCTAGAAATGAGTGCAGTTTTCCGCCCCTGTCCTCCATTATGGCAGCTTTCCAAATAGTCTGCAAAATGAATGCTTTTGGATACTGCATGCATGATGTCTGCAGCTCTAAATGTCAGTAATTCTAACAAATTACAAAACCCTTATAAGAAAGGCTTTAAGTTTATAGTGTTCTCATGCCATCACTGCCATACTTGGAAGGGAAAGAGAGGGACTGGAAAGTTCTTCAGAAATATTTACAAGATTTTCAAACTAAGAAAACAGATTTGTTGTCCCGTCATTGGGAGGGGAAAAATGTCATTAATGTTAAAATCACACTCAAGATGTGCCCCACTCAAGTGTAGGGCGCCTCTTCCATCGATATTAAACTGTGCTGCACCGGTGTGCTTATTTGTGTGCTCTGGAACTTGTGAAGTCATCGAACAGAAAGTACAGCAATGTGAATAAGTGCTGGTTCCCAGAAGCATGGTATTCCCTTGCCAGGAAAACAAGATACAGTCAAGCCAGCATATTTTGGACCCAGCGCTCGCCTGCAAGAATACTTTTTAACCTGGGATTATGTATTTATATGGGGAAAAAAAAAAGGTAGAAGATTTTTTCTCACTGGCACAAGTAAGAATATGCCCTCCATATCTCTCTGAGATTTGCTGCTGGTGTGATGGATAAAAGCAGTTAGCACTTTTTCTGAAGGTAGAGGACAGTAAATAGATCTGTATGCTCAGAATGGACAATTGTAAGCCTTCTAGTAAAGGTAAGCAAACCAAAATGAGGCAGGTATATAGATACTTTGTGAAACTAGGAAGTTTTTCATAAGTCTGCTAATTGTAAAGTAACCTCTTTGCTTTCATCTTCAAATTGTTTTCTGTGTAATATGCGTAAGAGACCACGAGCCTTACTGTAGTTTGAGACAAAGATTTTAATGGTTGAACTATATCATTCTGAAGCCTATGGAATGTATATCAGAGTTATCTTTTAGAAGGTAACTTTTAAACTGAAGCTAATGTTTCTCCAGAAGCATTCTGATCCCACCTCAGAATAAAACTGAAGTAATTCAGTTAATCATGTCAGATGTCTGAATTTGGCTCTTTACCATTATGTTACACAAAAGCAGTAAATTGTCACAACTTTTCCACCTTTAGATTATTTTTTTTTTCCACATCTCCTTGTTTAATTTTGTAAAGCTCATTAAAAAACATGGAGAAGGCACATCGTTTGGAATGCTGCATTTCTGCCTGAAGCCTGGGTTTATTTTGACTCATGCCATGGTCAGTGTGTAAACAGTATTTACTCAGCAAAAGACTTAGAGCTGCTTCACAAGCTTAAATCTATCACTGTTTCTTGACTGAAAATCAGAATAGTTTTGGAATTATTTGCATTTTCACCACAGAGCTAAATGAACGCTGTATGCAGTGGATGGTAACACTGAGAATCTGCTTTTGTGTATAATAACCAGTGTTCTGCCAGCAGTTCTAATTACCTTGTTCTAATTACTGCATGTGAAGAAATAGTTTTTAAAAAGACTGTAGAAATCACAGTGGCAGCGATTTATTTTTTTTAAAAGTTTGAAGCATTTTATATGATAGTTTACATCTGAACAGTATTGTAATTTATCATTTCATAATCTTATTAATGGAAGCGGGAAAACTAATGTAACTTTAAAAACAGCTTATTAGTAAATGTTTTGCCAAATTCCTTTCTAAATGGAAAAGGTATCAATAGCCACCCCATTAAGGATTTTTCCTGAAAAATTTTAAGTGAAAAGTGGTTTGAGACTTGGATTACAGAGATAGCATATGGCACTTGGTAACAGTAGAAGATAGATGGTTAAGAAATGTCATTTAGTGATCTTATCGTGAAATGTAGGGTTAAAAGTGTAAGAGCGATGACTCTAATTTGCTAGGGTGCTTCATGTAGTGACTGCGCGAAGTACTGCTGGCCTTGGTTTCATAAGACTTTATGTAGATTAATGACTGGGAATTTATCTCCAGAGGGTAACTGGCTGCATAATGCGCTGATGAAACTAAGCAATGAAACATGCTTATCCAAAAGGTTGTTGCTAAGTACAAAATACATAGCAAACCATGATGAAAATCCTATTTAATCTCCTTACGCATAGCTAAAAAACTGCCACGCTCTCTATGCAAGAGGTTTCTTAAGTCTTGTACCACTAGGACTTCTCATCCAAGAAATCGATTGTAATGGATTGGCGTGAGCAGCATTCACTGCTCCTATAATTTGGTTTGTAGGGAGTTGGCCTCCTTTGCAGGTTAGAACGTGCAGATAAAGCCCAGGAGCCAGCGGAGAGGCTGTCCACTGCGGTGAGACAAGAAAGCCCTTGTATCATCAATTAGTTACAGGTATAATGGAGTTGGAATTTGCCCTGTAAGAAGGAATTAAGAATTTAAATCCGTTAAGAAAATAGTTTAAAGTTTAAAGCTAGATCGTACAGTTACTCAGATTGAAAATTGTAGTTTAAAGTGCGTAAGTCTAATATTCTGCATTGCTGCCGCTTTCCTTGGGTGCACGGGGTGAGAATTTTCTGCTGTTAATGAGGGCAGAATGAATTGCCTGCGGTTATAGCCAATGTGGAACTGACTGGTATCTAGATTAACAAAGACTTCATATTATAAGCCCGTGTTTTAATTTATAAATTAGCTGAAGTTAGCTGTTCGCACTGCAGTTTTTGATAGTGAATGCCTCGTTCAGGCTGTCTGTCTTAAAAGAAGTTCAGGCTGAAGTAGTCTGGCCATTTCTGAGGAGAAGACTAGGAAAAATGCCTCGTTTGAAGATGCTCCAGTGCCTCCTGTTGTAGGTGTGGGAGGTTCAGGCTCCCCATGTCATTGCCACTCTGGGCTGGTACGAGCCAGTCTGGAGGCAGGGGCTGGGGCTGAGGAGCGGGTCTTGTTGCCTTGGGCACCCTCAGGAAGAAGGGTTTTGCAGAGCCGGGGTGAAGGAGGGCGAGAGCCTGGGTAGGAATACATGGAGGGCAAGGAAAAGTGACGTCTTGGAGATACAATGCTCCACAGGAGTTAAGATACCATCTGGATGTGAAGATGTATGGAGAGAGGGCTGACTCAAAGGCATTTATCTAAATGATGGGAAAGAATATTATCTTGTCATCCAGAGAGTCATCCAGAAAGTGGCTGGGGTAGGAGGCATTGTAGGCATTGGGACTGCGATAGCCAGAGTAAGTGCTGTCGGCAGAGATCCTGCCCCATCCCTCCGTCTCCATCTTGTCCTCGCGAAGGTGCCGCTGAGACAGGTTTGGGCAGAATGAGACAGAGCTGAAGAATGAGGCAGACCCGCTGACTGTCAGTAGGGAAACGGTAAGATGAATTTATACCCGGGAATGGAATTACCACAGAAGAAGGTCCAGGGCCAGAAGAGAAAATTGCAGTTCATTAGCAAGCATAGATTTGATGAGAAGACCTGTAGAAAATGAACACGTGCTTATGTGCTTGAAAAGTATTGCAAAGCGTATGTGAAGTGAAGGTTAATGGAAGTTGTATAGGTAGCTCTCATCCTGGCAAAGCCCCAACTTTGCAAGCGTAGCTTTGCAGACTCAGTAGTGGTTTTGGAAGGCGGTTTTGCGTGTTGTACTGTGTTTTCAGCGTCCTATAGCTCAAGGAACTGGGCACCGCTGAGCTCAAGCAGAAGTTAAAGCAGGATGTGTGATGTATGTAATGAAAGTTGCAGACCTGAGGCAATTGCTGCAGAGCGTTTAGGTTTTAAAAGGGAAACTGGTTTTGTGATGAAATCATGTCAGATGTGTAACAGAGCCTTTATTTGCCCCGCTGCTATTGTATTTAACCTCGCTCATTGGGGGTTACCTTATCTTGCCTCCATACTCAGTTTTGTGAGGTGTGCGCCGAGGGATTTTTTTTTTCTTAAACACCCTCTGTGGAAACAGAGGTCTTCGCTTTACCCTTTTCCACCTATTTCAAGGTTTTAATCTGAGTAGGAGAGAAGTCTGGGGACGTAATCTTTGTGAAATCAGAGATCGCCTTTATTAGCGGTCAGACAGGCTGGAGCTAGATAAAGCCTGATACAGGGATTCGGTGATAACTTCTCTCTGCATAAGTCAAAGGTTGCCGCACTGTGAAATTTGTAAATTATTACACAATATAGAACTGAAACCAGTTTAATATTCCCTGGTCTTGAGGTCCAGGAGTTTGAGGGGAGAATGTTTTCATAGCAGAGAGAGGGAGGTGGCTTTCTGCCGCTGTGTGGCCTCTTAAAATCCAAAATACCGGTTTTGTTGTGCAGCACGTAGATGGGACATTCACCCTTCACCCATGCCATAAATATAATACAGTTCCTCTGAAATTCACTGGACTGGTGCATGTGCCCACCCGCTGCAGCCGGGAGGACGGAGCCTTCTGCCTTTTAAAGTCAGGGCAAAGATGAAAACAGGGAGATCTGGATAACTTTCCTAACCTGCCACTGCCCTACTATCTGACCCATGGCAATTCTTCCTGTTTCTCTTCTTTTCTGCTGTGTTGTGGCTGGATCTAATTATAGATCAAACTGCCGCCTTCTTTTTTTTTGTTAACTTCATGACTGCAGCAAGAGCACCAGTAGGAGCTTTTCCATTTTCTTTGATGGCCTCAGGATCAAGCCCTGTGTAAATACCATCTGCAACCAATCCTGTGCATAAAAGGAGAGAGGAAAGAGAGGAAACTAGTAATTCTTCCTGTGCACACATTTTCTAGATTCAAGTTACAAGTTTTATGAATCTGAAAAGACTCATCCGAAGCAACAAGTCAGCATTTCTTTTTATTTTTTTTTTTTTTTTTTTTTAGTTTTTCAAAGCCTCTGAGACAGCCTCTTCTTTACACTTTGCCCAAACGAATTGTGTGAAAATTATACAACTTCCTTCTGACTGAATTAGGCTTTTGAAAGCTCAGTTTTGCTCCTGGTGAATTTGGGCTGCGGTCCGGCTGAAGGAAAGAGGCAGCTGTGCTCCTCTGCCTCTCCCCCCCACACACACACACAGCCCCTCACGCAGTAATTCAACCCAACAGAGTATTGAAAGATTAGTTTTCAGCTCAGTGAGTCTCCTCGTCCAGCCCACAGCACAGCCTCACGAGGGGAAGTATTAACACAGGAGACCAAACCGTGGCTTCCATGAAGCTGCTGCTTCAGCTTTTCCAAAACCTCCTGCATCACGCCCAGCCTGTGCCTGCCCTCGGCCTCGCCATAGCACCAGCATTTCTCTAACCACCCTTTGCCGGGGCCGATTTTGGCTGAGCCGTGTCCCTGGAGCGGTTTTTGGGGAGGCGAGGGCTGGGAGAAGGGCAGGAGGAGACCACAGCAGCCCGCACTTATCTCTGCTTGAACTGCCACGGTGTTTAACCGTGCCCAGTTTTGCTCTGCTTTAAGCTGTTTGCTGCCAGGACTGCACAGCCAGCTTCTGGGGGAGAGGGACAAGAAAGAGGTTTTTGGGGGGCTTTAGGGATACCTGCGGGATCATTAGCTCATCAGGGAATAGACAGATGCTGATATACATTCATGCAGAACTTCAGGATATGCATCCAGACTGCTGTCACGTTTCACAAGGAGGCTGGGTAACTATTGTTGCTGCAGCAATTTATTTTTGTTTAAATTTTAGTCCTTCAGAACAACATTCGTATGTCTAAAAGAAGCTTTCAGTTTCAGAAGGAAAAATCAGGTTGTGTTTCTTTGTTTTGTTTTGTTTTCTTTTAAACTGATGAGTTGTCTTGTCCCAGGACTGCATTGAAAATAATCATCGTTCACAAGCAAAATAGGCACCTGGTAATAAATGGAAAATAAGTTTTGCTCTGGGAAATTTTAGCTTATAAAGTATAATTTTAAAGCAGCGTGCTGTTTCACATGGGCACGTGTACACAGCATCAAATAAGAAGCCTTTTCCCTTACTTTCAGTCTGTTGAGATTAATTGTTTCAGGGTTCGGATGTCTGGTATTTAAATAAATGTAGTTATTACAATTCGTTGACTGTAATGCACTTCTCAACTGAGCCTAAGTTTCCATTCACTTCTCTTTACTTTGATTCAGGTAATTGTGACAAATAGTCATCCCTCCCTCCCTCTGAAGTTAGAATACAGCCAAATGTAATGGGTTAATGGTTAAGTATAATTAGGGCTCTAATTGAAACTCTGCTTGTGGCTATTTGTATGCAAAGCAGTTTGGGGACAGCCTTCACAAAAGCTTTTGAACTGGAATAGCCTGTGTCAAAACACTGGAGTGTTCTCTTAATATGGTGTCCTTTGCTTTGCAGGCGCTTAAATACTTTAAACAAATGTGCCGTGATGAAGCTAGAAATCAGTCCCCACAGGAAAAGGGTAAGTTCCTTTAACATCTTCTGTTACGGCATTGTACGTTAATAAAACTGAAAAAGACATCTAGCAGAATGCTTAGCTGCAGTCTGGGACGACACCTGAGTAGAACCTGGCAAGGACACGCGGTCAAATCCCTGCTTACGTTTCATCTCGTGTCCTCGCCGAGTGAAAACTGCAGGGCTTGGCTGCAGGTAAAGGTTATTCATCTATCTAACTCTTCCCTGGGATGCTGCTCCCAGGCTGAAGGGCACTGGGCTTCTCCGCCTGCCGGTGGAGTTGTCCCTGTTGTAGTGAATTACCTGCCCTCAGGCAGGACTGTAAAAAGTAGGCTTGATGAGGGAGATCCTGACCAGCCATGATGAGCTGACCTGAACCTTAGAACGTCGTCTTTGGTGTCATCTTCATTCACAGTTTTGGTTCTCTGCCCTCACGCTAGGATTGTATTATTTTATTATGACATAGACAGGATCAGTTAGACTCGGCCTGCAAAGGAAAGGGCCGACCCTATGTAGGACCGGGCACATTGTTTCCTTGGTTTTTAATGACGTAGCTCAAAATTAAAACAAAATATTTACATAATGCATCAGCTGCCTTTTTTTTTAGAAAATTTGCACATTTCTAGGGAGCTCAGCGGGAATCGCCACTGCTTCCTGAACATTCTGGATCCCTGTGGAGCGTGGTGAGAAATGAGAGAGCACCTACTGTAATTTCAGTAAGGTGGTACCGACCGAAAGGCGAGTTGCTGGGTTTTGCTAGGAAGGTACCACGCAATAGCGCTCTTAAAACTCTGTGTGTGTCCTAGGAGGGATCAGTAGTTGATACCGTCCCCTGGGATATGACAACTGCAGATAAAGAGGACTGAGCTAAGGCAATACGATGCTGCCCTACCCTTAGCAAGAATGCATACAAATGCTCTGCGGTTGTTTACCAGGAATTAATCCCCTCTTTCCCTATCTGTTTGTGGTATGTTGGAAACAGCATCCAAGCTCCAGAAGATAACACTCGGAGGCAGCACATGTAGGAACTCTTTAAGTAAGGGGTTTGCCATTTATGACCACCAGAAGATTTCTCCTCCTTGTTCCTGAACCTCGTTAACATTGGAATGATCAGTATTGCTGTTAGAGGTCAGACCAGACCCGACTTCAGGTCCAAACTCCAGATCTTCCGGAGTCTGGACGTTACCTTTTGTTTCAGTCCTTCCTGGTTTTCATTCACCACCCATGTTCTGGCAGATGGACTTGGATCCTATTCCCTTTTGTTGTTGACTTCATTAAAACCAATACTTACCCTTTAAAGCTTTTTAACACTGGGGAAAAATTGTGCTGACAGAACCGTATGTTTCCATTGACCTCTTTGCAAATTAAGATCGCTTTACTGCTCCTTTTTTTCCAGTCAAACCATGTTCACCACCAAACCATCATTATTATCCAGTGGCAGTTTCAGGTGACTTTTTTCCTCCTGAAAACTTTAAACAAGCAAGCTAGTCCTCTTAGGTTTTCATCTGAGTCCTGGACAGAAGTAACTTGCAGTAGTTGGGAAACAAAGAAGCTGCCGCTTGTTCTCTGTCCCATTTGTATTTGGTTGTAAAAAATAAATATGGTGTTTCACTTATTTTGCTGAGCTGATGCAATGTGCTATTAAAAAATACACCCAAACACAACCCAAAAAACTAAGAGATGATCAGGAGCTAAAGTATGCATAAATAAAACACTTGAAATATGAATAATGTACTTGTTTTTCAGAGTATAAATGTTTGTGATCCTGGCACACAAATAGTTACAGTTTGGGGCACGCATGTGTGTTTGTTTTTAAATTAAAGCAATCTAAATAAATGAAGTGAAACTCCTGGAGCTGGGTGGCAATTAGTGTTTCCTACTCTGAACACCAAAGGTTATTTGGTGGTTTCATGGTGTCGTGTTAAAATATCTTCACTGGTTTTATTCTTCCAACATGAAATTTTCCAGATATGTGGAAGACCAAATATGTCAGTCCTGGGATCATTCCCTTTTCAGTATTTAGATGAAAAGATTGCAGGCCTAAGTGATGTAGGTGTAATTGTTTCCTCAGGCATCACTCATACATCAAACATCATCAGCGGAGATGTTATTTACAATTTACTTACGTGCTGTACTGTCAGTGAGCTCTTGCTGCTCGCTATCTGTGAGTGTTAAAGTTCGCCTGGAGCGAGACTGAAGTAGAAACTTCACAGGACATTCTTAAAATGTTAGCTGCTAGCCTGTGGGAGGAAGAGCGGACCAGGTAAGAGCCTGGAGGCATCGCACTCCTGCAGCGCAAGAGTTTCTTTCGCTGCCTCATTAGTCACAGCCAGGGGGGCGTTCAGACTTCCCCAATGGGTGAGGAATTAAGGCGCTACGATTCAGAACGTATGAGAAACATCTCATAATTGCAAAGAGGAGTATAAACACACAGCCGCTATCAACGGAGTGTAACTTTGGAGAGAGTCCAGAGGGACCCCAGCCCCCCGACTGACTCCAGTTTAAAATTTTATGCATGCCAGGAATTTCCATTGATCTGAGGGCTATCCACTGTGACCAATTAATTAAAAGTCTATGGATACTAGGGTTTTTAGAAAAGAGCAATTTAAAGCAGATTGTATTGTTTGTTTCTTTTTACAAAGTGTGTATCTTTTCTATTTAAAAACTGTTAAAATATATTGCCTGTCCCATGTTATCTTTTCCTGTGATGGGCTTTATGGCCTAATCTTCCACTCCCTGAAGTAAAAGACTGTTTTCGCTTTAAATTCAGTGAGAACAAGGTCATGCTTAAAGCAGTTTAGTGGGCATTGTATTTAAATGCAACCGCCTTTGCCTTTCTGGCAGTTTGCAAGCAGTACTTTCAGGGTTCTTCTTCCTTGCAGAGCGAAGATTCAGATGAGGATGAACCTTGTGCAATAAGTGGCAAATGGACTTTTCAGAGGGACAGCAAGAGGTGGTCGAGGCTCGAAGAGTTTGACGTGTTCCCTCCAAAACCGGACTTGAATACCCCCTCCCCGGAAACTCCTCACCTTACTAACGCCGCAAGCCATGAGAGTGTGCTAACAGACCTCAGCGAACGCCAGGAGGTGGCTTCCATTCTGAGCATCAGCAGCACCAGCAGCCACCAACCAACCCTGCAGAGCGAGGCATCCACCACCAGGACAAACTCGGTCGTGAGCGTTTGTTCATCGAGCAATTTCGTAGCAAACGATGACTCGTTCAGCAGCCTGCCCTCGCCCAGGGAGCTGAGTAGCTTCAGCTTCAACACGAAGGCCAACGAGAAGAACGCCAAGTCCAAAACAAAGAGCCTGCTCAAGAGAATGGAGAGCCTGAAAATCAAGAGCTCTCACCATGGCAAGAGCAAAGCTCCTTCGAAGCTTGGCCTTATTATTAGCGGGCCCATCCTGCAGGAGGGCATGGATGAAGATAAACTGAAACAACTTAACTGCGTGGAGATTTCTGCCCTCAACGGCAATCACATCAGCCTCCCCATGGTACGAAAGAGGAGCGTCTCCAATTCCACCCAGACCAGCAGCAGCAGCAGTCAGTCAGAGACCAGCAGTGCCGTCAGCACACCCAGTCCCGTCACGCGAACACGCAGCCTCAGTGCGTACAATAAAAGGGTGGGCATGTACCTGGAAGGCTTTGACCCCTTCAACCAGTCAACATTCAGCGATGTGATGGAGCAGAACTTCAAGAACCGGGGAAGCTTTGCAGAAGACACGGTGTTTTTTATCCCTGAAGATCATAAGCCCGGCACTTTTCCCAAAGCACTCTCCAACGGCAACTTCTCCCCGACAGAAAGCAACGCCTCTGTGAACTGGAGGACAGGGAGTTTCCATGGACATGGCCATCTCGCCCTCCGGAGGGAAAACAGCGGCGACAGCTCCAAAGAGCTGGGCATGGGGAAAAGGCGCAACTCCTCCAGCTCAGTGAGCAGCCGCCTGAGTATTTACGACAACGTGCCAGGCTCGATCCTGTACTCCAGTACGAGCGACCTGGCCGACCTTGAAAATGAAGACATATTCCCAGAACTAGACGACATCCTGTACCACGTCAAAGGGATGCAGAGAATAGTAAACCAGTGGTCAGAGAAGTTCTCAGACGAAGGGGACTCCGACTCGGCCCTTGACTCCATCTCCCCATGTCCTTCCTCTCCAAAGCAGATCCACCTCGATGTAGATAATGATCGAACAACACCGAGTGACCTTGACAGTACAGGGAATTCGCTGAACGAAACGGAAGAGCCCTCGGGGATGCAGGACAGGAGGGACTCTGGGGTGGGCGCATCGCTGACGCGGTCCAGCAGGTGAGATCATGAGCAGTGAGACTTGGGGTGGCCCCCGTGAGGTCCCCTCCGGCGCGAGTGCCTCTCTAGTAGCTGCAACACACTCAGTTAAGCTGCAATAGAAGTTGTGGCCTTTCAAGCACACGCGTGCTGTTCCCATCACCTCCCAAAACAATTATAGGCAAGGGAAGTGTGCGTGCAAGGCTTTTAGACAAGCGATTCTCACACTTCGTAGCTGTATGTTTGGATGTTCAGCCTGAGTTGTCATTGAAAAACAGCCCTCTCGGCAAGTCGGCATCAGGAGCAATGTTAAGGCAGTTTTGGGGGATGGTGATTCTTCAAACTGAAGTGGCATGTGGGAGGGAGAGGGACCTCAAGTAGGATTATTCACTTTTTAAGTTGGCTAGGAGGAGCAGCGTAAGTATGGTCTGGTTTGTGTCAGTGTGTAGTAAAAGCCTTGACTTTTAGACCGTTTCAAAAAAATTGTGCTTTTCAGTAGCAGGCTGTTTCTTAATAGCGTGCTAGGGCATTAAATCTGCAGGGAAAATTAGGTTTGTTTACTTTCCCGTGATCACTGTAGCACAGTGGTGGACTGGGGGAGCTCCAGTGGCCTCCCAGTTTTTGTCGGGAGTTTTACCGTGGGATGGATGACTGTATTTTGCAGTGTGAGTAGAGCAAGGAGTTGAACTCTTTGTTTCCAGTTTTCCTTTAAAACCGGTGCAAATCATTTAGGGCCTGGTTTCTGCTGTCATTCAGTCACCTACAGCTGCTTGTATAAACTTAACAGGACTTTTAGAACTGCTTAGTTCCCATTTGATGTGTCTTAAAAATTTGGGCCGTTCTTTTCTTAATGGAGTTTTTTTGATTCCCGCCGCCGTAATACTTAAAGGGCTTCTGAAAAAGGGCGGTGGAGCCCTCGGAGGGTATCTGATAGGGTGAGACCGTGTAGCCAACACCGAGCTGTGGGTCAGTGCAGCGTGCACGTTCCCATCTGAAGCACCTGCACGTGCTCCATCGCGCCGGGTGAGGCAGAGATGCTGCCGGCTGGTGCCCATGAAATCTCAGAAGAAGAGAGCGGCTGCCGAGGGCAGGGAGTTCAGCAGTGCATTTGCGGCAATTCCTGTGCGTATCTTGCGGAGACGTTTCAGTGACGGGTCCTTGCTCTGTCCCCCATCTCCTCCGCAGGCACAGGCTGAGGTGGCACAGCTTCCAGAGCTCCCACCGGCCCAGCCTCAGCTCGGCGTCGCTGCAGATCAACTGCCAGTCCGTGGCCCAGATGAACCTGCTGCAGAAGTACTCCCTGCTGAAGCTGACGGCTCTCCTGGAGAAGTACACACCTTCCAACAAGCACGGCTTCAGCTGGTAAGAGCAGGGTGCCACGTGCGGGGCCAGCACGACGGCTGCGCTCGTCCGAAGCGCCTTTGGGGAAGATGCGATGAGCCCCTCCGTCCCTCTTTTCCCATATTTGCACTTCTTCCTCCGTCCCGCGCTGACAGTGATTTGTGGTTTCCTAAGACAGGGCTAAAATCACTAACCCTTTACGTCAGTGTAGTCTTATGAGGCTTGAGAAGTACGTTTATAAGGGGGCATGTGAGGAAACGAGAGCAATGAAGCACAGGCCAGCTTTCTGCGCGGGAAGGTGTCTGCTGTCCGTGGCTAAAGAAGGACTAGTTGTTTATTGAGGCAGTTAGCGAGCAGTGGCACAAACCTCAGTAGATCTCAAGAGGTTTGCTTTTCTTCACTTATTCTTCAATATTTGCATCAGTTTCTCCATATAATTATGTCATTGAATAATGTAAATTTCCTTTAGTTCTAGCGTCTCTTTAGCCAAAAAGTATCTCCCCTCTTTAAAGCCCAATTAATCCACCGCTATAAATCCAGTTAACTTGCAAAAAAGATGAGGGGTGGGGGGTGGGGAGAAAGAAAGATTGGGAGAACCATGGGAGTTTTTCGTAGGCAGCAATTTCTGCCGTGACCAGGTGTTGGTAACCCAGTCGAATGTTCTTTGTCAGAAGAATGAAATAGAAAGCTCTTTTATTATTGTATCTGCACTGAAGCCCACGTAACCTTCAGGATGCAAAAGGCGCAATAAAATTTTTCTTCTCCCTACCACAGGCCAGCCTCCTCCCTTCCCCAGGAGCCGTAGAGAGTATTTAGCTTCAGCATCAAAGTACCTCCTGTTCAAAGGCTGTTATTATGTCAGCCTTTCTAAATACAGAAGTTGTTTGTTCTGAAAGACAGAAATAAGTATTGACCAGTTATCCCTGCATGCTTCAGATTCTCGGTGGAGATCGCAATGTGTTTTTTCACATTCCATTGGCATGTTTTTTTGACAAAGCGAGTATTATTCATACATATATCAATAATGTCCTAAACTTAACTATACGGCAATACAAATTGGTTCTGTTTTACTATGTAACAGATTAGTCAGCTGTAGATCTAATGCGCTGTTTGTATAGCTGCACTGTATATTGAAATGTTAAATAGGTCTCCCTGTTTTCCAGTGCTACTGTGTCCTATTAGTTGTTGCACTGGACGTTAGCTTTTCTCCCTGTTTAGGAAAAATGATCTCAATATTTTCACATTTTAATGGCTTTTTTTTTTTCCCCCTTTATGAAACCAATACTCTTGGGGACCTGGGGGTAAATCATTCTTTTGTATTTGGTAACTTTTTCCTTGGAGTCATCAGCAGATGGAAAGGCCTCTCATTGAAACTGGAGTGGGAGGTGGGGGTAACAACAGTCACAAGGAGGGGGGTCCCTCAAAGGGGTTGTTTATAGAGCTGAAGTTTTTAGCTGACAAACTCAAATGTATTACATCAGTTTCCTGCTGTTATGCACACTGGTGGGTGGTGGACCCAGTTTGAGGGCTTTGCAGAACAAGTAGTTGACATACAAAAGCTCATTGTTCAAATGCCCATCTTTTCCGAAACCTAAAGAAGCAGTGTTATAAGGGGTCACTGACCGCAGGATTTATTTTGACTCTTTTGCAATTCAATCTGGCCCCTGCAGTTTTACCCTGTAGCTTTTGTCCTGCTAATATTGATGGAGTAGCACCACATTAATACTTACAGGCAGCATACTGCCCCGAATGTCAAGCCTTTCTCTTAGAGAAGCTCTGTTTTCTGTCCTCTCCCCCTTCCCAGCCCTGAAGGGATTAGCTAATTTATACTGTCACTACTTTTCATATTACTAAAACATTTCACTTATTTTCACCGACTTTCTGAATTACTGGAAATACATAAGATAAATGGTCAACGGAGGTTTAATTTCATTCTCTCATTCCCTTTGCTTAAATAGGGCAGTACCAAAATTTATGAAGAGGATAAAAGTGCCGGATTATAAAGACCGAAACGTGTTTGGAGTACCGCTGCAAGTCAACGTCCAGCGCACGGGGCAGCCTCTTCCGCAGAGCATTCAGCAAGCCATGCGGTACCTCCGCAACCACTGCCTGGATCAGGTGGGCTTTGCTGTACTCCCATCCCACACGCATGCGGCACCCAAAACTCAGCCTTCCGTTAATTTTTATCGTTCCTGGGTCAGGCTGAAAAAGTAGACTCGAAACAGGACAAAATAGATAACTAATGCAAGAAAAGCTTTCCATGAAATTAGAGTACATACGTAAGAAGCTAAAGAGCATGCTTACATTTCAGATTTGCTGGACTCATTGTAAATGTATTTACCTTTCCATGTATATTTAGGTTGGACTGTTTAGGAAATCTGGAGTCAAATCAAGAATTCAGGCTTTGCGTCAAATGAATGAGAATTCAACAGACAGCGTCAACTACGAAGGCCAGTCTGCTTACGATGTAGCAGACATGTTAAAGCAATTCTTCCGGGATCTCCCTGAGCCCCTCATGACCAACAAACTCTCCGAGACCTTCTTACAGATATACCAATGTAAGTACTGAGATTTCTACGGCTGGACGGCAAACGGTCATTTGTGTAGCAAGGGTGGAACTTTCTAATACTGCTCCTCTGGGCACTACACGTGTTGCACGTGTTGGTCTTTGCCTTTCTCCAGCAGCCGTTATAGTTCAGGCTGCCTCGTAAGGCACTGATTTTTGGTGTTCCAGTTGTATAATATGATTTATGGTACAAGTTCTTTTCGTTTCACCTTTCTCTGTAGTTTGGGAACAAATATAAATCCTCCATCACTTGCTATAAAGTTTCCTCTCTTCTCAGAGCATACTAGATGTTACGGTTTGAAAATAAGCCACGTCTGATGTGGCTCGGTAAAGGAGCTGTGCAAACACTACGCAAACAGAGTTTGGGGCTTTCGAGGGGATTGAAATCCGCTAAATTACTGAGATTTTTTGTAAGAGCCAGGCTGCCAAAAAGTTTCTATTTTCTTATAATTCGTATTCTTCTATCCTTCACCACAACTTTTAAAAACAACCTTTAAGTTGAAAGCTTTTCTGTTACTGACTTGTAGCTACTTTACTGATAGTTAAACAGAAAGTGCTTAGAATAAATCACATCAGAAATTGAGTTAATCAATGCACGTGAAAAGAAATAATTAATCTTTCTGAGATGGCAGGTTCAACTCCAGCAAAGGAGATATTTTGTGAGCTAGATAAATTGAGTTCTGTATAGATGGTAATTTTGTGCTGGACCTTTCCAGACAACGCGCCGTCTTTCAAAAGTTTTCTTCAGCATTGTGTCATTGGGAACGCTCTCACTTTATAAAATGGCCAAAGTTGAATTAATGTTTGGTGACCAGAACTCCAAAGCTTTTTGAAATATTCATGGGGGTCCAAACCGATTGATGCACTATGGGCATCTTGCTGATCCTGTGGTTTCTCTCCCTAACACCACCCCAGCTCTGTCCCCATGTATTCTTCCCATGATAGCACAGCTACACCAGAACTTACTGCGAAAACGGCATCTTTGAGCCCTTGGTGTATTTTGTGCCTTCGTCGTGATGATGGTTACAGAAAGGTTACAGGACTTTCCTTCAGACCTCCGTAAGTGGAGGTGGCAGTTTAAAATAAAAACATACATACAGTTATTTCAGTGCCCACATTTTTGTGTGTGTGTGTTGGATTCCCAAGAAGGTTTATGGAGAGCATTAATCAGACTCTCAACTTCCGTGCATATTAAACAGCAACTCTTTGTGGGTTTAGTGCCAGAAAAAGTTTGACGGAGCATTGCAGAAGTGTCTGTCCCTTTCCTTTCGCAGGCGGTAGGTCTGAGGAATCCCCAGAGGTGGTCGGGAAGTATTATCTCTTTGTAAAGCAAAGAGCCTTAAAGCAGCTGTAAATTTTGCTTCCCTGCAAAGGGCAAAATTTCCCTTTGCTTTGGTGTTGTGCACCAGGCTGCGCACTGGAATGGTCCGCACGTGGCTTAAATGTGCTTTGAGCTGAGGGTGAGAGGGAGGGGAGAGGGTGAAAAACAGTGGATTTTTGCTTCAGATTGCTTTCTAAACTCACCTGCTGGCCTTACGAAGTTGCTGAAGCCCGAAGCAAATACCAATTAAATATCTGGTTAGCACCACGTGTATTATGAGACGTGCAATGAGGGTGGTGTGGTGCTAATGATGATATAAATGCTCCAGGACTCGGACTCTGATGCTGCCTTCAGAGATGGCTTGTTGGAAATCCCTTTACAAGAAGCAGATCTGGTCTGGGTTATTTCATTTTTTGTTCCCTTCAAGTTTGGAGGAGAGGGCCTTATATAAAGACACACATCAAATTTTTCCAGTGGCTGTTTGTTGTTAGTAACCAAGGAGCTGTTTAATGGTATGGGGCTTCACAGCGTTGACTTTTTTTTTCCACCGCATGACTTTGAATGATCTGCTCAATAAAGCAACCCTCTGTGTTTGGTAAAGCACTTTCTGGATATTTTATGACATCATTGTTGAAAAGGTTTGCTAGCCGATTTATGTAATTAATTCACCTATTCTAAAACGCATTCGTGTTTTGAATTTCTTTGAAAGCCAAAGAATTTCTAAATTGGCCGGACTGTTTGCTTGTTCACTGCCTGACTCCAGGCTTCTGTCATTTTAGTGCATCTGCGGGAGCATGTAGCTGTTGAAATTAAATCTAAAATTAACTCTGGCCTAGGCACAGCTCCTTCTTGCTTGCATTTCTTGTGAGGCAGGAAATAGCTGAGGGTAGTTAAACTAGCGGGTTAAAAAAAAATTCCTTCATGTTTCCTACGAATGGTATGCATCCTGAAGGAAATCGCTTCGAACTCGAGTCAAATATTTGAAGCCGGAGTTTGCTTTGGGATGTATTCATGCTGTGTGTGTGGAAAATCAATGGGCTGATGAGAGAATTACTAATATTATGCAGATGTGCCAAAGGATCAGCGTCTCCAGGCTATCAAGGCTGCCATTATGCTTTTACCTGATGAGAACAGGGAGGTCCTCCAGATTCTTCTCTATTTCCTGAGTGATGTCACAGCTGCAGTGAAGGAAAACCAGATGACACCAACAAACCTGGCTGTCTGCTTAGCACCTTCCCTCTTCCACTTAAACACTCTCAAAAGGGAGAATTCTTCCCCAAGGTACGTCTCTGGGGAGCAGGGCTCATTGCTGCTGGTCCCATAGCACAGCTAGCGGTGACGTGCAACGGGCACAGTCTAGCATTGACCCTACCAGTTGTGACCACCTCGGACACCACTGAGGGCACCGGGTGTAGGACAGTGATGGGATCCCACCGTTTGTTTGGGATTTGTTAAAATATAAGCAAGTTCATAAGAAGGAAGAACCTGGGGGGATTCCGAAGAAAAAACTTAGAGAGAGTAGCAAGAAAAGTCGGTAACACCATGCCGAGGTTTGGTCCCAGGCAGCACTGCTCTAAATCACCAGCAGATTTGGGAATCCTACTGTTTTCTTACCAAGCGTCTCTTTTGCTCTGCATTAAATAACTGGATTTGTCTGTGTGTGTGTGCTCTTTTCCCCCGTGAAGGGTGATGCAAAGAAAACCAAGCCTGGGAAAACCCGATCAGAAAGACCTAAATGAAAATCTGGCTGCAACCCAAGGGCTAGCTCATATGATCGCTGAATGCAAGAAGCTCTTCCAGGTAAAACACCGATTTGCAAAACTGATGGGTGGAATATTGGCCAACATGTCTTAGATCTGCTGTATAATGGAAAGCTAGGAATGTCTCTATTTTAATAAAGTTTAATACATGATAAATAGCTTTTTAAAAAACTTTGCATCCTGATCTGGGTGCGTACATGAATTAGAAGTGGTGCCAGAAGAAAAGAGAGTTGTTTTGTTGGCACTGGTGCTCAGAAGTCATGAGGCAGTTGTGGGGTTTGGGGCATTTTTGTTATGTCCGAGCTGCATTTGAAATATGTTTTCAAGCTTTTATTGTGCAGCCATGAGGATCTGTGAACTTCAGCTCTAATTACAAAGCAAGCAGCTATTTCCAGGAATTTCAGTGCTTGTTTTATACTTAAATTCCCAAGAGTTTGCAAGACTAGGCCGCAAAAGCGTCCTGGAACATGACACTGTCAGACTGTAGGTTGAAGGGTCTGGAGGATCTAAAGCATGCTTCCTCTAGGGCCCGGGATGGAGAACCAGACAAGTCTTGCGTCCTGGTTTTCCTCACTGTCATCGAATCTCTTCAGAGCCCACAACTGAAGAGATGCCTGTCTCTTTTCTTGCGGCTGACAACTGACCCCTCCTTTGTTCAGTCTGCGGGATAAACTGCGCTGCACTGAGCTGTGTAGCAAAGAGGGATACTCCACAGAAAAAAATAGGACATGCCATAAATGAGAGACTAATTTGAGTTAAATGAAAGTCGCAAACTTAATTTTGGTGTTTCCTTGCTTTGAGTGCTTCACATTGACCTGACACATACACGTCCCACCATTTACAAAACTAGCGTACCCACCTTTCCCTGGCTATCAAGCTGCTAGACTAACTCTGTGATTTGGGGGGAGAGCTGCAAGAGGATGATTTCACCCTTGTCGCCCCTCAGATACCCGAAGAAATGAGCAGGGGCCGGAACTCGTACACTGAGCAGGACCTGCGTCCCCTCAGCCTGGAGGAGCTCCGGGGTGGCAGCAGCACCGCCGAACCCTCCGACTACCACTGCTACCTCCAGGACTGCGTGGACGACTTGCTCAAAGAGATGAAGGAGAAGTTTAAAGGCTGGGTCAGCTGCTCCACCTCGGAGCAAGCAGAGCTGTCCTACAAGAAGGTATGTACCCTGTCACTCACGCCACAGCTCTGGTTTTTAGCTCATCTTCTCTAATATAAGCAGGTTTTTGTCATGGAATATTATAGAAGGTTCTGTGCACACCTTTACTTTGCAGATAGATTTAAGAAAAAAAAACAACTTTGTCTTTTGACATAGTGCACACATCTAGAAACAACATGTCTTTCAGCAGTAGTCAGCTAACATGCACCGATTTGTGTTCATCTCTTTATCCAGCCCAGGAATGTTCGCTGTGTTGCATTTACACACCTTCACTTACACGTGCAAAGTCTTGACAGGCCGAGAGAAGCCTCCAAGCGTGGTCACTATGCAGGCAGTAGGAAAGAAATTTCTCGGCTCTAAACTTGCACACTCAGAGCTAGCACAGGGAGAAGTGTCTCAGTGAGATTTAAGTTATTTGACAAATAAACTTGGAAACTTAGGGTATTTTTCTGTAGCGTCGCGATTTAATAGTGGCCCACACTGGAGAAGTTAACTGTAACTTAAAAATAATTTGGAAGTCAGCATGCAGATGCCTTTGGCTGTTAGGCAAACGACCTTGGTGTGAGCTTACAACAAGCTTAATACAATATATACATATATATGTGTGTGTGGATTTAATTTGCTGCATTTAGCCAACACTGAAATAGAAAGGAAAAGAAAGCATAAGGAAAAGTAAAACTGAGGATTCTGTGCTGATTTTCCCCAGGTGTGCGAAGGTCCCCCACTCCGGTTATGGAAAACTACCATTGAAATCCCAGCGACGCCAGAGGATGGGATGNGTGCGAAGGTCCCCCACTCCGGTTATGGAAAACTACCATTGAAATCCCAGCGACGCCAGAGGATGTTTTAAATCGTTTACTTAAAGAGCAGCATCTTTGGGATGAAGATCTTATAGATTCAAAAGTAATCGAACCTTTGGATAGCCAGACAGATATATACCAGTATGTCCAGAACAGCATGGCACCTCACCCAGCCAGGGACTTCGTAGTCTTAAGGTAAGACTGTTATACGGTGATGGTGTTCATATCCTGCACATATGGCAAATTTGCCTACAATTTCTGTAGAATGTAAGTTATATAGGTAAATCTCTGCTTGTGTATGATTTGAAGTCCTATTAAATGTTTTAATTACTTTTTGTCAAAGATAAGACATTTTTTCTTCTTTTTTCTTAGAACATGGAGGACAAACTTCCCCAAAGGAGCTTGTGTGCTTTTAGCAACCTCAGTGGACCATGACCGTGCTCCAGTGGCAGGTGTCAGAGTCAATGTGCTCCTGTCTAGGTATCTGATTGAGCCCTGCGGGTCAGGAAAATCTAAACTTACCTACATGTGCAGAATTGATTTAAGGTATGAATTTCCACTTTGTCCTTTCAGGGTGGTAACTTTTCTTGTATAGTTTCCGTGTAGTCAGCCCAAAATTTAGACGGTTCAACAGGCTTTAGCTTGGGCAGTGGTACGTAATTCTCAAAGGCGTGCACACAGGTCTCTGAGACGTCACAGAAAATTGGCCTCGGTGCACATCTATCAGCAGGTGTGGTTCGTTGCATTGGAAGCCTCCAGTAAGGGCTCCACCATAGCTATTGGTATATAATCCCACCTCTTCCTCTCACAGATGTATTTGGATGCAAGGCCTTGTTAATTTTAATACTAAGTTAGTAAAGAGGGCCAAGTTCTTAGAAAACTTCTCATAACTTTTCCTCACTGTGGCAAACTTGGTTCTGAGCAAGTCTAGATATTAGTGAGGCTGCGCTGAGCAATAAGCAGCAATAAGGAGATTTCCTACTCGGGCATTTAACCAGCTGGATGTGTATTTGATTCTGACTAAGAAAATGCATGCAAAGTTACTTCATCATTACTTTTTCTCCACGCATCAGGGGCCACATGCCAGACTGGTACACGAAGTCATTTGGACACATGTGTGCATCTGAAGTCGTTAAGATACGAGACTCTTTCAGTCATCAGAGTCTTGACAGCAAGGAAGTAAAATCCAGGTGACTACTGAAGAGGAACAGCCATGCGCTCCAGAACTCAGCAACATAGACATTATCCAAAACTGAGGCTCGCCTGCTGCAGACCAGACTGGTGTACCATCTGCAAGTCATGTCATGAAGGGATGACAGCATGAGAACTTGGCTGTGAGCATTACTATAGGACTGTGGCCATACCATACACTTTAAAGCTGCTTCCTGTCTGTGTAAGGTCTATAGTGTAGGCCTCGACTGGAATACGTAGGAGGACTGTGCAAAATAAAAAAAAAAAAAAAGAAAACAAGTATTGTACTATTAGATGGTTTGAATTGCTTCTGAGAAGCAAAAATTCTTTAAATGCAAAATATATTATGAAATATGGTGAAGGCTCATCATTCCCATGTGAAATATTTAGCTTTATGTACATACCCATGTCATTTTATTTGTAGTGCGTTGAGGGACTGGTGTATCCACTGGAATAGTTGGTACTCTTCAATGTGTTCTCACTGAGATAAGCAGAGAAAGGTTTGCACAGAGATTAAAGTGTGAATGAGTGTGTTAATGGTTGAAAGGATAGCAGAAGTCGAACTTGAAATGTGTCTGGTACACTGATAGGCAACCAGAATGGATTTTAGTATGCAGGATACAGTTCAGCCTAGAACAGGACTCCCCTGTGGACCAGGAGTAGCCATCCTTCCCATGTGCCAGTTCTGAATTTCCTCAGCTCTAACCTTGTTAAAAACCCTAAGCAGATGTTACAAGAGGCTTGCTCCAATTACTGTTCGCTCCTTAGCCAGATGATCTTTTAGGAGTGATTAGCAATTCTATAGCCATTTTAAGTAAATATACTTTTGAGCAACGTAGCGGCATAGAAATGAAATGTTTATGCAACAGTGAAGAGAGCCAGTAATGTCAATTGTTATTTTGGCAAACAATGTTTGTTGCTTTTACTCCTACCTGTGTTAACGACAAGTGTTTTAATGAGCTCTTATATATTTTACTATATTCTAATGGCTCAAGAGGAAAAAGTCAACACTGGAGTTGCGGTGCCGGGAGGTGGCAGGACTCCTGCAGCAGCGGGTTGGGTGAGGTGGCGGGGAAGAGTCGCACGAGCTCTCTCCCTTTCTCTCCCTCCTTTGCCAGTTTTCCTAAAAGCTGCACGTTAACACGAACAGAACCTGGATGTGAGCAATTTAGAGGGTTATATTTGGGGGCAGAGAGGAGGGTGGGGGTTTGGTCTTGGGTTTCGTTGGGTTTTAAACCCTTTGGGATTTCCCCCCCTCCTTGAGAATCAACTTGTATGAACTGTAGGAAGTCTTGAGGTCCTCTGGAAAGGTGTCTTTCCGTAGGTTTTTACTGTAAAGGTAAAGATTTGCTTTCAAGGTGCAGTATTAAGTGATAAATGTATTTCGTGGCCAGGGTATGAATGAGTTGCAAGATGGAATTTTGACTGAGATTTTGTTACCATTGTCAGTATTATTTTAAGCTTTTTGATGAAGATTTTTTTATTATGGCAAATAATGTAGTACTTCCAGTAACAATGTTCCTCATGAGTAGGAAAACCTTGTATATTCTTCTACATCAAACACTTTTGAATTTGTAAAATTGTATGTTGTACATACCATTCTATTGTAAACATGTATACTTGCCCACAGCGTACTGTCAAACATAGATAAAGCATGATAAAGATTATTTAAAATATACCTGTATTTATACCTCAGATATTCTTTTTGGGTTTTTGTACCTCAAGTATGTTTTCTATTGTAAATGTGCTTTACATGACTATGATCTACATGAGAGAAAGGAAAATGTTTAACTTGCTATAGATGTCTGTACAGAATATACTCAATAAGTGCACTATTAAATGTTTAAAATTGGAGAAGCATAATGGCTTTTATTTTATTCTGCATTCTTCCCTCCGCTCCTGTGCCCAGAGGAGGCATTTTTCTTACCACCGGTTCTTCACATACTATTGCCAACTGCGTAGCCACCCCTGCCCTCTCCCAGGACAGTGTTTTCAGCATTCCTAAAGGCAGGTACCAAAGCAATTTCAAAAATTTTGGAAGACAAGCCTTCATGATGGCAGACAGCTGGACAGAAATACTCCCCAGTCTTTAAAAGTAAAAAGAAACCTCCGTTTTGCTGCTGCCTGGTGGAAGGGTACTCTTGAATTTAACAGGGAGCAGAGCAAACTCCTACTGGATAGGCAGCTGTGTGCAATGCTGAAAAATAATTCACCTCTTTCCTATTTTCTACGGGAAGAATGAGGGCATGAAGAGTTGTGGAGTCACAGGTTCGCTTTAAGAAATGCAAGTGTGAAAGTCATTGGAGAAAGTTAAAGCGCACGCAGCAGTGAAGCGCAGCCAAAAAGAAGGCCAGGAGGATATACAAACAACTGACTGAGGTGAAAAACGAAGCCAAAGACAGCTGTTAATTCAAGCAACTTCAAAAAGTTTTTAAAGTCTTAGCCAACAGAAACATAATTTGGGCAACTGAAAGAGGATTTTGATTTGTGAGGCTCGTCTGACAGAGCGGCTGGAAGGAGGCCTGCTGCCTTTCAGTTACCGACATCGTCGTAGTCTTTCTCCGCCTGAGCATCCCGAAGTCCTGATCACTATCGCTCCCCACTGTGTTCCCCAGGGAGCGGTGAGGGATGCTGCTTCACAGCCTGGCAAAAGCAAACCTCTTGCTGTCGCGGCACTAGTTCTCACACACCAAAGAGGCTTTTAGAGAGCCTTTCTGATAAGGGACTGTCATTTGTTTGGCTCTCACAGGCTCTTTTTTCTTCCCAAGTCAACACTAAAAATAAAATAACTGCACAATTTAAAAAAAAAATAAACTGACAGGTTTGTTCAGTTTTGGGCCCTTGGAACAAGTGGAGTTAGAGCTAATTTATTTTTCTCTGTAATGATGGTTTTGTTTTAATTTTTAAGCACACTAATACACAACAGAGTCAGGCACTTCAAGGATTTGCTCTGCATTTTGTTTAAAGTGCATTTAGGTTACTTTCAAATCAGCATTTTCCTAAATATTTCTAAAACGTGAGTTAATTTTGACTCTTGTAAGTAACCTCAAGCTCCTGAATGTTTGTTTTCGTGGCACCTTCGTTTGCGGGTGTCCCTGCTGCAGTTGGACAACAGAATTCAAGTTTCCATGTCTGTGTTTCTTGTCAGGTGTCCCTCACGGCGGCTGGCTCTTGCTCGGACACTCTCTTGCTTTAAGCCGTGGTTGCCACGGAGGAGCACAGTCTGGGCCAGTTCAGGTCTGGCAGGGTGCTGGTGTGGCCAACTGCGTGCGTGGCATCCCCGAGGCAGCAGGGGTCCAGCCTGCTCTCTGCTTCAGTAGCGCTCGGTTTCAGTACTGCTTTCTAACAAATTCAAATGGAAAAAGGCACGTTCTGCTGTCGTGCCTCAAGTAACGCGCTCCACAATTAGCTGCTTATGAAGCTGTAAATAATCAGTGGCCTTCATCTTAAAAGGCCAGAAGGCAGTGTCACTAACACACACAGACTGGGAAAGTGAGCCTGGAATGATGCAAAACGGTACCTCTGCAGTCTGGTACAAGACCTTGACAAGAGCAGGACCTGGTACATATCCACAGTAGTCTGTGCCAGGAGAAAGTTGATAGGAAAACAGCATCCATGACTTGGGCTACATAATAAAAGGTAGATCTTTCCACTTAAGACACATGAAAATTAAATGTTATACACTGATCTTCTGCTAAGTGCTGGCAGCAGTGTCCTACAATCACAAGGAATAAAATCATGGTACTGTTTTAATAGAGCAATGCATTAGATTTACAAAGACAAGATGCTAATTCCTGTGCCTGTGTTATACCATAACTTGTCAATACAGCCATTGACTGCATTATGTTATACAAGGAAATACTAAACATTTCTGAAAATTTGCTTACAGCTATTTCTCATCTATTTTATTTCGCTAGCAAGGCAAGGTATCAATGTCTAAAATGATGACTAACATAGCACCAGAGGTGAAGGTGAAGCACTGTTCTCGTTACTGATGCTAACATGCAACTTTTGAATCCACGCTTCTTTGGCATTGAGCACCACCCCAGACCCTCGAGGCTTGCTCACTTTCCCCTCCCCTCTGCCCCATCCTGCTATATTTTCCTGTACTGCCTGAGGCATCCAGAGTGCTCACAAGAAATGAACTTCCAGGCTGAGTCCAGGGACAGTAAAGAGCAGTGAAGGATGGGAAAAGAATTCAAAGAAGAGAAAGTTCCATCAAAAGAGATTAAGGCACTGAAGGGGTACATTTATACAGAAAGATTCAATAGACATAATCTGGCCAGTAGACAAGAGGGATGTAGTAAATGTCTGCTAGCACTGGAAGGTCATAAAAACACAGAAGAAGAGTTCAAACTAGCTGAGTGGGTGTACGAGTTGGGATAAAAATTCGTTAATGGAAAATTTGAGGCAGAAGGAAAGGAAAAGACATTTTCCACACAGCAAGAGGTCTTTGAGGCTGTGGGACAATCTCTCCCTGAGAAGCAGCAAGAGCGTAAGTCATTTAAAACTGCGTAGGTTCGAAGCCTGGAATCATTCCTGCACTAGCTTCCATAAAACATCACGAAGACCTAAAAAAGGTCCTCTCTTCATTATTTGACACGATCACAGGACCTAAAGGCCACCAGCTTTCACCTGTAAGTGTCAGGTAGCACTGCCTTGCCAAGTGAGAAACAATATGGTGTCAAAAAAAAAGTTACAATTAAGTAACTCAATTATTTTGGAAGTTGCTAATGAGCAAGTCTTTCTCTAAGAATTACATTGGAGGTCATGGAGTGCAGTTTGCTTATGTTTTATAGAAGTGGACTTTCATTTAAATGAGAAGATGCAGTGCCTGCCTCCCTGCTATGGGCCAAGAGCATGAAGATCATCATGGGGAGGTTACCGGACAACGGGGAGAGTCTTTTGCTTTTCTAACATTTACTCAAAACCCAAAAAGATCTATAACTGATAAGCCCAATTTCCCTATCATGCCAGGAATCAAATCCATTATTCCATAGGCTCAATTTTTTTTTCCTAGAAAGAGAAGAAAAAGCCCCGCAGCAACTGTACCAGTCTTCTACTAGTCACCTCATTAGCTCAAGTAATAAAAGGGGGATATGATTGGTCTGATCATCACAGTTGCTCCTGACCCACGCAGACATTTCTTAAGGCTTTATAAGACTAAAAACAGCAAAGCCCCTTAGGAACAGAATTCTCAGTGAGTGGAAGACTATTACTATTCCAAAAAATCAAATATTCAAAAGGTAGAGTGTTAAAAGTGCCAGTGCAGTTATGTGTGTGTTCCAGGTAGCGAAATTAAATAACATTTTCCATGATACAATGAGATAAGCCTGTTATAAGCATAAAGACAGGATGGTATAGCGGGGACGGCTCTGGTTTGAGGGGTTGTGCCTCATTTATTAGAGAAGTTGGAGGACTGTTAGCAAACGAAATGGGAATTTCAAGAAAGCGTGGCCTCAATCAAATCACTTGAGTGTCACTTTAGAGAACTATCATTTTTTAAATAAGCCAGCTAGTAGCAGAAGTAGATCATGTTCATAACACAGCCCAGACTAAGATGCTGTGCAAAGTGTGGGTAACAGAGGAAGAGTTCTTCTAAGAGGAAGAAGAGGACCCAGTTGGCCAAACACTTCCAACATGTTTAGTGACATTGTAGTCTGAAAGATCTATCCAAAATGATAGTCCTCATCTGGTAAGAATTCTCTTTTGTTTCAAAAATAGTTAAAAGAAAATAAATTTTGGTCAAGGCATTGCTGTGAGCTGGTTAAACATGTAATCTTCAGCTAGGCTATAATTCAAGTTTATAGAAACACTGACGGTATGGTTAGCAAAGTTCCTATAGGCCGCTTTTTTACCCCTACCACTGGGGAAAGTTGTACAATAGAGCATATTTTAAGTAGTCCATTTAAACGTTTGAAAAAGAATGCAAAGATACCAAAATATTTGTTTTAACTCCATCATTTAGTCTCCAGCAGTCTGTACTCTTTTCATTTCTCTAAATACCTGCCAGCACCACAGCAGCACAACAGAATTTCTGAAGAGCACACATGGGGTTTTTCACTGACCTATAGGAATGCTTTTTTTTTTGTTGTTGGACCGTAAAAAGGCTTTAGAGAATTTTGTAATCTTTGCCCCTAATTTCTAAAATGTACAGACCTTACTACTGCTGTCCACAGGATAAAAATTCTTATTGAAGCCTTTGTCACCTACATGATTTATCAACTAGGGCTTCTAAAGCATCCAACAAGTAATAAAGCATTCAGTAATGATAATACAAATAATAATCCAAATTGATTTTGAATACCCCAGTTCAGTGACATGCTTACAAAGCTAGAACTGCATTAAAAATCAGTACTCAAGTAAAAGCAAAAAAAAATGGTAAAACTTTACTACCCTGAACAATTTCACTCAGCAGCAGATAACAGCAAAAACTGCTTCGTGATGCATAGAAGAGCAGTTTTGAAAGCCTTGCTAGACCTTCTTAAAAAGAAAGGGAGGTCCATTAAGGTAACATGTCTGGAAAACAGCACCTGCCCTCCCTCTACATAGACACTATGCTCCATTATCTAAGACTGGGAGAAGCACACAGAGAATACTGAAACTGTGAAATTCTGGTGCTGCCACCTGTAAATCCTCAGCAGCGGGGAGGCATCCACCTCCCAGCCAGGGGAGGAGCAGACGAAATCAGAGGATGCTTGGTCTTAGGCAGTGAGAACCAACAGTGATTCTCTTCCCTCAGGGGCACCCCATCTCTGCTCCATGCTCCTCATGGGATCAAATGGTACGTGCAGCATAGAAACACATTCATATTCATAATAATGCAGGGCAAGTAGTCTACTGAAGTAGAAACAAACCACATGTAGAAGAGGTCAGAACCGCTCGTGAATTCCAAGACCATAACAGTGCACTCAGCAGCACTAACACTGCACAGTGCTTGGTCTGCAAGCTCCCGGATTTGGCTTTGGAGACCACCAAAAACACGTTAAATTGTGTTTGGGGGCCTTTTAAGAATGACTTTGAGCAAACAGAAAAGTAGAGGTTTCCTAGCTAATGCCTGAACCATAGTCTGAAAAAAAAAAATACTTTCACATTTGCTTTCTTCCCCTTTGCAGCCTACGACAAGAACAAATGCTTGCGTGTAAAAATAGCACATAACCTTGTAGGTAAAGCCCTCGCCTTGTGGCGTTAGTTGCAAACAAGATCAGGCAGAGTAGTTATCGAGCTAGGTTCAATTCATCAGACTTATTGGACTGGGGAAGGAGGAGAGGCTGTGCCCCGAGCATCCTACCGGAGAAGGCAAGATCGATGGGAGAACAACTGACCCGCCGAGAGCGGTGATGGAGTTCAGAGGCTCCGCCGCTGCGGAGCACAGAGCCAGTCATGGCTAACAGACTGTTAGGCACGTATTTGACAAAAACGTAAGTAAGCGGCAGACTTTGGGGAGTTTTAAGTGCCTAAAGTTTTAGGCTTGGGTAGAACCATATCCCCAGCTTCACTGCTAGAGGCAGAGCCCAGAGGCACCCATTCAAAATTGCACCAAGCTGTCTGAGGAAAGAAGGCAAAACAAGCTGATTTCTGGCACCATCAGCTCTGTTGCAGAAATAATTAGTTTCAGTATATCATTAGCATTTGGAATTCACTACTGGCCTTCAGAGGCGGGTTTTTTAGCAGAGCTGGGAGACAAATATATTTACAGAAGTTCCTGCTACTTTTCTCACGCTTCAATTTCTGCACCAGCCACTTGGGCTTACCTCTGGACATACTTTTCACAAGAGCCTGCAGGACGTTTCTTGTAAAATTTTCTCAACAGTCTTGTAATGGTCGCTGTCAGAAAGAGAGCATTTGTTTAAATTGATCAGCAGCACAATCTGGGACACGACATACTTACTGTGCTCCTGTTTCTAATGCACCAGGCAGAAAGGCAAGCCCAACATGCTTTGCTTTTTTAATTCCTTGAAAACTGCTACATATTTTTTTACTGTTTAAACACTCCGTCTTACTGATTTAGAGATTTTCTACGAGGCTTTATACAACTTTTTTTTTNAAGCTCCTTTCCTGTGCCTCCTCTTCCTCTCTTGTTAAATTGCTAAAACAGTTTCCAGGGCCAGCCGGTCTGTGCAGTGGTTTGCTGGTTTCTGATGAAAGAGCTGCTGCCAAATTTTATAAAGAATGTTCCCCGGGGCACGGAGGGGAGGGAAGTATTCTTCATGGCCTCTGTTTTCTTCCCATATTGTTTAACAAACAAGCAAACTGCCCTGCAGTCGCTCTGACCCCTATTTAGACATATCCCTTTCAGGCAGCCACACAAATGAACTAGGAAGGAAGTGCCGTCACGGCCCTTAGAAAAGATAGAGGGAAATAAAGGCAAACATTGTGTGTCTAAACAAACAAGCTCGCTCTGCTCTGCCCTTGTCTTCTGCCTAATTCTGGCAGGAACCGGTCCCCAGAAGTAGTAGTTGGGGCAAGAGTGTTTCCCAGGTTGCGCGGGACTCGGTTCCCCACCAGCTCTGTCCCCGCCACCCTGCCAAGTTTTGGCCCAGCCTCCGACACGAATGAATAGTCCGAAACCTTTGGCATAAATAGGAACTCAGCCCAGGCTCTGTGTATGGCTTAAGCCTGTCCCTCAGTCTGGTTTCCCACATAGACCTCTTGTCCTCTGTGCCTCGGTTTCCCTAGTTAGACTTCCCCAGAACTTCAAGGGAAAAAAAAAATTATGATTTTTGTGCTTCAGTAATCACAAATTGAAAGTGCAAGTTTAGCAAGAAGCTGAAACAAAAATACCTAGAGGCCAAGCTGGGAACAAGTTTTCCTTTGAGGTGCTTCTTGCCTATACACAACTCCAAAGAATTTCTAAATTAAATTACTTTTGATAGACAAGAGATGAAATAGATGTGCTATTAACCCCATTTTGTGATGGGGAGCTAGAACATAAAGGATTTTGGAACTAGAGATGCAACTAGACTATTTGAAAAACAACCTCAATGTTGTATGCTAACGACAGTAACAAGTTTTGACATATCAGAGCTGATAAATCTGGTTTAAAGAATGCTTAGATGAACTGGAAAAGAAAGAAAATACAGTAATTTAAAAGATTATGAGGATGATTTTAAAAGTATTTCCACATTTCTCTGGTAACGTCCATTCATAGTAGTCCCATCTTGCTGAAACCACAGATGGATGTTTCCAGGGATGGGGCATCTACCACCTCCCTTTAGGATATTTGCCTTGAAGCGGTTACTGAATCTGAAGTCAGCACTGGCTGACAAAGACGTGGCATTGCTGTAGGACCATGACCCAGCCCAAGCACCGCATCACCCACGCACCCCTGGGGCTGCCGCAGGTGCCCTCTGCTCGCCAGGGCTCTTCTCAACGCACCAGACCTCAGGGCTGCCTTTGCCCAGCCATCAGCTTTGGCCTGACTGAAAGACGGGAAATCCCATTTCAAACAAAACTCTGGACTGACTGTAAGGGAGCAGTCATCTTTGCAGTCTGCACTGGCGCTCTGAGGCTAACACAGATTTCCAGGCTTTGTTTAAAAATTTGCCAGAGGAGCGCGCAGGAGAGCAACCCAAACACTTGTGAAGGATTTGTCAAGAGCATTGCTTCGCCCTTGCTCGTAGCTCTTTGTCGATAGCACCACGCGGAACAGCAGACAGAAAACAGAGCTGGATCTGGTCGTCATCATGCACGGACCGCGATATGTGCGTATTTGTGCCTGAGGAACTACCTATCAGCGTGATGAATGGCATCGCATTCAGCTATCTCCTTAAAGAGATAAGACCCTGTAAGTATTTGTTATCGGTTGTGCCCAGATTTGTACCATTAAACAAAAAATCGGATTAATATTTTTAAGCAAATCAGATTAATGTTTTATACCCATTATCACGCTCCAGGGACTCATAAACTGGGGTAAAAAAAAACCAAACATATTGTTTGCAGTCGTTTCAAACCATGAAACAGGCGCTCTTTGTAAGGAAATGTTTCCGAGGGTGCCGCTCCTTAGGGCTCACTGCTAAAAATACTGTTTTCTTTATTTGCCTTAAACTTTCTTTCCCTTAAAATTTCTTTACCTTACATTTCATTTCACAAAAGCACCAAAAGTTCCCCAAATGCTTCCCAGTCACAGCTAAGGCATACCAGTTGCTCTCTGTAAGACGCTGCAGGAGCCGGCAGCCAAGGCTGAGCAGCGATGGCTTTTGAAACCATCCGCTGCCATTGCAGCCCTCCTGTTTGCTTCGTTGCCGCTTTCCTTTCTGCAAACCTCCTCTGAGAGCCTTCAAGCTCTCTTTTGCGAGCAGTTCTCCGCTGCTGGTGTGTTTTGTCTCCTTGCGATGGTTGCCCCATCCCGCCAGAGCCAGCACTGCAGCCAGGCCACGCTCAGCCCTCCGTGTCTCATTTCCTTCTCCCTTTGCCTGCCCTGATCTGATGCAAAACCTTTCACAGACGTACGCACAGCTCAGGCTAGGTGGCCTATTTTGCCTGTAGACCGCGTCATGTTTGCAGCGCTTGGAGGTAAGGGGCCTGTCATCACCCTCTTGGAGAGCTCAAGCTCTGAACAACCAGCCTTTCCCCTAAAAATGCATGTGGAGGGATGTCCGTGCAAGAGGAGGGATTGTCCAGAAGTTTCCCTGGCTGGGACAAGAGGAGAACCTGATCAGAACTTGATCAGAAATGATAAATAAGCCTCGCTAGTTATTTTCGAGTATGGAGATTAAGTTACTAAACAAGGCACCCACAAGTTCATGCTCATCAAAAGGCTGTTCTAAGATATTTGACTGTTTGCATCTGAGAGCAAGAAACCTTTAGCTTCTGCCGTGCCCATACCATGACTCAGCTGCTCCTGGTGAACTGAGACCCACTCCGGCAATGAACTGGCTGAAAGCACACTCTTCTGTCAGCCTGGAACAGCAGCCATTACAACTCATGCCGGAACCTGGTGCCCCCAGAGCCGACGGCTGCCTCGCAGCGTGTTGCCGCTGGTGGCAAGCATTGCACCCGGGCACTTATAATCAGGAGGGAGACCAAACTAGGACAGCACAGCCTCTCCCCAGAGCTGATCTCTGCTGATACCACGTGTCCCGGTGTTTGAGAGCCACACATGAACGCTCACCCGCTGGGGAGTCCGCCGCTGTTCAATGTGGCATTTATGGGCCTGGTAAAAATGAATTTGGCTTTCAGAGTCAGCTTTTTGGCTGTCACGTTTCCCGTGATGTAGCTATGTTGGAGGGGGAAGGTACCTACTTTCTTTCTGAGCAAACACAAACAAGCCTAGGCCCACTGCTCCACGGATGGAGATGTCTCTTGTGGCACCTCTTTCCAAATCATCTCATCCTGTGCTTTTTGTAAGCGCCAATCAATTTCCTCAAGGCCAAACAGTGACCTCAGAAGAACGGTGTCAATACTGATCCCCACATCGGGCTTCTTCAACAGCTAAATTTAACACACTCCTGTGCCTGTTCTAACACTGCAGCATCTTAGGATTCAATCCCATCGCCTTTAAAACAAGGGGGGAAACATGGGAGAGGACACTCAGCTCCAACAGCTCTCCTTTGGAGAAATACTCTGCAAGACCCAACCTTACATTAAATTTAACTTGTTTTCTGCCACATCCTCACTCACAACGATATTTCTAACTTTATGTAGCTGGGCTGATATCTACACCCCCCAGTTCCACATTTTGCCCTGCTGCCCTCCTCTCTTCCGACGTAGGAAACATATCTGCAAGTTGGGCAGATGCCTGGCTCTGGCCAAAAGCAGATCTACCACCACCAGGTCCCTCCTTCCCCTTTGCCATGGCACAGATGGTGGCAGTGGCAATCATGGGCATCTTTACTTAGATTTAATTCCTAAAAAGATTTATTATTTAAAAGCAGCCACATGCAATGACAAAGGAACATTGTTAGCTGTTATTTCATCTTCTGCTCTCCCCAGAGACACACACTTTGCCTCAGGAGGCCGACTGTCCCCTGGCCATTAGCTCTGGGAGAGCTGGGAGGCTGGTCAAGGCGTACAGAATAGCACTGGAGGAAGCTGTCCATTAGAAGATACCCCAGACACTCCCTTGGTCATTTTTTTTCCTCGTCAGTGCTCCACAGAGAATAAGAAATATGCCCCCTGTGAGAGTCAAATGCAACACCTATAAATTAATCCCAGTCCAGATAAACCTGCTGAGCTAGCTCCGGGGGTATTTATAGACGAGACGTGGCTTCCTCAGGGAATTACAGTCTCCAAATCAGTGCAGTTGTTCCAAAAAAAAAAAAAAATATGAGAAAAGCTGCTTCTTTCTCCTTCTCCTCAAGCATAGTCAGTTCCTTTCACCACAGAATTGCAAGCCTGATATTCACCCTCAAATGCAACCGGCTGGCTGAAATAACTTCTTGTTTGTGTGGCTGCAGTGCCACGTCCAGAAACCCCGAACCATCACTAACTACACAGTCATATTCACATGATAAAAATACGGTGGCATTAATAACTCGTGCTGGCATGCCTTCTCAATTGTCAGGGCTTCACACAAATATAGAATTTGGTCTATAGGTTTATTTCAGAGCCTTTTTATATCTGATTATGGCCCCAGGCAGATCATCGTCTGTACAGACAGAGTAATTAAGGATCGGTAATTCTGTCCAGCGGCCAATATTCCCTACAGCGAGAGGCATATGATGGGTTTTCAGCTGCTCGGCATTTCGGAGGCTCGCTGGAAGTCAGCTATTAGAAAGCTGCGCTGTAGGAGGACAGAGCACCAGCCTCAAAGGAAAACAGCCAGCAAGCGCTTCCATCGCAGCGTCTCGGCAGGAGAAAGCGTTTGCCCTGAAGACATCTATAGGAAAGAGTTTTACTTACGCGGCTCCACCGCCGCAGATGGAAAGCCGTAGCTCCCATCTGCTGAACTGGGGGCAGGTGCTGGGAGCCAGCACTTCCCTCACGCCTCCCTCTCAAACAAGTATGCAGCCACACCGTTTCTTGGGAACGAGCTGGATACACACAGGAAAACAAAGGAGGGTTCTTAAATTTCTGAAGTACGTGTCATAGAAATAGCAAATAAATAAAGCATCATAAATAAAAACTTTTTTTTTTTTTCTGGAGTGATTTTACAGAGGTGAAAATTTCAACAGCAAACCAAAACTTGACTGCAGCAGATCCCAAGTTTTATTCCCACACTTCACAGCCAAGGTTTCTGTCAACTGGGAAGAAAACACAGCTGAGCTAGAAATCCTGGATGTTTGTGAACAGCGGGAAGAGAGCGCGGCGTAAGAGCAGCACCCATTCCAGCACTGAAGACATCAGTCTTGGGTAGAATTGCAATTTTAACACAATCTGCTAATTTTGTTGGATTTTTGTTCCTGTAGGTTTGCTATATGTAAAGTGTCCCGTGTCCCATCCCATCCCCCCCCACTATGGGCAGTCCTTGCTCACCCTGAGAGCATCGGCTCCTTCCTCCAGCACTGTCACAAACCAAGAGCCCTATATCAATAAGCCTTAAGAACCTGTTGGCTGAAAAATGTGTATGGACTTGATTTGAAACACGTCATACTAAAGGAAGAAAAGTATAAGACTTGAAGAAGACGTATGCAAGAGCTGAACAGCAGTTAAATAACTAAATAACCGAGGGGCAGAGGGAAAGGTAGCACTGAACTCGAGCCTCCAGCTCATACCGAAGTCTCCCCTGAGACACATGCGACATTCAGGTCCCAACCCCCCCACATTTACCTTGTCAGGAAAAACAACCTCCTATCGGTTTGCCGCCCAGCTATTCACAGGCTTACACCTTAGTGGAAGGATGGCAGAAGCCAGTCCCTGGTGACCTCCAAAGCACAGTCTTTGCTAGATAATTGGCTTTAAAAATTGCTAGTGCAGGTGTGCTATCAGCAACAGTACCTGAATGTGTTCCTTGGCAATCAAAGAAAAGCACCTTCCAAATCAGCATGTTTCTGGGAAGAGTCTTCCCATGTCTGATCCAGTGGGGAAAGTCACTGGTTACCACAGGCAAAAAGAGGCAATTTTATCATTTTGTATCAACTGCCTGAAGTTACACTATAAGGCTCTAGGTGTTGGGGGTTGAAAACACTCCATGAAGACAGGAGCTGCCTTTATTCTCATTTTACAAGCAGGGAAGCTGAGCTAAACGAAGACAGGATCACAGAATAGTTTGGGTTGGAAGGGGCCTTTAAAGGCCATCTAGCCCAACCCCCCTGCCATGAGCAGGGACATCTTCAACTACATCAGGTTGCTCAGAGCTCCGTCCAACCTGACCTTGAATGTTTCCAGGGATGGGGCATCTACCACCTCTCTGGGCAACCTGGGCCAGTGTTTCACCACCCTTATTGTAACAAATTTCTTCCCTATATCTAGTCTAAATCTTCTCTCTTTTAGTTTAAAATCATTACCCCTTGTCCTATCTCAACACGCCCTTTAAGTACTGGAAGGCTGCTATAAGGTCTCCCTGAGGAGATGATGGGTGAAGAGAGTTGCTGAAGGACAGCACGTAGCCATTGAACTCCTGGCTCACGGGTCCTCCAGCAAAGCTTTGCTGCTGCTTCCAGGACCCCCTGGGCTCCAGTGTCACACTGTCCCCAACCCCTCTGCCAGCCCCACCAAAGACAGGCAAGAACATGGAGCCATACTTGTTTTTCTTANGCGGTGCTTGTTTTTCTTATGACTACCCCTCCTCTGGCACAACTGATTCACTCCAGTTTTTGTTATGTAAAATGAGATGTGGCCCTGGGTACTGCAGAGGAAAGAAGGGCCAACCAAGAAGGCCGCAGGATTTTTGTAGCTGCCGTCAAGTCTGTCCATTCAAAGCTGCACAAACAGACCCACAAAAATATTCTCTTCTTTCTCTATCGTACGTAGCCAGGCCCCCAAACCAATACCTAAATGACAAAGAAGAGCAATAAAAAATATAATAACCTTATCGCCATCCCTGGAGGTGTTTAAAAAAAGGGTAGATGTGGCACTTGGGGACATGGTTTAGAAGTGGTTTTGTCAGGGTAGGTTAATAGTTGGACTTGATGATCTTAAAGGTCCCTTCCAACCTCAGAAATTCTATGATTCTATGATTCTAATTTTTAGATTGGGGAAGGGGTTATGTTAAAATCTGTCCTAAAAAATCCTCTACCAGATTATTTCAGTAACATTCCCATCACTGTAAGGCCACTGGGAGAAAACTAATGGCTGGGTGAACGGGAGAGCTGCACAGCAGTGAGAAGAAGCCCAGCACACAACAGTAGTAGTACATGTAGTAACATGGCAAATACTACACTGATAAATGAAGAGCAGAAGTGAAGAGCATGTGAAAGAAGGGGTTTTCTACTACCTGGATTCTGCCGGGGTAAGAAACCTCCATGGATTACAGAAAAAGTTGTTAGCAGCCAGCAAAAAATCTCTCTGTCTGAGGAGCAGAGCCAGGGATCACAAAGACAAGACTGACGCTGATGCCAGTGTAGAAAATACAGGCTGTACGATAAAATACCACATTGGTGGTTCCTTTTGGGTCTCTGCTTTGCCAGATCACACAGCCCAGCAGACGCAGACCAAAAGCAAAAGGCCAAACAAACAGCTCTTTGGGCAGCCTGTCCCTCTCCTTGCCACCTTCATTGGCTTTGCTCACCAGTTCCTCCAGTGAGGGTTTCAACTTGCTGGAGCACAATTAGTCTTTAACCCTTTCCCTGGTGAACATGGGATATAAAGCAGATTGTTATCACAAACCTGCTGCTCTCTTTTAACAGGTACCTCTGACTTCTCATCGAATCATAGAATGGTTTCGGTTGGAAGGGACCTTAAAGATCAAGTAGTTCCAATCCCCCTGCCATAGCCAGGGACTTCTTCCACTAGACCAGGTTGCTCAAAGCCCCATCCAGCCTGGCCTTGAACACCTCCAGGGATGGGGCATCCACAACTTCTCTGGGCAACCTGTGCCAGTGTCTCACTGCCCTTACAGTAAAGAATTTCTTCCTAATGTCTAATCTAAATCTCCCCTCTTCCAGTTTGAAGCCATTACCCCTCACCCTGTCACCACACGCCCCTTGACCAGATTTTCTCAGATCGTTGTTCCCATAGGTACCCTGCCAGTCTTTACTGAGCTGGGGTGGAGAAGGACCCTGCAGCTCTCAGAGTAACGTTTTTACAGAGCCTCAGGGATTAACAACCTTGATTAACACATGCTAATGCGTCTACCAGGCACAGGAGGGCAGGTAAGAAGCTGTAGCCCATGCAAGTGTAACCAGTTCAGAGCAGCTCCACATGTGAAATGTTACTATAAACGGTGTATCTGGGACAGACTCACACAAGAGATGGGCTGTTCAGTTTCTATGAAGCCGAGCGGACAATGCTCTGTTTGCTTTCTTTCCTCTTGTGTTCTCTGTAGCATCCTCTGGCTCACTTTGATCAGCAAATTTTGCTCTGTAGCATCATCATTCTTTCCTTCCCCATCAGCCCGTCAGGTGCTGTTCTCCCCACGGCAGCTCTGGTCTGGCCAAGTCCGATGCAAAGAGCAGTCGGTCATCTTCAGTTGCCATCACGATGTGGGACCAAGGCCACCAGTAGGGACAGTCACATCTGCCTGCCCTTTTCGAATCCATATTGACATGCTCCTGTATCTGTGGTTGTCTTTTCTTCTCTCCTCCCTTTGACAATCGTTTCCCGGTTTATGTTTCTGCACTCTTCTTGCACTCCCAAGACCTTTCCCAAGGACCTTTCCACGCTTTGCACTGTGAAAGGTGCCGGCGTTTATTAACACAATACCAGTTCCAAGGCTCAGTGCTTTGGAACCTCCTTGAAAAGCATTGGGGTTCTGCTTTCCATTGCAAGGAGAGGTATCTGAGGCACTCTCCCCTTGAAAGGGTCAAATCCTGCTGCTGCTGGCTCAGGACTGGCATGAAATACCCAAGCGACCTCTCCGTAGGCAAGGCCAGCCTGCCCCTTCTCTTGCTTCCCGCCTTCCGCTTTCCCCGAAATTGCTTGTTCATGGATCCGCTGTATCAGGCTCGGAGTTTGCAGGGTTTTTTCTTGACTGCTGTTAAAGGGAAAATGTAAAGCAGACAAGGAAACGTGGAGGCACAATTAAAATACAGAAGTCATCCATTTGGACTCATTCTTTCAAAATACTTCTGGGTGGTACTCACAGAAAATACCTATTTTTAGAGCAGCTCTGCCTCTGCATTTTGCTCCCGATTCTCTTCTGCAGATAGATCCTATTTAGCCAAAGAAATAGATTGACTGACACCTAGTGGAAAATTAAAGCTTTCCTTTCCCTTATTCTGCTGAGTGGAACATTTTAGGCAGTATTTGAATCGACTTAGTAGACATTAATATTATTGTAGTAAATAATAATATTACTAGATCGCCTGCATTTTATCTCTATTTTATTAGCATGTACAAATATTCAGTCCAATCACAGACAGGAAAATCAACAACAATTCATTTTAAATATATGCAGGTTCTTTGGTTAATGAAGGGCTCTGGTATTAGACCACAGTACATCCCTGCTTCACATTGAGCACATCGGTAACATGTAGCTCTGGGAGCCCCTAAAGTGCTAATAAATTAATTAAATAAATTTATTTCTTCTCAAAACTGACAGTCTTCTGGAGTTGCTGTTTCTACTGAACCAGAACCGTTGATCCCCTTATTAATGACTTATGCGTAAACATTTAAGAACTGAAAAGTAAATTTTTTTCCTAAATTTTTATTTCTAACAGCCTTAGAAAAGTTTGTCATATGGTATCACTTAGTCTGACTAAAGATAAGAATGCGAGGATGATTTTGCTTTGTCATTAGGATTTGTAGATGCTTCAGAAGCTTGTCTCAGTAGTCGCCTAATGTTCAGCATCTGTGAAGGGATTTTGCAATGCAAGACAAATGCCAAACACAGCTTAGCTGACTGCAGAGTTCCCACAGACTGATGTAGGTACCATCACCCATATGTGCTTGTGACTAATAGAGGCGATTGGTGCAATGCTTTACGAGCCTTGCTGAGAAATCACTTTACAAGGTCCAGCTGGAGGAGAATTAAACAGAGGGGATTCTCTTGCAGACAAAATCTCTAAATATAATTCCCTGGTAGCGAGAGGCTTTTGTATTCACTTCCTTGCGACAGCACATCCGTTCTCCCACTACCTCTCTCTGTCCTTTACAAAATAAGTTAACTAAACGGTCAGATCCTGACTCAGAAAAATCCATATTCCTCTGCCTTGCTCCTCTTTTTCAACTGCGCGGGATGTGGGTGTTTAGAGGTAATCTTATGTGTAATTTTTGATGAAGACTAGATCGTATAGTAAGTAGCCGAGAATAAAACTTGATGCTACCAGCAGTGCCATTCACACCCAAATCCCGGAGATCTGAATGTTAGGTTTGATAACGATGAGCTAGAGGGAAACAATGCAAAAAATTACACGACTTGATCTGAATAGTCACCTTAATATATAAGTAAGTCCTGAAATATTATTTATAAGCCAAACCTGTTTAAGGCAGTGCTACCCAGAAGTTAATTTGCCTACATAAAATCCCAGACTAATGACCCCATAAAAGCTCCTGCGCTCCAACCACACAGTGATCTAGGTCTTACTTCTGATTTTGCCTATCAGAATAATTAAATAATCACATTACATTATAGAACAGTTAGTCTCCATGTTCTCATTCCAATTTGTCATATACAATTTTAATAAATTCAGAGTTGTACTGAGTCAAATACTAAAAATCTAATAGTTACTTAAAAGAGCATTAAACTCTTCTGACTATTTATATTCCTACAAAGAAAAGCAGAGAGTTGAGATCATAGCTGTAGACCCTGTGTTTGTATTCTGTCTTTCATAACACTTAGCTACTTTCAGTCGGCCTCTAGCAGGATATGGGAAAGTCATCTTTTTCTGCAGGGTTTGGGGTTGGTTTTTTTTTTCAGTTTGGCTCATTTACCATCTCTCATTTTCCTCTCTCCCTACTTTTGGTCTCTGGGAACAGCAGAAACCACAAAATGTTTTTGATTATCCACTTAATCCCCTCAGGCAGCGTAGTGTCTTTAGTCTAGACTTCAGTGAAACTACATTTATTTGTTGAGCTTTTAGTTCTCAATTAAAAACAAAAAAAAAGTTGAGAAACTTCCTGTGGTCCCTTGTATAGGCTCTTGGCCAGTTTATATGAGAAAAACACTGCCTTATATTTCATGTTCAGATTTTTCATTCCTTTCCCTTAATATTTTTTAAAACTACTTTATTTAATATGTCTTTCTTAATCGTGGCATTTTCCAGCACTTTTAGGAATATTCCTCGTTATTGCTTTTCTACCCTCTCTCTCTCTTCCATTTGTGAATCTTTCCGACTTATTCGCTCAAACCTTTGCACTTGTTCGGAGGGAAAGCTGGCACGCGAACGCAGGAGACTGCTACGGCGTCGTTAGCAGTGACCTTGACCTCGGCAGGAGAATGTCACTTCACGTTATCCTCTGCACACACCCAACCAACCCAGGAACGGCCAGCCTTGGCGCACACCAACTGCAGGGGTGAAACCAGCTGACACACAGCCCCACATCATGCGCTGGTATTTCCTTGAGTGTGTTACCTTTCTCTATAATCCCCTTGTGTTTAAGAAAGAACACGGGTCTATAGATATTAGAGGCTGCAGCAATGATTTTCATGCTGCCAGCTCAACGTAACCACCGTGGCTTTCAGTGAGCTAACATCTCAGAGAAGCCCACCCTACCAAATACCCCTCGACAAGGATGCAGCTCAGATATGGACCACACCAATGGTTGAACATCATCGTTGTTCATAGTTCGTTCCTCAGGATGTTCGGAGGGAACCGTGAGTGTACCTGAGCTGCACCATTCACGGATAGGGACATCTCTCCAGTGACATCCTGTGGGTCAAGTTTAGAAGTTTGGGAACGTGCAATCATCTCCCCGTTGTTTGATCCTCTTTCCATTCTGTGGTTTCACATAGGCATCCTGTAGCCTGTTCCATATGTCGCCTTCAGATGGCGTGGCGACCTGGTTCAGGAACGGCACGCCATCTGAAGGCGACATCCATATAGGGAACAACACTTCTGACCCAGGAGCACATATAACCTTGCCCTGCTTCTGTTTCATCTGCCAACGCTCCGTTTCTGCCCATCATCCCTGAAATCTCTATATTTATCATAATCAAGTGGCTATCACCGCACGTGGCTTTTTCATTATTTCAAACTTCGATGTAAGAATGTTGAAACTGTTTATGTAGCTGCTGTATTAAATCTCTTTTTGGTATTTATCCACTTAAACGTGTTTTTTGATACTCTGTCTCCAGTGAGTTCTCATTTATGCTTCTTTTCTCTCAATAAGCCAGAGCCTAATACGTTGCCACAGAGACACGATCCAGCACAGACTGAAGGGCTCACGCAGGTAACCTGCTCAGACACACTAATGGTTTGTTTAATATTTCATAGATATGTCAATTATAAATTCAGTTCGTATTTGAAAGGCTTCTTTGCACAGCACTAAATCACTTCACGTTTCCCGTAAAGACTTGATGTGAACTGAGAGGCAAAGGTGACTCTTAGGACACGCGGGGTTGAATACAGAGATTTCCCGACACCATCCCAAAAAAAAACCCTGCAGCCCAATAGCAGGCACGCGCTCTCCACGGCAAAATTCCCATTTAGGTGCTTGATCCAAACACCGGCAAAGTCAGCGGATGTATCTCAAAGCAAATTCAGCTACAGAATCACATTTTTTTGCACAGGTAAATTTGAAAAGTTGCCTTTTATTCCATCATTTGGTATCTCTGGCTGAGGCTGAGGTATTTTCCGCGGCAGCTAGGAATACAGATGCAAGATTTCGGTGCTCTGAATACCCAGCTCGAGGAGATGGTGAGGACATGTCACAGCCCCACTCTGCTCTTCATGCTCAGATTTTGATTTTTATTCTTATTTCCTTGTGAATCTCAGGCAGAGGCTGGACAGAGAAAGGGAGTTGGGCGCGCCAGCGGCTCACTCTTCAAGGGACTGTGGAAGCACTCCTGGGCAACTGTGGTCAAACACTTGTTCCACCATTAAACTAATTGGTCTACTATATAGTTAAGCATAGAGTAAACCATCCAGGGAGCTTTGCTTCTCCTCAGAACCAAAGAAAGGAAAATCCCGGGGTAAACACGCATTTCTGAGAACAACGGATACAAAGCAAGACTTTGAATCAGATTTTGATGTTTTTACTCCCAGAATCAGGTCAGATTTTGCAGGTTTGAGCAGTTTTCTGTTACTGTCTTAAGGTGGTTCTCCCGGCACCCTTCCCTTCTCCCCTGCTGCCTCCTTCCACACGTGCCCTGGCTGGCACCTCACTCGTACCGATGGCTTAGTCCTTTCTTCCTCATTATCCAGTGGTTTGTTTACCTTTCAGAAACAGCACCAAGCGCTAGTTACCATTCTATTGTCATGTCAGTAAAACCTTTAATACACGTAGAAGGGAAGAAAAAAAAAAAGAAAGAAAACCAAGCAAAAAAGATTGCATCAAAATATATATATGTATGTTTGTTATTTAAAAAAGGAGTTAAAATAACCCTTTTAAATGGTCCAGTGGTGAACGCTGGAACAGCCAGTCTTCATAAAGCAGAGAGGGGCAGATCCCAAGAGGCAGCGAGTGCTCTCGACTGTTATTGACGCTGACGGGAGCCGCTCCTGCTCAGCACAGGCAATGACCTTCAACAGGCCATGTCATTGACTAAAACATCAATTTGAAGCAGCCCGGAGACGCTGTGTGTGACTTGCTCTCTCTTAATTTCATCACCGTCTCACCTCTGGTGTTCTCTCAGACACGCTGGAAAGCGGCTGAGGCCGGCGAGCCACAAACCAGTCTGTTTTCCCTCCTTGTAAGCAGAAAGGTTTAACCTCGTAGCGAGTGGCTCTGCGCTACAGCACTTGTTCTGGCCAAGTGGCTAACTCCTCCTTTCACAGGAAACACCTTATTTTACCCATTCCAAATGTTCCGAACTAAATCTGACCGTCCTGTCAGCCCTATAGTAAGGAAGCAGATCTCTCAAGGGTCACTTTATTCTCAGTAATTCTGCCCTGTGGCATAGCCTTTTCTATAAAGACGCAGAAGAGAGACACAGAAAAGAACAGGCAGTTGCCTCACCAAAAAGCCTCCCACGAATGACTTTCACCCAGTGCAAGAGGAGACATTGGCTTTCAACCTGACTGCACACACAGATTTCTTTGTTAGCACGTTGGGAAGAGGTGATATTTTCAGCTACAGGGTGAACATCTGCTTGTTTATGCCCCCTCCCTTTATCTTCGTTTCTTTTACCCATCACAGTTCCAAAACGACTGAGAGCCACTGAGCAATCCTCTCTTCATCCAGGAAGGAGACTTTCAGAGGCAGTACAAACAGTAACAAGCAGTTAATATTCTGCACAAATCAACCAACAGCAGAGGGCAACCTAATACCATCTCACTGTTCCTGTGTCCACCGTCCCATCCACGTACCCCTCATCAAAGCAGAGTCAACAGGGCTAAAGGTGATGAAGAATTTATATCCGAGAATCTTTTCAAAGCCAGGAGCACCACTCATAATATCCATATTTTCTTTCTTCTCTGGCATTTCTGTTTCATTTTGGGTACTATCACAACTGCTGAAGCACCTCCTGCTAGGGTTATTTTTGTTGTTGTTAGCTTGGAGGAGGTTGTTTGGTTGTTGGGTTTTTTTAAATCCGATTATTTGGATTCTATTTAAGACAACTTTTCTGTGTCGAGCACTAGGAAAAGCAGCAGGCGCCGGTGCTGAATTGCCACAACATCAACAGAGGCATCTGCTGTCCTCAAGCACCCCAATCTCTAGGACAACATAGGTATAGCTTAAAGAGTTCAAAAGGCACCTAAGTGAAGGCAATGATGAACAAGTAACAGCTGAGAAAATAAAAAAGGAGGAAAAAGAGAATTATGTGTAGATGATACCATTACATTTTGCACTACTAGAGATTTAAAGTGCCCATAATCCCCTAAATTGGTCATTGTAATGAGGTTTGCTATGATACTTTGAGGTATTAAGGGTGGGTTTTTTTCACTTTCATCTTCAGCTGTCAGAGGTACAAGTATGAAAACAGCCTGGAAGTATCATCACGAGTGGCAATTTAAAGGTAGAAATGAGAAATACATACATACTTGTGGTAATCTGAGGTGCTACTGCGGTATTTGTTGTTTGGCTGTATCTGCCTGAATAGAAAAGAGGTGGGCTAAGGCGGGGAGGCTTTGGAAGGAAATGCTCAGAAAGAAAACAAATTCAATTAGAAGGAAACAGAAATGAAATAGAAATAGTGGAGCCCTTGGTTACTAGTCAAACAAAGGGAGGTTGTGCAATCACATTCATCTGAATGCAGAATGCTAAATATATTTACAACTATAGAAGGAAACCAAGTTATCTAGTAGTTCACTCAAGGCAGATTTTGAAAACTATCTAAAGAAGGACATTGAGGTGTTGGAG